>PVHT020000141.1:30988274-31071271 GCA_004024745.2 Catagonus wagneri | reverse complement strand
TGATGGGTGGGGCTTTGTCTCTGGATGAGATTAGAGGCTGGCTGTGTGCCTGAGGGGTCTTTAGGCAGCCTGTTTACTGATGGGTGAGGCTGAGATCCCACCTGGATTATTGTTTGGCCTGGGGCTTCTCAGCGCTGATGGGAGAGACCAGATTTTCCCAGAAATGGCCACCTCTTGATGTGGTCTCCTCTTTGTCTTCTGGAGTAGAATATCTTTTTTGGAAGTTTACAGTCCATTTGGTTGAAGGCTGCTCGGCATTTGGTTGTAGTTTTGTTGTTTTCTGGGACAGAAGTTGAGCTCCAGTCCTTCTATTCCGCCATCTTAATCCAATCTCCCCATCACCCAATTTTAAAAACAATCAATTCATGGCCAATTTTCTTTCATCTATACTCCTATTTCCCCTCCATCACCACAAATTATATTGAAACAAATAACAGGCAGCATATAATTTCAATAATGCTTGTACAGATGAAAACGATCTTAATGTAATCCAATTTGTCAATCTTTCCTTTACATTTAATATTATTCCTATGTGTGTATTTGAAGAAATCTCCTTCTTTGAAGACGAAAAATCTGAAAACACAAAACAAAACCTTAGGAAATTCTTTCCTATGACCGAGTCTAATGCCTTAAAGTTTGAAGTTTTGTGTGTTTTTTTTTCCCTGACATTTAAGACTATGATCCTTCTGGAAGTTTTTTTGTTTGTTTGCTTGCTTGCTTGTTCTTTGTATAGAGTATGAAGTAAGGATCTGTTTTCATCTTTCCTCCTAAGGATAACCATTTCTTCTCAGCTCCACTTACTGAATAACTCTTCCTTTTCCTACTGATCTGAGAGACTAAAGTTCTGAACGTGTGTGCAGCCAGGCGTTATGGTCTGAACTGTGTTCTCCCAAAATTCATATGTTGAAGCCACAACCCTTAATGTAACTGTAATTAGATATGGGGCCTTTAAGGGGATAATTAAAGTTAAACAAGTTCATAGCGTATTGCCCTAATCCTATGGGACTGTTGTCCTTTTAAGGAGAATAAGAGACACCATGGGGGAACATACACAGAGAAAAGGCCATGTGAGGACATGGCATAAACGCAGAGACATCTGCAAGCCAAGCAGACAGTCCTCACCAGAAACCGACTCTGACATCACTTTGTTCTAGGACTTCCAGCCTCCAAAACAGTGAGAAAATAAATTTCTAACGTTTAAGCCACCCAGTCTGTGGTGGCAGCCCTATCAGACTAATCCAGCGCGTTCCTGGGCTTTTTATTTATTCCACTGGTCAGTTAATCTGTTGCAGTGCTAGTAACACACTGACTTTCTATAACTTCATAACGAGTCTTGATATGTGGTAGGACAAGTCCATCCTCTTTCCTCTAATATTATACATATTTTCATGCCAGGCCCAGATTAACTTACTCTGTAATAAAACACCTCTCTATACCCGGTACATTTGATTGGAACCATCATGCTCAAGCCTCACCCAGTTTTATACTATTCCCCACACATATTCCATGGGCACTGGTCTCATACTTAGTAAAGAATCAGTAAACATGCTGGCCACACAGGAGATGCTCAGTGGGAAAGTGTTACTTTATGATTCATAATGAGAGTAGAAGTATTTCTACTACAGTCACTAACAATGCCAGGGCTTCGGCTGGTAAAGAACTGAGATTCATGAATCCTCCCTACGTTTTTACTGAAAAATAATCATTCAAGAGACCCACCACTGGATGAAGAGGAATAACTGTTTAACTAAGAGAAACACTATAGAAATCAAATTTATCCTGAAAGAGGTTAGGAACAGTCATTCCATCATTCCCCAGGACAAAATTTCCTACTACATGCCAGGCACCTGGCTAGATGCTGGTGAGACCGAGACAAATAAAAGGAATTTCATAATCTGAAGGACCAGAAGTCTAGAGGCAGAGAGACATACCTAAAGAAATAACAGCAATTGTAGAATATGCACTAGACTCAACATAGCACAAACAAGGGAGTAATCAACTGGGAAAAATCACAAGACTGACTGGTGTTCCTGTTCTACTGCCCAGCTCCTATAAATGGCATTCTTTTATAAATAACTTCTCTTCCAAATGCTTTTGCTCCCAAAGGGTAAGGAGATCCTTAGAGAACAGAGGAGATTTGCACATCCTGATAGTTATTCTCCACTTGCCCCTGTATCCTTCCTGAACCATTATCCAACCTTCTCTTGCCCTTCTCTGCACTCCAGGAAGCTGACCTCTATAGACTGTAGCTCGCAAGATCCCTTACCTCTAGCTTAAGGATGGATTTGGCTAACAGAAGACACCAGCAGAAGATCAGAGAAGAGAGGAGACCAGAGGGGGTGAAGGTATTTACATTCACCCCATCTCCCTGCCTGCCTCTGTCCTGGCTATAGCTGTTTCTACACTTAAGAGCTCCATGACCAGAGCTCTCACTGGGTCCCAGGAATACCGCTTCTTTTCTTATTCCTTCTGGCCTAGAAATGGTCATGGTTTCCACCGTTGCTAGCTCCAAGGACCCTGGGGGTCCTCTGGACCCTGTCCTCACATCTTTCAAGCATTCCCTCATTAACTACTTCATTAAATGAATAAACCTTTAAAATATACCATCCCTTACCTGCCTGGACTCTGACCAAAACCATGATCATCATTTTTAACCTCAAAATTCCATCTCTAGAAAAATATCTGAGCAAAGCTTACATTTTCCAAGGACCTAAAATCAGAACAATATTGTCACCATCCAACAGTGATTAAGGGACTAGCTTGGACAGCGCATTTTATCAAGGGCTGGATGTGCCAGTTTCAACTACAGTAAAACTTGCATCTCTTTTGGATCTGGTTTGAGAGCTGCAAAAGGGGGGCTCTTAAGAGCAGTTCTGGGTATTTCAGGAGTGAGTCATGAACATTTTTTTTTTTTTAACAGGATGAACTGAGCGCCTGTCTGAGGGTTCTGAAGGTCGCTTCCCCGGCATCCCCAGATAGGCTTTCATCCCAGGGCTACACAAGCCTGCATTCTGCTTTTTCGAGCAGCTAAAACACTGCCACCTCTCATAATAACCATCCTGGTGTACTACAGATATGTTTTGTTTTATTTATAAAACTTGACCCTAACTACAGTAGTTTCAAACCTATAATGATTCATGGATGCAGCAAGTAAAAGCATGTCCTCTGATTCTAAGTGGCATCACTCTGATTCCAGAAAAATCATTCATGATTTATTCAGGTTACAATGGAGGGTACTGGAAAGAATATAATATTTAGTTCCTTAAAGCAAGAGTTGATTAAATACATCATATTGACAAGTTTGTTTCGGTGCAAAAAAAAAAAAAAATTCATTGTATATCTCAGAAGTCTCTACTATTCTTTTTGTCCCCCCAGATATTTACTTATTTACCCTGGACTTTTTCTTAAGCAAACTCTTTAGTCTTCATTCTCCATGACCTTCTGCTCACTCTGGGCTATAGTGTTTTCTTATGAATGGACCATTTGCTCATATTTATTATTCTGATTTCTACTACTGACTTCAATGCAGTCTTCTCCCCTTGCCTGCCTCTCTTCTGTCCCTGCTCTCTTGATTCCCTTTTCTTTCCTTCATTCTCTCCCCGCACGAGTTCACTGCCAGATCATGACATAACCTCACCTCCCCCCAGCATTAGTAGTTAGTGTGTCCTAAAACAGACAAATGCACTTCTCCTGCGACTCTACGGACAGAGTTCCTCCCTTCAGCTGTGGCATCCCCACTGGGACGTGGGGCAAACGATTAGAAGCAAGTGAGGTTGCCCAGGCAACCGCTCCAAATTGTCCTAGGATGCCTGGCAAGCATGTTTTACGCAGCCTGATGTGAAGGTCACACTAGCCAACCCTGTGACAGTTAAAGGCGCAGTCTCTGTGCAGTCAGACACAGGCTCAGGGAACATCCATCAAGATGATCTCAATAACATTTGCATAATCATAAAGCTGTCAGACTCTCAAAGCCATAAGGACCCATTCGAACAGACTATTTCAAAGAGCCAAAGCTACTAGCTTTGAGAAGGAACAATAGGTGAGTACGCTAAAACCATTTAAAAGAACACTTTAAAAACTAACCAGATGGAATTCAATCACTTAGCTGGTGAAAACACTTTAGCTGCTTGGTTCTCTCAAATGATTTAGGAACAGTTCTACCCCGAGGCAAGGCAATAAATGGAGGGCCTGGAGAAAGTCACTCTGTACCCTTTCACTTTTTACAGTTTTCTTATATCAGAAGTGTTTAAAACATTATTCTCAAACATCAAGATTCAATATTGAAAAACATGCTCATACCCACCAAATCAATGTTCCATTTGATTAAATCTCAGTCAAAATCCTGATCTAGTGGGGAAAATACCTACAAGGCAGAGAAGAAATCCATGTCCCTAATGCATGAAGTGCTTTCACAAAACAATATGCCAAAACAAGAATACCTCTATAGAAAGTGAAAAAGCAAACCAGCCAAATGATCACAATATTCAAATGGGCCACAAAATACAGAGAAATACTTGGCCTGAAAAACAAAGATGTAATTGAAAACAATGAAAAACCACTTTTCATATGACGGGTTGATAAAGAGTCAGAATAGGAGTTCCCGTCGTGGCTTAGTGGTTAACAAACCTGAATAGTATCCATACGGACGCGGGTTCGATCTCTGGCCTGCTCAGTGGGTTAAGGATCTGGTATTGCTGTGAGCTGCAGTGTAGGTTGCAGATGTAGCTCGGATCCCAAGTTGCTGTGGCTGTGGTGAAGACTGACAGCAATAGCTGCAATTCAACCCCTAGCCTAGGAACCTCCATATGCCGTAGGTATGGCCCTAAAAAGACAAAAGACCAAAAATAAATAAAAAAGAATCAGAATAACTTAGAAAAGTAAGCTAGCAACAAGCCTCCCAAGCCTTCAACATTGATTCTGCCTTGATCTAACAAATTCTGTACTTATGGGTTTATCTTAAGTATATCATCAAGCAAGTGCCCATCATGTGTAAAAAGATGCTCATCTCAGTAATGCTGATTAGAGCAAAAAAATCAGGACACAACCTATGTTCAGCAAATCTTCACAGCCATTCTAAGCGATGACGTAAATATAGTCATCAATATGGAACAGTGGCTCAAATACATTCTTTGTTTGGAGCAAGGGGTAAGGAAAGGTAGAGGTTTATAAAGTAGCATGTATCCATTTTTGCAAAGAAATAAATAAATGATTTGTAGGAATAGAAATTCTAGGGAAGAAAATCTGGGTATTTAACACCAAGTCTGGATTTGTGGAACTATGAGAGTGATTTTTATTTCTTGGAAGAGGTTTTATCTTAATTTTTTTCTGCCATAACATTTAGTTTCCATAACATTTAGTTTTAAAATGTTACAAGAAATAGTAACTACCTTTCATGCATACCAAGATTTGGGGGGTGGGGGCTTTTGTCTTTTTATGGCCAAACCGGAGGCCTACGGAGGTTCCAAGGTTCCCAGGCTAGAGGTCAAATTAGAGCTGTAGTCGCTGGCATACACCACAGTCATAGAAACACCAGATCCAAGCCGCCTCTGTGACCTACGCCACAGCTCACAGCAATGCTGAATCCTGAACCCATTGAGTGAGGCCGGGGATCAAACCCAAGTCCTCACGGACACTAGTAAGTTTCGTTTCCACTGAGTCACAATGGGGACTCCAAGATTGTTTTGTGTTTTCAGCAAACTCTTTTAAGGCCAGGATTATTAAATCTCTTTGCAATATCTGAGTTTCTACGAATGAAAATACAGAAGGTCCTTAAACATTTATGGATTTTAGGTAGACAGACAAGAGACTGAAATGACATCAATTCCTGGAAATGCATCAATTCCTGGAAGCCAAGATTGAACCTGGGAAAGCTGCAGCCTCGGGTTTCTCCCTGACATAACTGCAGAATCAGAACCTCCTGGGGCTGGATGGGAATACGCTACAAACCATCACTGGTTACAGACTCCATGAGGGTGATTTCCTAGGCAGATGCCTCCCCTCCTTCCCCTCCAACCCCAAAGCACACCATGGAAAAACAGATGAAAGCCAACACTGCACAGAGAACTTAGGACCTGAGAGTGGGATCTAAAAGAGGATTTTTCAAATATAGGACACACCATGGTGGTTCACTCCAGTGGGGACAATTTAAATGCTGTGCCTGTGAGGGGTCACTTGACAGTACAGATCTGACTCAGGAAAACTAAACCATTCATTTTTAGGTGTTCTGCCAAGTAAAAATATCTCAACTTTTGTGACTTCACGTGTCATCAGTTGTGAAACCAGCTCCCTGTCACCCTACGAAACATGGCTAGTTGACTGAATCAGTCATCCGTATCACTTACTCAGCAAAGCCACACCTTTGCAAACTCAACCCACATCTCTGCAAGAATATTCTGTACTTGACTGATCGATGGTATTAACTTTTATCTTTAAACTTAAGATGGTCTAATGTCATTGTGGGGCTATTTAGAAGTATATTACTTGAGAAAGGAGAGTGAAAATTTTATCACATACACACACACTTACGCACACAACCAACGAACAGGTTTAGAACCAAATAATCTTAGAATTTACATTTCAAAAAAAAAGCACGCTCATAGTTTCATTTATTTTTGCAGGGTGCTTTCCTTCAGTTTCGCTCAATAATGACAGACTCGTTTATTAACAGGCTGGGTATTCACTGCACAAAGCATTCCTTCAAGTAGTACCATGTGCTTATTAGATATTTCCTAGCGACGCTTCTACCCCACACACTAAAATAGCTGACAACACCCCACGCGCACCCACACTTAACCGATGCCCCTCAAATTCTTTACTCTTATTTCTGTACAGGTTTATTTTTCTTTTCTTTCCTTTGGTTTTTTTTTTTTTTTTTTGTAGGCATTTGCTAAGTGGCAATCTCTCAGCTGTGCACAATCAGGATTTCCAGAGGCTTGTTTTGTAGTGGTTAGAATTTACAGTCGACGTGAATAGTCTAGTTGAAACATCCAAGCCCCAGAATGGAGGGGAGACAAAGAGGTTCTTTACCACGGGGAGTCCTTGAGCTGCCTCAGTGGGCTGAGGAGTCAATTACCTCTGAGCTAAGCCCATAACGGAGCCAGCGTTCTGGGGCAGAACTTGGCTTAATGGACACAGTCCAGTTATCCCACAAGGGCAATTTTTTTTTCAGATGCTTTCACTGCTCAGCCGCATGCTAGCAGCATCCAGTAACTGCATTTTCCCATGGAGTGTCTCAGCAACATGCAAAAATCCAAAATCAACAGGAAAATCCCACTTTAGGAGATAATCCTAAGGTCAGCAACAGAAGCAGAACCACACGTGACAGTAAGGCTGTGTATACAACTCAACTGATGATGCATCATGTTCTTCCTCCAAAAAACGTTTTAATTTCTTCATCTTTCTCTATAAAATAGACTAAGTATATGAGATAAATTTTATAAATACAGACATCAAATTCCAATTAGAAGTTTGCTTATTTTTCAACTTAAATATTTCCCGTTAAACCAAGACAGTCAATTAGCACAACAGAACTCAGTTACACAAGTCCTGGCTGAGTCTGTTGTCACATCCCAGCTTTTGGTTATGGGTACACCCAGATGTTATCAGCACAGCAGTCACTCTATTGGAGCTGCACTGGAGGCAGGGTCCCCATGATCAGCTCACAGACCATACAGCTTGACTTCATTCTCTGCCCAGTATTGCCGGTCCCTTCCCTAGGCATTCAAAATCTGAAAACTTTCATAATTAACTACATTCTCACATTTCTGAAATCTTCACATTACTAGTTAGGAGGATGGTCTTGAATGCGTTGCCTTGAAATAGCACTGCTCAGATGGCACTAGGGTGATGGTGGAGGTGGTTATTTAAATCCACCCATCCTGCTAGGATTTACTGTCCGCAGTGCAGCATATTGAAGATGACATGTCACAATGTCACTAATTGCTCCTGACATGTGAGGTTTACCACTGGAACCTCTGACTCTGAAATGGGTCTTGGATTTAATTAGTTCCTGTTTCACTCCAAAAGGAGAATCTTGCTGGAAAGGGGTCCAATGGGATAGCTTTCAGCAGCAACTTGTGCTGATTATAAATAACTCACTAAGAACAGGCCATTTCGATGCTGACACAAATTCAGCTTTCCGTCCCCCCACCACTAGTGTAATAATCAATGAGACTGTCTGTGGCTCCTTAGTGATACTCATCTAAAAGTCACCCTTAGACTTGAAGGCACTTCAGTAGAACCCAATTATTATGGAACTAATACCCATGGGCTTTACAGTAGGATTGAAGCACCACAAGTTTAGAAATTCACCTTGGATTTTGAAACTTGGCTTTGCCAACCTACCTTTTTTTTTTCTTTTTTTGATTTTTAGGGCCATACCCATGGCATACGGAGGTTCCCGGGCTAGGGGTTTAACTGGAGCTACAGCTGTCGGCCTACGCCACAGCAATGCCAGATCTGAGCCACATCTGTGACCTACGCCACAGCTCACGGCAATGCCAGATCCTTAACCCAGTGAGTGAGGCCAGGGATCAAACCCACAACCTCATGGTTCCTAGTCAGATTCGTTTCTGCTGCACCCAGAACCAATGGGAACTCCCAACCTACCATTTTTGATTTGGGGTAAACTATTCAATTTCTGTGCTTCACTTTCCTATTCTATAATATGGGGATAAAAATACCTACTCCAAAATACTATGAAGATTCAATGTGAATATCAATAATGCCACCAACACATACTCAGCTCATAGTAAGCATTCAATAAATGGTAATGATTATTAAAACTTCATTTGTTACCAAGAGTCTATTGCTAAGAATAGACTGGCCTTCTCCTCAAATACAGGCAAACTGGAAACATAGTACTATATCTATACTCCTTGAAGATACAACAAAAAAAGAAGCAAATCAACAGGGTTGGGCTGGGAAATAAGAATACGCAAGCAAAGAATTATGTACAAGAGGAAAAAAATTAAGGTCTGATTAAAAAGGGAGGGGGAGTTCCTGTCGTGGTTCAGCGGAAAGGAATCTGACTAGCAACCATGAGGACGCAGGTTTGTTCCCTGGCCTCACTCAGTGGGTTAAGAATCCAGCGTTGCCGTGAGCTGTAGGGTAGGTCACAGACATGGCTCGGATCCAGCATTGCTGTGGCTGTGGTATAGGCCAGCAGTTACAGCTCCGATTTGACCCCTAGCCTGGGAACCTCCATATGCTGCAGGTGCAACCCTAAAAAGATCAAAAAAAAAAAAAAAGGAGGGGAGAAACAAATACAAAGAGAGGAAAGAAACATCGGTACAAGAGAAGTATGGGGAGTTGCCACTGTGGTTCAGTGCTTAACTAATCTGACTAGTATCCATGACGACTTGAGTTTGATCCCTGGCCTTGCTCACTGGTTCAGGGATCTGGTGTTGCCATGAGCTGTGTTGTAGTTCAAAGATGCAGCTCAGATCCAACATTGCTGTGGCTGTGGTGTAGGCCAGCAGGTATGGCTCCAATTTGACCCCTAACCTGGGAACCTCTATATGCCTTGGGTGTGGCCCTAAAAAGACAAAAGACAAAAAAGAAAAAAAAAAGAGAGAGAGGGAGAAGAATGGAAAAGGAGAAGATATCAAATGGGTACAGATAGTTGAGAAACAAAAAAGGAAAAGGTGAAAAACAAGGGGAAAAGGTATTTCTGTTAACAAAACCAGAATCTTTCTATTAACAGCACTAAGAGACTAGAAATAAGAGCACATATTCCTATACAGCATCTGGTCAGTAACAGCCTACATTCATTAGAATTCTCTCTTAAAAAAATATTTACAAAATTGTTACATTTTGCCCTAAGAAGGACTTAGCCTACAAAATAGACCAGGCAGATACTGTTACTCTGAATTTATTCTTGATGATAAATTTTTATTTATTTTGAACCGAGAGTAGGGATGCATCACTTAGGCACTTCCTACTCTTACTATCTTTAACATTCATTAATCTCCTCTTGAACAGCATGGTTGTTCCACTGACAGCAAGAACAAATACTATCCTATTCCGGTCAAAGAAAAGGGAAATTAAAGTTAGCATGGATTTCAAAAAAGCCTTTGCACTTAAAAAAAAAACTTTATTTCAAGACAATTTTTTTTTTTTTTTGTCTTTTTAGGGTCATACCCATGGCATATGGAGCTTCCCAGGCTAGGGGTTGAATCGGAGCTCCAGTTGCTGACCTATGCCACAGACACAGCAATGCCAGATCCAAGCCACATCTGTGACCTACACCACAGCTCACAGCGATGCTGGATCCTTAACCCACTGAGCGAGGCCAGGGATCAAACCTGCATCCTCATGGATGCTAGTCAGATTTGTTTCCACTAACCCACAACGAGAACTCCTATTTCAAAACGATGTAAAAATTATCGATAAACTGCCAGAAAAGTACAAAGAACACTAATATCCCCTTCACCCCAAATCCTCTTTAAGTTTTGCCTATTATCCCAATGATTTCCTTTACACCAAAAAGAGCCAATCCAGATAGTCACTGCATTTGTCATAGCTCTCAGTCTCCTTTAGCTTAAAATAGTTCCTAGGTCCTTCCTTGAGTTTCCTAACTTTAAAAATAATCTATTCAAAAATAATTTCAAGTTCTCTGGTGGCTCAGCCAGTAAAGGATCCAGCATTGTCACTGCTGTGACTCAGGTTGATGCTGTGGCACGGGTTTGAACCCTGGCCCTGGAACTTCTGCATGGTGTGGACAAAGCCAAAAAAAAATTTTTTTTCAAGCTCATAAAAAAGTTGCAGGGATAGTACAAAGAACTCCTGTTTCCCCTTCACCTATATATAGTCTTCAGTATTTTTCTGAACCATTTGAGAGTAAATAGTGGATATGCCATCCCTTCACTCCTGTATATTACAGTATATATTTATCCAAGCAGGACACTCTCTTACATAACAACCAAAGTCTCCTTTATCTGGAACAGTTCTTTATTCTTTCCCTGTCTCTCTCATTCTTGATAGTATTTAAGAGTCAAAACATTTTATTCACTTGGGTGACCTGGACCACCCTTAATTTGGGTCCATCTAATGCTTTCTTATGACCAAATTCAGGCCATGTACTCCTAGCATGAAGACCCCAAAATGATGCTACAGTCTTCCTAGTGCATCACATCAGCAGGCACAGGATGTCAGACCATCCCATCATTGACGGAGTTAACCTTGATCACCTGGACAAGTTTGTGTCTGCCAATCTTTACCATAAAGTTATCATTTCCTTCTTTGTAATTAATGAGCATTTTGTGGAAAAATACTATTAGACTATGCCAATATCGTGATCT
This sequence comes from Catagonus wagneri, assembly GCA_004024745.2. NCBI lineage: Eukaryota > Metazoa > Chordata > Mammalia > Artiodactyla > Tayassuidae > Catagonus > Catagonus wagneri. The sequence goes on along the minus strand of PVHT020000141.1, from coordinate 31,059,971 downwards.
TCATCAAGCCTCCATCCACCCATTGACAACTTGATGTCTTCATCAATCACTGATGCAGTGTTTACCAAATGTTGATTTTCCTATTTTCTGTGCTACTAAATTTATTGGTTGGCATTCTCCTATAAGTAAGAGCTTTCCCTCTCCATTCTCATTTATTGATCAATATAGATCCATTAAATCTTATTTCAGTTCACGTTTTATAATACACTACTACATTATTATTCTGACATGCGAATTTTTCCAGATTTGATTGGTGAGAGCCCCTTGTACTTACCTTTTTGGAAAGAAGATTTAGTGACTACAATTTTGTGTAACCAGAGGTATGTCCAAGGCCAAAAAACTCTGCTTTATCCATTTGCTTTGGGAGTTGTACGACAACACAGAAATCACTAGTGAATATTAGCCTTTTTTTTTCCTTTTCCAATTACCTACTAGCTAGCATTCATCTTAAACTCCTAGTTGTTCCCATCGTGGCTCAGCGGAAACGAATCTGACTAGTATCCATGAGGACACAGGTTTGATCCCTGGCCTCACTCAGTGGGTTAAGGATACAACATTGCCATGAGCTGTGGTGTAGGTCGCAGATGTGGCTCAGATCTGGCGTTGCTGTGGTGTAGGCCAGCAGCTAATGCTCTGATTCGACCCCTAGCCTGGGAACTTCCATATGTCATGGGTGCGGACCTGAAAAAAAAAAAAAGACATAGTAAGATAAACACACCTCCTATGAGAATCAACTGTAAGGTAACTTTCAAAATTATCCTTTACGAAAAGGTAGAAGACCTACGAAAAGAACATTTGACACAAAGCACCTTCCTCAAACATCTCCCTTGGTTCAGGCCACTCTTTGAGTGATCTCAAACAAGCTAGAGATCACAATGGCATCTCCACTGGTACGAGATAATAAGTGTAACAGACCAGACCTAGTATAGATGCTCAGTAAGTGTCTTTCACCTGCCTCAGAATTAAATATCCATTCCTCCTCTGGTTCCACCCGCCTCCATTAGTTGTCTTGTCATAGTCCCCATCTTTCAAGCAATAAACCTCAAAGTCATCTTCAAATCTCCTCTCTCCCTCACTCAACTGATAAACTCTGTTACTGCTAGACTCCAGCTTCTAGTTCAGACTCCTGCCCTTAACACACTCTCCTTCCTGCAATTCACCCTCCGCACCAGATTCCTCTTCCTACATAATACGAACACGGCCCTCCCCAAAGGAGAGGACTCTTCTCTCCCTGCTGAATAAAGCTGGATCCGTAAGCCTGGCGCTCGGAGCACTTCACACTCTGGCACCAAACCACATCTCCCTCTCATTCCACTCTGCAGCCCCACTGAACTCCAGGCCTGCAATTATGTGATTACTATTTGTCTACTTAAATCCATGGTAGACCTCAAAATATAGGGTGGTACTCTGCCTCTTGTATCTCCACTGCCCAGCTCTGTGCTCAGTAAATGTTGGCTGTTAATAAATAAAAAGGCACCTGAGAAGCCACAGTTGTCCACTTATTAGAAGCACGACACACAAAAGAGCCAATCTGTCTAGAATTTTATTACTGATTCACATTTGACATAGTCACACATTTGTTTTGGAATAGGAGAATAATGAGGTTATATGGCACACTGCAGCATAATAGGTAAAATTTCTTTAAAAATAGGCATTATTTCCATAGCTAATAAGAAGCCTACTGAATAAATTTTTAACTACCAATCTCGATTCCAGAAGTGTCAGGTTTGGGTTTGTTTGTTTGCTTGTTTGTTTGTTTTAAAGATTAAATACTCTTTTAAACTGGTGCTTTTCAAAGGTTTCTTTGATAGGCAACTTTATGTGTTGAGTTGGCAATCAGCTATGGTTTCCAGCTACTCAGTTCAATCTATTGATAGGAAGGTATTTTGCTGATGTAACTGAAGCCCATAATCAGCTGATTTTAAGTGTGGGAGATCATCCTAAATAATCTGAGTGGGCATGCTTCAATCAGTTGAAAGGCCTAACAAGTGGAACAGGGGCTTTCCTGAAGAAGTTCTGCCTGTGAACAGCAGCTTCCTCCTCCCTATACCCACGAGTTCCAACCTGCCTTTCCTGACCTCCTGCCTTAAGATATCATACTTGCTTCACTGGTCCCTTCAATCACCTGGGAAGGCTGATTCCTGCAATGAATCTTTTCTCTCCTACAGGTTCTGTTGCTCTAGTAGAACCCGACAGATACAATCTATTCTAGAACAAAGGGAGAAAGAGGATGCAACAGCTGAACAGTTAACGAGATCTAAATAAGGCTTTCACAGTATTGCTTCATTATGGAGTGGCAAGCGTTCAAGTTCTAGAACATCCATCAGCTACCCCATATTCAGACATAAGTACAAATACACATAACATATGCCACGGCTTCTGTCCAACTGTATTCATTATACATTCATTTGACAAATATTTGTAACAAAAGGCACTAGGGAGTGAATGGTGAGCCAGACAGGCATGATCCTTGCTCTCAGAGAGTTTACAGGCTAGTCGGAGAATCAGGCATCAAAACAGTAATTATACAAATGCTCATTTAATTATAATTATGATGAGTTCTAGGAAATACAGGATGCTGTTGGCATATTTAGTAGGGGAATCTAATGAACTGGGGAGGACTTCTGGAAATGTCACTGAAGAGTGACACTGCAACTTAGACTAGAGGAGTAAGTAGGCAGGATCCAGGCAGAGCATAAGAGGAAGTGTATCTCAGGCCAGAGAACTACCTGTACAAAGGCTTTGTGCAGGGAAGGATCTAGTGAATTCAAGCACCTGAAAGATGACCAGTGAGTCTGAGCTGTTGTGAATTAAGGACAAAGGGCATACAAGATCAAATGGCCACATTATTGAAAGATGTTGATCTTCAGCAATGGGTAATCATTTCACACTTTAAAGCAGAGAGTAACATGATCAGATTTGTGCTTTAATACTTTTCTAACAGCTGGGCATAATTTGAGAGGAGGCAAACTGGATTTGGAGAGAACAGTCAAAAGGCTTTTGCTACTGTCCAGGGAAAAGACAACGGGGGCATGTAATGGCGATGAAAAGAGATGGGTGGAAGAAAAACAATAGGAGAGGGAGCTGTGGTGGCTCATTTCCCAAGCTGAGAAGCCTGGGGAGAGGGCAGATTTGGGAGAAAAGATCCTGGTTCTGTTTGCGTATGCACAAGTCTGCAATTCCTATAAGATGTCCACATGGAAATATGCATCTGGAATCCAGAAGATACCTGGCCCAGACAAATAAGTGTGGGATTTCAAGCACACAGTCGGAACTTGAGGAGGTCAGATAAGCAAGGAATATGGGAAGAAGAAGACCTAGATCAGAGCTCTGGGATCATAGACATTTTAAGTGGGTGGAGGTAAAGCATGAAGACGAACAACGAAGAAGACCAACATTCACAGGGTGCACATTTATTATACAAAAAACTTTTCCAGGAGATATTTCATTCGGCCTCTATGTTCAAAAGTGTGCACATGTTTCACTGAAAAGGAAGTAATACCCAAGTGTAAAGGTAACAACTTAGGGAAAACCCAGTTTGAACAGACATGAATAACTTCCAGCTAAGGTGTTTTCTACAATGGGTACCACCTCACTGATTACTATCTGCAATAGTTATTCAGTCTTTGGGTCAAACTGTACTTTCCGAAGTCACTTCTTATTAACACTAATGACTTGACCCTTTATGTATAATTAGTTGAGGCAATTAGTTGCAAGGCTCACATTAGAACACATTGCTTTAATCTTTCGAAAATCGCTATGTGCCACATTATTCTAAGAGTGCCTCACTTGAAAGAAAACACTGCACCAATAGGAAGTACCAATTTAAAAAAGCTCTAAGAGAGTGCCCCAGCCTTCCAAAGAATCACACAAATTAGTGCAGGATCAGTGACTAAAAGAAAGGAAAGGACGTATTTAAATTAAAATTGCACTTTCTCAGACTAGGAATACTTCTTGCCTTAATCCTCCCCATTAGTATAATACAAGATATGTCAGGGAAAGCTCTACAGAGTGTTGAAGTTCAGAGGCCAATTTGTAAGGCGGCCTTATTAGAGCTTATAAAAACAGGCCCAGCAGAGACCCACAGATCCAGCACTCACAACAGCGTGATGCACAAGTGGGAACTTAATGAATATTTGATGATGACATTTTTCCTCCTTTGCATGCTATTACAAGGCAAACCCCAACTTATCAATGGGACTTGTGCCAAGTCTACTACCTGAACCTGAAACACATTTTTCCTTAAAAGTTGTGTTATAAATGACAGAATCCAGGCCATGTGCTAAACCATAGCTAGAGTTCCTAACCACCATCTATATCAATGCTTTTGTGAATACACTGGGCATGACTTAGTCTTCCAAGGAGGCACCTTCCCCGGCAGCAGTCCCAGAGTGGACCAAGATGCCACTCCTCCAAGCAGCAGGAAGGGGACTCATCTGGCCTCAGGCCAAGAATGTGGGCAGAGGTTGGGAGGCAGGCCAGTGGCTGCCACATGACAGATCCAGACCCAAAGATGAGAATGCATGCATGTGTGTGTGTGGTGGGGAGGTTACTTCAGGGTGGGTTGGACAAAGACCCAAGCCCTGACAGGGGAATAGAGGAGGGTTAGGGATTCCCTACCAAAATGACTTGAGGCCATGGTCAGAAGTGAGCAGCAAATGCCAGAAGCAAATATGGTCTAGCAGGAACTCTGGGAGGAAAGGTAGTTCTGGGGCGAGGGATAACCTGAGAGGTGAGTCCTAGGTAAAATCAGATATTAGTCAAAAGACTCAAAGCCTTGGACCCTCAGGACGCACTTTTATCCAATGTCTCTGAAACCATATCCAAAGTCACGCAGCTACTCCTCTACCTGTATACAGGTCAGTTCTCTGCCTGACCCTCAGAGGATTTTCTAGGTGGTTTAGGACTTCCCTGATTTCATATTTTGGTCTATCAATGTAGTCATGCCCCATTTGGACTTGAACTTGGCTCCAGATGACCATCTTCACCCCAGCCCTTGTCCTAGCCTCTGTTTCACCCCAGGAGAGAGTGGTTATTTACATGCCCAGTGTACAAAGGCATAATTGTGCCTACATTCAACTTCCAAAATTGATAATCAAACTTGAAAAGCCATCAAGGCACAATATTCAAAAGATGGCCATCAAATAGTTTTGAAGCATCTACTGGTAAAGTACTAGTCTATTCTAATTGCAGGGGAGGATCCATTTTAAAGTCTTTGTTGACTTTAAAAAAAAAAATTTAATGTACTTACAGCTTTTATTTCTAACATAGTCTTATTTTTTCACAATACATAGCAATAACACAGACAAAAGAGGATAAAGGCATTGTCTCAAAAAGTTTTTTAAGTTATTTAGTAGGTAAGAAAAATAGCAGTCAGGCCTGTAGCCTTCAGGCAGAAGCTTGGGAGACTGTTCTCTGCAAAGTCTTTACTGACCAACAGAAAAAAACCTGAAGATATTGCTATGACAGTGAGGGTGGGCTTCCTCATGGAACTGGCTCTGTGTGTGAAGCCCTCAGCTTAGAAGCCCCCCTGAGCACTAAGAACTTCCCAGGGAGATCTCTGGTGACTCCTTAAATAGAAGTAAACAATCAAAGATCACCAGATAGGGAAAGCTCTAACCTGAAAGACAGACCAAAACAAGTATACATAAGGAAAGCAACATGGAGGACACAGATGTTGGAACAAAAACATCAATATTCTTAAAGGAGTAAGGGAAGGCATTGTATCCATAAAACAAGAAAGAAATGCTTTAAAAAAAATAAAAAGGAAATTCAACCATAAAAATATCAAGAGAAAGAATAATAAGGCAAAGAAATTTCCCAGAAAGTAGGGCAACAAGATTAAACATGAAGAAATATGAGAAAAGATAAGAAAATCAGAGAACCAGTGAAACCTGGAAGTCTAATACTCAAGTAAAAAGAATTCCAGGGAGTTCCCATTGTGGCTCAGCAGTAATGAACTCGACTAGTATCCATGAGGACACAGGTTCAATCCAGGGCCTCGCTCAGTAGGTAAAGGATCTGGCATTGCTGTGAACTGTGGTGTAGGTCACAGGCATGGCTTGGATCCCATGTTGCTGTGGTTGTGCCGTAGGCCTGCAGCTGTCGCTCCAATTCGACCACTAGCCTGGGTATTTCCATATGTCACAGGTGAAACCCTAAAAAGCATGGGGGAAAAAAAAAGAATTCCAGAGAAAAGGAAGAGAAAATCATCAACAAAACTAAAGAAGATGTTTCAGATATTAAGAATTTGAACTTTCTAGACTAAACTGGCCCATCAAATACCCAGAAAAAAATTGGATTTAAAAAGAAAAAATATTAACTACAAGACAGAAAGTAAACTTGGATTAGATTCAAAGGATGAGGTTTTAGAATAGCTTCGGTCTTAACAGAAACAATGGAAGCTAGGAGAAAATGCTTTAAATATTCTGAAGGAACATTATTTCCAACCCAGAATCTTATGCCCAGTCAAACCATTAATGAAGAATGAGAATAGTGTAAAAATATTTACAGGCATTTAAGGTCTTAAAAAGAAAAATAAGGAATTCCCTGGTGGCTCAGCTGTTTAAGGATCCAACATAGTCATTGATATGATTCTGGCTACTCCTGTGGCACAGGTTCAATCCCTGGCTGGGGAACTTCTGGGTCAGACTACAGGTTCAGTAAAAAAAAAGAAAAAGGACACAGAAATTGATTTAACCCCAAATACATCAATAATCACCTGAAATGTAAACAGGATTATATATTCAAATTAATAGATAAAGACTTACAAAATACCTTAACACTGTTTACAAGAGACACAATTTAAATACAGAAAACATACTCTGGTTTCTCTTCATATCGTATAAATCTTTCACCTTTTAAATACAGAAAAGGTGAAAGGAAAAGCCTGGATAAAGGAAGATGGCTTAGCTAGAGTAATATCATACAACACAGACTTTAAGGCAAAATCAACAGATTTTTTTGTAAAGTATTAAAAGTATGATATGGAGTTCCTGTCGTGGCTCAGTGGTTAACAAATTCGACTAAGAACCATGAGGCTGCAGGTTCGATCCCTGGCCTTGCTCAGTGGGTTAAGGATCCGGCATTGCCGCGAGCTGTGGTGAAGGTTGCACACGCGGCTCGGATCCCGTGTTGCTGTGGCTGTGGCGAAGGCCGGCGGCTACAGCTCCTGTTAGAACCCTAGCCTGGGAACCTCCATATGCTGCGGGTGCGGCTCTAGATAAAGGCAAAAAGGCTAAATAAATAAATAAATAAAAATTAAAGTATGATAAAGGAGTCAGTCTGCCAGAAAGACAGCACAATCATAAATAGTATGTACCTAACAATATCACTTTAAAATCAACAAAGTAAACATTAATAGAACTAGAAAGAGAAATTGAAAAATCCAGAATTATAGTGGGAGATTTTAACACAGCCCTTTTAGAGGTGAAAAACAAGCAGATTAATTTACAAGAATATATTCCTGTATAGTACAATTAAGAAATTTGTATTCTTCTAGAATCAGATTTGACTGTCTTCACATTGCTGATAAAAGTTCCTTGTATTCAATTAAATCTTTTGAAAGAGAAAAAGAGGGAGGGAGGAAGGAGAGAAAAAGAGAGAGATCTAGAATTTAGTTTTGGTATTATACCAAGGTTATTTTCATTAACATGCTATAGTTATGTTTTATTAAGTGGTTGACATTAAAGAAGCAGATAAAGGTTGACTAGAACTCCTGGTTGTGCATTTGCAACTTTTCTCTAAGTCTAAAAATATTGAAAATACAAAGTTAAAACAATAAACAAAAAAACATTTTTGTACAGCACAGTGCAAAGGTTATAACTATAAAGTTTGAAAACTAGGGTGCACAGGCCAAACCTGACCCACTGCCTAGATTTGTGAATCAAGTTTTACTGAAACACAGCCACATACATTCATTTATGTATTATCTATGGCTGCCTTATTACTACAACAGCAGAGCTGAGTAGCTGCAAGAGACTTTATGACCTGCAAAGCCTAAAATAACTATCATCTGGCCCTTTATATAAGCAGTTTGCCAAACACTGACATACAATTAAAAGTATAAACTCTGAGTTCAAATTCTAGTAATACATTTACTAATTGTTTGACACAAGGAAGTTGCTTAAATTTCATACCTCAGTCTCTTTACAAATGAATCTAAAAGGCAAGGATAATAGCTATTGATCTCCTAGAGTTACTATCAATTGTTTCAATGTAAATAAATAAATAGAAAGTTCAATAAAATGTAAAATTAAGCAATATAAAAGTAATAGAACAAAGGCTGCACATTTTTTTTAAAGTGTGGTAAGAAAAAAAAAAGGTTCTTGACAAAACCATGATCAGTAACAATGAAAGTATTCTATTGGACAATGCTTCACTTCTAATAAAACCCTCCTAACGATCACTTCGGTACACAAGTTCTCCAAGCTTAATCGCCACACTTTGGTTAATATTGATAAAAATCAAACAGTTGAGAAGGAAAAAAATATTCTCAATATTAGCTTGAAGTCATTATCTCTCAGATTTTCTCAAACAATTTACTACTTGGCTTTAGAAGGTATCAAGTCTCTAAATACTTGGTATCTTTCCCCAAGATTCTTTCAAAATACTCATTCCACCTCCATCTCTCCCTCTCCTCACACACCCAGAATCTGTACCTCCAGCCCAACATACCTGGGGTTCTTACAGGCGACCTCCACTGCATATGCATGGCATCCAGATGTTCGCTAATGTATTTCTGTAGGCATCTCCTGATGGCAGATGTACTCACACCTGGAAAAACCAACTGTGGTAGGCTGAAAAATGGCCCCCCAAAGATATGTTCACTTCCTAATCCCTAGAACTTGTGAATGTTATCTTATATGGCCAAAGAGAAACTACTGCCTACTGCCTCATATGGGGGGGATATATATATACACACACACACACACACACATATATATATATGATTAAGGTAAAGATATTGAGAAGAAGTGCTTATCCTGGATTATCTGGGTAGGCCCTAAATGCAATTACATGTATCTTTATAAGAGAGAGGAAGAAGTTTTGAAACCAACAGAAAAGACAGACATAGAAGAAAGGGCAATGTAGAGATGAAAGAGAGATTTGGAGAGATGTAGCCATAAGCCAAGGAACACCAAGAATGCCTTCAGTCTGGAAGCTGGAAGACATAAGAAATGGATTCTCCCCTGAGGCATCTAGAGGGACAGTGGTCTTACCAACCCCATAATTTCTGTGTGGTGAGGCTGATTTTAGACTTCTGGTCTACAGAATTATGAGAGAATAAATTTGTGCTCTTTTAAGCAACCAAGTTTTTGGTAATTTGTTGTAGAAGCCATAGGAAACTACTACATCTGTACACACAGACACTCACTCAGGACCACATTTATAAGCAGAGACCCACTAGTTAGACCACTTTCTCACTGAAAAAAACCCAACTCCCGAAGTTCTCACAGTGGCGCAGTGGGTTAAGGATCCAATTGCAGAAGCTCAGGGCACTGTGGAGGCGTGAGTTTCATCCCTGGCCCAACACAGTGGGTTAAGGATCTGGCATTGCTGCAGCTGTGGCACTGGTCACAGCTGCATTTCAGATGTGACCCCTGGCCCAAGAACTTCCATATGCTGTGGATGTGGCCCCACCTCCCAAAAAAACAGCCAACTCCTATAAGGGAGAGTTGGTAAAGAGGTTGCAAAGCCTTTGATAACTTAATTAAATCCTTCTCTAAGTAAGTGATCCAATATGAATCAAAGTTTCTCTCTTCTCACCTTGAAAACCAGAGGAGAAATAACAGTATCACTAAGTATCATATATATGTGTGTGTGTGTGTGTGTGTGTGTGTGTGTGTGTATATATATGTTATATATATAAACTTTACATTTATATACATATTTGTCACACTACTTTAGCCTCATGGCTGTATGTTCTGATTTTGTGTCCCATTGGTCTACTGTGAAACTGGCAAGTAGTGACACTGATTTTCACCTGCAGGTGTGGACTCTATCTCACTGCTGCATCTTACTTGGTAATCCCTGACCACAAAATCTTACATAATCTGTGACTTCTCACAATCTTTTGTGTTGACATAATGTGCGACAGTTTTTTACCTATACAAGAACCCAAGAAGGATCTTTTTTGTCATTCTAACTATTTCATTACACATACAAAATACTTTAATTTTTCATACAAGACAAACACTAGATGCCCGACTTTCTTAAAATAGCCAGTAAGATAAATCCTAATCATATGACCTTCATATATTATATTCTGGAAAAATTAGATGCATAATCTGATTAGCCACCATTTGAATAGGCTTGATTAGTTGGAGATTATATACTGACTCAATCGTGACTAGTTTTAATAGTCTGAAATGTAACCTTAAAACATGGCAGAATTAATACTTCTTTACCCGGTTTTTGATACTTCTATAGCCAAGAGCCAAATGCTTCTAAAGTGTCTAAAGTGTGACAAATGATGGTTCTAATTAAAACTGATCAAATACTTAGCTGTGCTGCTTAGTGGTATAATGCCCTTAAGAGGATTAGACAAATCGTTCTGGAAATATACAAAGCCATGGTATTTGTTAATGAATTTCTGATAGAAAGAATAAAACATTTGAGTGTTTCAATAAAGACTACATGTAACTTCTCATTTGTCCAAGTGACTGACCTACTATATGTACCTGAAATACCTTCTACTCTATTGCTTTATTTATTTATTTATTTATTTTTGCTCTCTGCCAGTGTTCTGATGAAAAGAACTTTAATACAGTCTAATTAATCAGTATCTTCTTTAGGATAAGCATTTTTCATACCTTTTAAAAAATCGTTGCTTTTTTTCTAGCAATATTCTTGTTTTACCCTTCTCAGACCTATAATTTACCTGGAGCTGTTATTACAGATCCAGAATTCACTAGAAGATCAGGTAAAATTCTAGGGAATTCCTCCTCCCACATCACTTTCATTGCCATCATTCAGGGCTAACTAAAGGCTCCCTTATTTCTTTAAGGCTATTGGCACCACGTCAACACCATGGAGACCTTAAGGGCTCTGCAACTATTTTTCTCCCCATGCATCAGCCTTAATCTCTGACCCCCTCTTTTCCTGTTCTAGTTAATCAGGAGCTGTCCCTTCAACCTCTCTTTTTCTAGCACTCTCAACTCCCCAATCACTCACTCAACATAAATCTCACTCTTGGCAAGAAACAAGTGGTATGGACCAATTGGTTCTGAAGCTACAAGGAACTGAGTTTGCAATAGAATTATACAATTTATAAGCTGTAGGACTCTGGCAGTCACTTGACATTCCTATTTTCTCAAATGTGATTCTGAGAAGAGATGGAGCTGAGGTTAGGGGGAAGGTAGGGTAAGGAGTAGAGAAGGATTACCAATAACAATACCTTCTGGGTTTATGGTGGGGATGAGAAATAATCTTTGTCAAGACTTTGGCACAGAATAGTCACTAAACAAACAAACAAATAGTAGCTAAAAGAGGGCAATCATAATAAATCAATAAAATCACCAGCTTACTCACTCAGTAGCTACTGAACACCGCTAAAGAAACACTTACCACTTCAGCTAGGCTTTCCTTTTAACCACATTGACTATGTAAACTTTTACTGCAACTCCTCATGTCCTCTATTTCAACTCTTTTGTTTGCCTCCTCACTTTCAACAAAACCCCAGAAAACTTCCATTTCTAGCCAAGATGAAATGACAAGGACAGAATTTACCTTCCTATCTGAAACAACCAAAAAAGTAGACACACACCTGAAGAAACAGTTTTCAACACATTATCAGGCAATAGAAACAGTGATCTCCAAAAGACGGGAAAGTGAAGTGAGTCCCCAGTTTGTGCCAGCCTATGACTTGAGAGTTTCCAGCTGTGGCACAGGAAGGGGAAGCCAGGCAGGTATCAGCAGACTCAATGAGCTGACAGTCTGAGAAGACCAAGGAAGCTATAGTTTGAAGGAAAAAAGGAAGCTTCACAGAGAGAGAATTCTGGAGATGTGCTGAGCCCCATTCAAGAACTCAGCTGATTTCAGCTCACAGATGTAAGGAAACTAAGGTGGCTGGAGAAAGAACAACCAGAAAGGATCAGAGGTTACAGTGCTATGCTTGCAGTCACACAGAATCCAAAACGGCATCTGTTCCCACTTCCCAGACTGGAAAACCTCTGATTCAGGGGACACTGGAGAGAGTAAACAGGAGGGTCTTGCCCAGTCCTGGGGAATGATTAACCCTAAATTAAGTGCTAAGTCCCACCTAAAAAACCTTAAAGCAAGACTTATAGCAATCAAACTATTTCCAAGTAAATTAACTACATTACAGGACAAAGTTCAAGAACATTCACAGGAATTCAAAAATATCCAGTACCCAACAAGGTAAAATTTACAATATTTGGTAGCCAACAAAAACTTACCAGGTCACACAAAGAAAAAAATATGATTCATAATGAGGAGACAAATAAATCAATCCCCTCAACTCAGCTAATCCAAATATAAGAATTAGCAGACAAGGATATTGAAAACATTATAATAATCGTACATTCAAAAAAAAATTAAATAGAGTGAAGCCATTTCAAAGCACCAAATACCATTTCTAGAGATGAAAACTATAAAATCTGAGATGAAAAATACCCTGTACGGGATTAACATTTTAGACAGCCAGAGAAAAGATTACTAAATGTGAGGACATGGCAGTAGTAACTATCCAAAGTGAAACGGAGAGAAAGAGAAGTTTTTTATTTGAACCAAGTATCAGTGACCTGTAAGACAACTTCAAGCAGTCTAACGCACAGGCAAATAGAGTCCCTCAAAGAAAGCAAAAGTGAAGAAGGAATAGAAAAAAAACTTTTGAAGAAATAATAGAAGAAAACCTTCAAACTTTCTTGAAAACTAAAACCACACAGATCTAAGAAGCTCAATGAATCCCAGGCACAAGATCCGTGAAGAAAACCACATGGGGCACAAATTGCTCAAAACCAATGATAAAGAAAATCTTTAAAACAGTCAGAAGGGGAAAAACACACATAATATGTACCAAAATACAGATGACAGCAGATTCTCCACTGGAAACAATGCAACTGGAAGCAACGTCTTTATAAAGTACTGAAAGAAAGTAATACTGCCTGCTCAAGTTTTTATATCCAGTGAAAATAACTTTGAAAACTGAAAGCAAAGTAAAGATACTTCCAGACACACAAAAGCTAAAAGAATTCATTACCATCAGACACAAGAAATGTTAAAGAAACTCCTTTGAGTTGAGCTGAAGGTAAATTATTCCACCTAAAAATATGGATTTACAAAAAGGCATGAAAGGAACCATAAATTGTAAATACCTGGTTAGGTATATAAGACTTTTTTACACTATTATTTAAATATTTTTAAATAATAACTATTAAAAATGATTACAATGTAGCATGGGGATTATAGTATGTAAAGTTAAACATGTGATAACAGCACAAAGGTTGGAGGGGAAAATGAGTACTTTAAGTTTCGAAACAGTAAGCACTCATTGCACTGTTACATTGCAATAGCTGATTAAAACCTGTGATTCAAATACTATCTGGAGTCTGCCATTCCCCCAAAACTGCTTTTTCTAAATGGTTCATTCAGTTATTCAACACATTTTTATTAAGGAGCAATGCAATGGATTGAATGTTCATGTTCCCCTCAAATTCCTATGTTGAAATTTCATATCTCAAGCTTATGCTATTTAGAAGAAATTAAGAAATGAGGGTGGAGCCCTCCCGAATGAGATTAGTGCCCTTATTAAGGGAACCCTAGAGAGTTCTCTCCCTCTTACTGCCATGAGAGGAAAGGAGAAGCCTGAAGGCTGGGAGAGGATCCTCCCCAGCACTGAACCATGTTCTATCCTGATTTTGAACTTCCAATTTCCAGAACTGTGAGCAATAAATTTCTTTTATTTATAAGGCATCAGTCTTTGGTGTCTTATTAGAGCAGCCCAAACTGACTAAGACAGGACCTTTACATGCCCACCAAGTGACTTGATTTTAAAGCTGAGGTCATATCTGAAAAGGTACTATAACTACAGTAACAAGCACATATAAAAGCAGTCATGAACTCTACTCTGCAGACAATTTCCTCTAGATGAATAGGAATGCCAGTGGTCCCATCCACATTTTCTCTACATCTGTATACGTATTTGCAAATAACCCTAATATGTACCAGGTACCAGGTCAGGATAGCTTAGTAACCAGGCAAGCGATGGCACTTAAACTCTCAGAATCTGTTTTTTCTCTTGCAAAATGAGGGAAGTAGACCAGATGATTTATAAAAAATTTTTTCTGTGATTCTGTGATTAGAAAGGCTAATGTGCTAGTTAAGTCTTAAGTATTGAGGCACTAAGAATATAGTGACAGACACTTCTGGCATCTTTTTGTCACAAAGTATTCCTCAAGTAACCCCAAAAGAACCATTATTTGGAAGGATGGCCATCCTTTTTCAAGTTATCATTCTGATTTTATGAAAATTAGCTGCCCACCAATGACCAACTCCCAGAGCTCCTAACCAATATTTTCTTCTGATAGAGGAGTCACTATGACTTTTAAATATCTTAAAATCAGAAAGATGATTATAATCTTAATTCTCAATAAAATAATAACATACATTTCTAAAGCAAACAACTTTAGGAATATTTCTCTAAAGGCTTTCTGGAATTCCTAAAGGAAATTCACCTATTTTAGGAAGAAAATTCCAAGGAATTATGGAAAATAACATAAAATTAAAGTAACCCACCCTCCCCACAACACCCAGTAAATTCTGATACAAAGCAATTTTAGATAGAATATTATCCAAGTTGCATATTTAAATTAAAACCTGGGAGCAGACATGAGAGCTAATTTGTCAGAGACAACATTCTACCACCAGCCTGAAAAAGAGATTACTAATTTCCTGTTTGAAGTACAGTCATCATACCTATGCCAGCAGAGAAGAAATGAAGAAAGTTACCTCATGATTTGTAGGTAGTTGTTAAAGTGTCTGAAGCAACAGAAACTTCCTTGCATTTAACTCATAAGTTATTGCTTTGCAGAGAAATGTCAAACAAACCATTTTAAACCAAAAAGCAGCAGGGACAAAGCTCCAGTATCTCCAACTTAAAAGAAATGCATTTTAGCATTCATTTACTTTATTCCTGGCTTCGAAAAACGTAATCCCTAAACGTTATTATTTTGCAGTATGTGGCCTGCTCATAAAGAATAATTAGGCGTTCTTCTCAAGGTATTTTTTTTCAAATATTTCTTCCATAGAGAAACAAGTAATTGTCAGCTAGTTACCCTATAATGGACATTTAAGAATAGAAGCACAGCAGTGCTTTACCCAAATATATGTTTCCTTTCAGAGTTTAAAGGAAAAGCTCTGCAAGTTTTTTCTTCAGAGCTCTGGAAGATTAGAATCGAAGTACAAACTAAACAAACCAACATTAGCATTTATAACAGCAAATAACGTACACTGTGATTTTATATGAATCAATTAACAAAAATTACATATTCAA
Organism: Catagonus wagneri; assembly: GCA_004024745.2. NCBI lineage: Eukaryota > Metazoa > Chordata > Mammalia > Artiodactyla > Tayassuidae > Catagonus > Catagonus wagneri. Next base: position 31,044,457 of record PVHT020000141.1, on the reverse strand, counting down.
CAACTTATAAAATGCCCACTATGTACATGGCCATGTGATGTGGGAGTTATAACTAGAGCTTTCCGGTTCCATGAAAAGCCCTTTAATAGCACTGATTTGGGCGAATTGAACAAGTGAAAATAAAAAACCACCCTTAATAGCGTCCAGTCCCACTGAGGCTTCCCATGACATCTGAGCAGTCCCTCCAAGGCAGCTAAAGGTTGAAGACTCAATATCACTAGGAGCCAGGGAACCACAGGATGGAGCCCCAAAACTGGGCAGTAAAATTGTCTGTCATCGAAAAAGAACCAGGAAAAAACTTACGAGCAAATATGCAATCATCCTCAGGAGCAAGTTCACAGAAATATTAAGTGTATGCAAGGGGTGATGGTTGGGGTTTAGGGAAAAGAGCGGAGAGGAGAGAAAAGACTGTTTATCTGTATGTTTTTAAAGCAGAATTTCCACAGTAAAGCCAAAAATTGAAATGCTGCTTCTACATACTGACACATGCAAGCTCTCACTTGAGTTTACAAAACTGGGTTTTATGTTTATATTTCTCTAATCACCAATCAGGATTAATAATTTGGATCATATTTTACTATGGCTGGACAGTATTTACACACAGTAGATAGCAAAGCCAGAGTTAAGAATTCAAAGTGTCCAATACACATATGCTACATCCAAGCTCTTCTCACAAAATAAAAAGAACTCACAAACTATCATTAAGTAATAGTCACTAAACATCAACGGTGCACTGAATGCCAAGTGAGTTAGATAAAGTTGAATTTGAAAGAAGTTTGTTTGAATATTTATCCATTAACTCAAAAACAAGAACTAATAAATTCTCTATGGTCGTTATAGTTATGTCTTTGATGCTATTACTTCTGAAATAGTGATGATTCCCTAATATCACTCACTGGTTAGCTTTTACTATGAGCCAGAGGAGCACAGAACACTCGACACAATGACTCAAGACTTAGGTCCCAACAGCATCCCCCACATTACAGTTAAAGAAGTCACTTGGGCAAGTTACATATCCTTTTGTGCCTCAGTTTTCTCATCTCTACAATGGAGCTAATAATAGTACTAATCAATATCATTACTGTATTAAACAAGTTAATTCAAATAAAGTACTTAATGCCTGACACAGAGTAAATTGCATATGTACCAGTTATTATTATTGTGTCTACATTTTCACAATGCTTGGACAATTTTTTTACTAAGCCCTCTCATACTTTCTGAGCAAAAATGGATTTTAAAAAAATGTCTGAAAGCCTAGACTGTTAGAAGATACAGCATGAAGGCCTTAAAATGTTCATATTCCTTAATCCTTAATCTAGTCATTCTAGGGAATAATCAGTTGTATACAAAGGTTTTTACACAACAAGGTCATTCATCTGGTTATTTATAATGCCAAAAAACGACCTAAATGCCCACTTAGAATTAAGTAAAACATGGATGGGCATAAAATGGAATACTCTGCATCTATTAAAGATTAAATTTAGCTAAGGAGACAGGAAAAGGTGAGTGGTGCCAGGAGTGGGGGAGAAGGAGCAATGAAGAGGCAGAGGACAGGTGATTTTTAAGGCAGTGAAAATGCTCTGTCTGATACTATAATGGTGGATACATATCATTCCACATTTGTCAAAACCCACGCGAAGGCAAACCACAATGTAAAATACAGACTCTGGGTGATGATAATGTGTCAATGCAGGTTTGTCGATTGTAACAAATGCACAAGCCTGGTGTGGGGTGTTGACAGTGGAGGCCGGACTTGTTTGGGGCAAGAGGGGTATATGAGAAAACTCTGTGCTCTCTGCTCAATTTTGCTGTGAACCTTAAAGTGCTCTAAAGAAGAAATTCTATTTTAAAAATGCAGTTTAGGAGAATAATGAAAGACAAGAAATTTTTGATACACTGTTGAGTAAAAGAAAGCAATTTATAAAGAATTAAAAGAATATACCCAAATATTAAAATCTAGCTTCTAAATTTAAAAAATTTTAAAAATACTTCTCCGTGTTTGCAAACTGTTCTACAATGAGCTTGTATTACTTTCGATACATAAGAAATTTTTAGGACTTCCTTTTAAAATATCACCCAGTTTTCAATTCAAAGTTATTGAAAAAGTCATGTACATTAAATAGGAAAGAAATAATCACTGACATGAACTGGTAGTTCTAACATTTCCAAAAACAAACCAAAAAACACCAGTTATTTAAAATCCTATAGCTCAGATAGTGTGCATTCATTCATTCCACAAATATTTACTGAGCAACCACTATGAATTAGGTCCTGGGAATAAAGCAGAACCTAAGCTAGACATTGAATACTGGAAGACAAACAATGACAAATAAACACCTGAAGAGGGAGCTGTTCTCAGAGTTGGAACGCACCCCTGACAGATGTATATAAGTGGAGTGCTGGGGAAGGCCCCTCTCCCTCTGACTTTGGAGCTGACATACGAAACCTGAGGAGGAGCCCAGCAGGCAAAGCTTGGAGGAGGGGGGGAAGAGTGTTCTAAAGAAAGAAAAGAACAAGTGCCAAGGCCTGGAAGTGGGAATAACCCAGGTTTATTTAAAGAACAACAAGGAGGCCACTGCGGCTGGTCATCAGTAAATGCTGGTCTCAACAACTCTCCTTCTAAAATGCCTTGGGCTTACTAAACAATTACTATCTAAATTTGATGAAGAGTCCAGGCTTTGGGGCCAGACAGGCTGGGTTTGATTCCAGCTTGGCACTTATTATGGATGGAAGCACTGTGTGCTGGTCACCTTCTCTCTGGACTGTGGCCTCCACATCTGTAAAATGTAAGTAACAATATCTACTAGGAAGAGTAGCTGCAACGCTTTAAACGAGAGGATGATCATCATCTCAAATGTTCAGGACAATGTATGGCCAACCAAAAAAAAAAAAAAGGCTAAACAAAACAAATGGTAGGTGTCTTAAAAGTGCTCTTCAGGGAATTAAAAAAAAAAACTCTTAGAGAAGTTACCGCTGTAGCAACACAAGTTAACGATCTGGCTTGTCTCTGTGGAGGTGCCAGTTCCATCCATGGCCCAGCACAGTGGGTTAAGGATCCGGTGTTGCTGCACCTGTGGCACAGGCGGCAGCTGTGGCTCAGATTCGATCCTTGGCCTGGGAACTTCAATATGCCCCAGGTGCTGCCAAAAAAGAAAAACAAAAAAACCTCCTAGAAATGTCAGTGTTTGAATCATATCAATATAAACGATATCTTAACTGACTTGATGCTTTTTCAGTTATATGTCATGTCCCAGAAATTCTATTACATGCTACTTTATTAAGAAAAGCCAATGAATCCCCAACAAAGTCTCTCTGGCCCCAAGAAAGATGAGGAGGGGATGCTTTTCGTGGTCTTTCTTCACTCTTAACTCTCCTTAAATTTTCTATAGTATTGGTAATAGCCCATTTCTCTTCCTAGAAATTCTTTCTTCTCCTGCTTAGGGACAAGACTCTCAGCCTTTTGCCTATTTACCTAACTGTTCTTTCTCGACCTCAGATTTCTCCTATTCTTCCTGTCCCTTAAAAATGTCATCAGTTCCTAAATTTTTATCCATGACCCTCTCACTGATGAAACCTCCTCAGATGCTTCCCAGCCTCCAGAGATACAGCACAAAAACACACTCTTGGTATGACGCTTACCTCATTACACTTTGTTATACTAAATTATGTCTTCTCTTCCCTGTTGGATAGGCAGGTTCTTGAAAGCAGGATCAACAGCTAAATCATCTTTCTTAATTCTCCCTTAAGACCTAACAGAGTTTCTTGAACATAGTCACCGCTATAAGTAACTACATGAGCAAACTATAAAATACTTTTAACAGATTACTAACATTAAAACAGAGCCTTGCAAATACTCTTGACAATCTTCTTATCTCTCTCAAATTAGCTTTTGATTTATTAAGAAGATATAAGAGACACTGTATTTACATTTTACATAAGTTTTCCAATTAATGAATACTAATATATCTAATTTTAGTTAATATGCTAAAAATAATAACACTGACTTAGCACTTACTGTGTGCTCCTTCTAGGAAATATATAGGCATTAACTTCCGTATCCTCTCAACAATGCTTTGTGTTAGGTTTTGCTTTTTGTTTTGGCCATGCCCATGGCAAGCTGAAGTTCCCAGTTCAAACTATTCGGTATTATTTTTATATTTCTTTTGTTATAAATGATCTACCTAGGGCAGAGAAGGGTTAAATGACTTATTCAAGGTCATGCAGCAAAGCCAGGATTTGACTCTGAGGCAGATTTAGCCCTAGTCTGGGCTTGCAATCCTAAACATTACCTAAATACTCATTCACCATAAAAATCTAATTTTACATAACCATTTTTAAACTCATTTAGAACTTTTTATAGAAACTTGTTATTCATAAGTGATACATTTTTTCTTCAATATAAACAAATATATCTGTATTAACTGCACCAAAGTTCTAATTAAAAGTACACATATACAACGTCCTATTTTGCATTCAATATTACAATATTTTAAGTTACCTACTTAACAGTATTACCAGTCTAATGTGGAATCTTCTTGATTATCCTAGGAAATTTACATCTCCATATAGATTTTTCTAATTCTGTATGGATTTTTAAGTTCAAAAAAACAGCTTAGAATTTTCATAAATATGTAGCAAAAATTACACTTAACATTACTTAGCATAGGTATCACATAGGACAACCACAATAATGTCATAACCTTGTTGAAAATAACAATTTAATAGGTGATGTCAGGTTCTTAAGGAGTATATTTAGCCTTAATTTCTTACCACTAAAAAATAATTTCTACTATTACAAAGTCTGTTTAATTCTCAGATGTTGTCATACTTAAAACTTTTAAGTTAAGAGTTCCCGTCGTGGCTCAGATCCCAATTAGGATCCATGAGGACAAGGGTTCAATCCCTGGCCTCACTAAATGGGTTAAGGATCTGGCATTGCCATGAGCTAGCTGTGTGTAGGTCACAGATGTGGCTCAGATCTGGTGTGGCTGTGGTTGTGGTGCAGGCCAGCAGCTGCAGCTCTGATTCGAACCCTAGCCTGGGAACCTCCATATGCCGCAGGTGAGGCCCTAAAAAAGCAAAAAAAAAGGAAGAAAAAGAAGGAGGAGGCGGCAGAGACTGATTATACTTAAAAGCCTGAAGTATAACCACAAGCCAAGGAATTCCTGGGGCTGCCAGAAGGTGGAAAAGGCAAGAAAGGGTCCATCTTGATTTTGGACTTTTAGCCTCCAGCACTGAGAGAATGTATTTCTATAGCTCTAAGCCACCCAGTTCATGATACTTGGCTATTGTAGCCCTAGGAAACTAACACACCCAGCACCACCACCAACAACTGCTCTTGCCCCATTAGCCACTTTTATTTTCCTCACAGCTACTCCGGGCTCTTCCTGTCAAAAATACACTGCTTCTCTGAGGTGTGTATTGTGATGAAAAGCACCATGGGGTAGTAAGCTATTTTCAAAGAGGGATGTTTTGAGAAAAAAAAAAAGGAAACTGAATATGTGGCAAGAAGATGCAATTTAGCACAATATGTATTTAACACATGCTACTGAACCTCTTAAAGAAAGGTAAATATTCATTCATGTTAGATTAAATCTACTCCCACAATTCCACTAGGAATTAGACACACTAGCTGCACTGGTTAAGGATCAAATGCATCTTGAAATTTCAAAAGTCCTGGAAAGTTACAGAAAGAATCTTCTAGATACTGCCTTTCTGACAGAGCCTTCCAGGGCCTCCTATTCTGGGATACAGAGCTTCTCTGACCTCTCCCCATCCACATCCATCCTTCTTTGCTCTTCAAATCACCCCACTTTGACACCATAAGTTTCTCATGGCGTGTCCCTACAAGGCTGCTGCCTATTCCTCCTAATTTCTTTTTTTTTTTTGTCTTTTTGCCTTTTTTTTATGTAGAACCGCACCCGCGCATATGGAGGTTCCCAGGCTAGGGGTCTAACAGGAGCTGCCGGCCTTCGCCACAGCCACAGCAATGCCGGATCCTTAACCCACTGAGCAAGGCCAGGGATCGAATCTGCAACCTCATGGTTCTTAGTCGGATTCGTTAACCACTGAGCCACGAAGGGAACTCTAATTCCTCCTAATTTCTAAATAAACTTGTTTGGGGAAATGTAGCTACTAAAATTCCAGAACTTCCAGAAAAAACAAATGCATATTATTTACTTGATTCATTTACTGAGATACATACTTAATCCTAACTTCATGTCTAAAGGTGAAAAGAAAGAAGCTAATGCAACATTTTCCCCCAACATAATTGGTGTCGTTCCTGATTTAAAATTACCGATTCCAAATGAAAGCCAATGTCTATTAACTTTGCATAAGTATGTATTAATGATGATAATTAGACTATTTTTATTTCTTTTATTTTTCTTTGGCCGCCCCAAGGCATATGGAGATCCTGGGTCAGGGATCAGATCTGAGCTGGAGTCCTGACCGAAGCTACAACTGCAGCATCGCCAGATCCTTAATCCACTGTGCCGGCCAGGCCAGGGATCGAACCTGCGTCCCAGTGCTCCCCAATGCTGCTGAGCCCATTGTGCCACAGCTGGAACTCTCATTTTTATTGCTTTTTAGGAAAATTACTTGTAGCACAATATCTCTGACCATTATTAAGTTTTTCCCTAACTCATATTGTTTTTAAAATTCATATCAGCACATAATTACTCTTCCCAAAGTTATAACACACTAACCACTCATTTGCTTTCTCAGCTTTCCCCTTCTTACTATTCTATAGCTTAATATCAGCTACCCCTTTGTGGACTCCAGGAGGACAAAGACATGATGAAACAATCACTCTATGAAAGCATGTATTTGAGTAGAATAAATAAATACCATAAATGGTTTCAGACGCAACTGTAAAAATACCCCACGGAACAGATATTTCAAGGGAGGAAGAGGATCATCTTATCTATAAAACAAGGAGAGTGGAAGAGAGGTGATTCCCAGAATGGATGGGGATTTTTGTTGTTGTTGTTGTTTTTGTCTTTTTAGGGCCACACCCACGGCATCTGTAGCTTCCCAGGCTAAGGGTCGAATCGGAGTTGAGGCCACCGGCCTACACCACAGCCACAGCAATGCCAGATCTGAGCCACGTCTGCAACCTACACCACAGTTCATGGCAACACCGGATCCTTAACCCCCTGAGTGAAGCTAGGGATCGAATCCACAACCTCATGGTTCCTGGTGGGATTGTTTCTGTTGCGCCACGACGGGAACTCCCAGAATGGGCACTTTTAAGAAATACGGATCCCTGGACACCTTACCCAACCGCAGTGTTAGCAAAGGATTTCAAGACTGTGGCCCATAAAATAACATTTCTCTCTATTTTACCAGTGTAAACTGCATCTGATGGAGTTGGGGGTGGCAATTAATACCATCTCCATTTCTGTGCTCTCCCAGCCTCAGGCTTCTCCCACTGTCTTCATCAGTGTCTGTTTCTCATCTGTACCCTGGTCCTAATTAACTCCCTTGGATCTCTTTTCCCAGTAAGACCAGTTAGCTGGGAGCATGGTAGCCAGGGCAGGGCAACTGCAGAGAACCAAGCTGGGCCAACTCTGTTCCGAAGGGCAGTCATTTCCAGTTTCCCCCCTCTTTGAACTTGAGTCTTTATGGCAACTACCATATTCTCATATCAACATAGAAAGGGACCCAGAGTTGAAAAGGAATTGGTTACAACTACTCAGCATTCCCCCTTTTTTTTTTTCAGCCACACCTATGGCATATGGAAGTTCCCAGTCCAGGGACTGAATCCAAGCTGCAGCTGCAACCTACACCACAGCTACAGCAACACCTGATCCTTAACTCACTGTGCCAGGCAGAGGACTGAACCTGAAATGTCACAGAGATAAACTGGATCATTAACCCACTGCACCACAGCAGGAACTCCCACTCAACATGCTTGATCAGTATGAGTGATCCCCAAGAAATTTTAAAATGACCTTGGTTTGAATACATAATACATTCAGATATTTTATTTATTTATTTGCCTTTTAAGGCCACACCTACGGCCTATGGACATTCCCAGGCTAGGGGTCGAATTGGAGCTGTAGCTGCCAGCCTACACCACAGCCACAGCAGCACCATATCCGAGCCCCATCTGCAACCCACACCACAGCTCCCGGCAACGCTGGATCCTTAACCCACTGACTGAGGCCAAGGATCGAACCTGCAACTTCATGGTTCCTAGTCAGATTCATTTCCCCTGTGCCACGACAGGAACTCCCCGTTCAGTTATTTTAAAATGGTAATTAAAGGTCTACTAAATTAACATGCCAAACAGTGTTTTTCCCATCCCTACCCCAACTACCCAGTTCTCTTCCCCAGAGGCAATCACTGCTACCAGTTTATCGTGTCACCTTCAAGAGACAGTCTTCACTGTCACAAGCCTAAACACATATTTATAAACTCATATTTAACACCACCAATTATAGGAGTTCCCATCATGGTTCAGTGGTTAACGAATCCAACTAGGAACCATGAGGTTGCAGGTTCAATCCCTGGCATTGCTCAGTGGGTTAAGGATCTGGCGTTGCTGTGAGCTGTGCTGTAGGTTGCAGACGCGGCTCGGATCCTGCGTTGCTGTGGCTGCGGCGAAGGCCGGCAGCTACAGCTCTTGTTAGACCCCTAGCCTGGGAACCTCCATATGCTGCGGGTGCGGCCGTAAAAATGACAAAAGACAAAAAGAAAAAAAAAACACCACCGGTCATATACTCTGCTGCACCTTGATTTCTTCCTTTATTACAGCTGAGAGATCATTCCGCATCAGCAAATACAGAATGATTTCATTCTTTGTAACAACTCCTTATTTAACGAATCCCGTCTTGATGGCTATTTAGCTCTCTCTAAATCTTGCTGTCACTACGGGCAATGCCAAAGTGGATGTCTTGGTATGGGTTCATTTTGTGATGTAGAAACACATCTGTACAAATTTTTCTTAGATATCCTAGGATGACAAGGTAGGTGGATTTTTAATTTTGGCAATATTGCCAAATTGCTATCCATAGATGCTGTGCCATTCCGTACCCCTACCAACAATGCATGAGCCTGTCAGTTTCCCCAAAGCCTTGCCACCCTGAAGGAATTTAAAAATGTTAAGATCTTGGCCAATTTAATAGGCTAAACAGTTTAAAAATGCATTTCACTTATGAGCTGAGCGTAATTTCATATCTGTAAGTGCTGCTAGTAATTCCTTTTCAGTGAACTGTTTGTTCATTTCCTTTGCCCCTTTTTCTATTAGGTCATTTTTCTCACTGATACAGAGGAGTTCTTTGGATATTAACAAGTTACCCTTAGTCTATGATATGTTATAAATACTTTCTAGATGGTGTGATGATGTTTATATTCTGTTACACATACTACCTTTTCTTAAATGAAGTTTATTTATTTATTTTTGTCTTTTTAGGGCCGCTCCCAGGGCATATGGAGGTTCCCAGGTAGGGGTCGAATTGCAGCTGTAGCTGCTGGCCTACACCACAACCATAGCAACACCAGATCGGAGCAGTGTCTACAACCTACACTACAGCTCACAGCAATGCCAGATCCTTAACCCACTAAGCAAGGCCAGGGATCGAACCTGCGTAATCATGGATACTAGTCAGATTCATTTCCACTGAGCCACGACAGGAACTCCTGAAGTTTAATTTATCCATCTTTTATCTTATGCCTCTGTGTTCTTCACGATGTTTAAAAGCTTTTTTTTTTTTTTTAACGTCAAGACAGACATCTTCCATAATATCTAATCTCCACAAGCCTTCAGAGTCACTTTTTTATTTCCTCTGCTGGTATTTTTTGAAATGAAACTGGAGGACAAGCTGGGATACAATATCCATGTACTTTCCCTGACCTGCCTGTTCCATTATCCTGAATTCTTATGGGTTCTGATCTCTCCTTTTCCCTTGCTTTCTTCCTGGAGTTTCACAGAAATCCTACATTTGCTTGGCCTACATCAGAGATCGTACTCTTTTTATAGTTCTTGCTTCAAATTGAAATTTATTGAGATCAAAAAGAATTTCATTAATGTCTTTTCATAATCAACATGCCATTCAAATTGTGCTACTTCTTCTATTCTAGGGAAATTATACAACAAAAACTGTTCAGATTGTTGCCTGATGGGGTGCAAATATGCAAAAGCTTGCCTAGCTGCCACAGATAAACAGAAAACAGAAATGTTATCTTAATTTAAAATAAAATCAGACTTTCGACTTTTATCTCCAGAAATGACATGTAACAAAATTTTCTGCATTTTAATGTTCCTCTGGATACTTTATTCTTCAGACTTTACTAGGTGATAACAGTATGCTACTTGTAGCAACACCGTACTACGCAAAAAAAAAAAAAAATCAAGGTAACTTCTTCAAATTTATGATAAAACTTAAGCACTGGTTTAGGAGCTGAGAAATAAGTCTATTGCTGGAAATTGAGGCCAGGTTTATTTTAGATTTGACTTTAAAAAAAAAAGATTCTAAAAATATACTGCTGTTGTTCCCCCTCCTACTGCCACACTCTTTTCAGGAGGTGGATAGGTCAGTCTCAAGAGCTATAGTGAGAATTGCCTAAGATGCAAGATAAAAAAGTAAGAGTTGATGTTCTATTCCTGACTCAATTCCCTCTATTCTTCCGTTTTTGTCTCATATTAGCTTATGGAAAAAGAATGACAAAGGAAAGGAGAGAAGCACAAGATAATTTAATTTTCCCTGTCCTTTCCTGTCCACTGAGTTAAAAGACAAAGCTACGGGTCTCAAAATAGCAAACACCAAAAAATTTTAAATAATGATATTTATAGTTGTTATTCCTCTCATCATAACCTCAAAAGACTTTGTTCTCTAAAAATCTAAGGAAATTTAAAAGTATATGTTTGATTTCACTTCCTACACCAAGCACTCAAGGAGAATGATAGAAAGGACGCTTAAAATCCACTGTAGAGGTTTCTATTGGTTCTTTTTCTTATTCACCTACCCATAAATTAGGGAAGACTTTCATTTCCTGTTACCATGAATAGATGTAAATTATTTGACATATTATATGCTAATGTAGTTAGTGCCTCACTGGGCAAGTCTCTGTGCCTCAATATTTCCACCTGGAAAATAGGAGAAGTTGGAATTGGAATAAAAGGTTTTTTAAACCCCTTTCAGCTCTAACACCTTATGAATTATAAAGGTCATTTAAGCATTACCACATCAAGCAAATGTAAGTATTTCTAGTGTCTGGGTACTTTCTTCACATATTTTACCAACTGATATATGGGTTTTCTTGAACAGAAAAACATATAATCTGTCATCACTAAAGGAGAAGATAGGAGTTCCCACCGTGGTGGAGTTGATTAAGAATCTGACTGTAGCAGCTCAGGTTGCTTGCGAAGGTATGGATTTGATCCCTGACTGGGTGCAGTGGGTTAAATGATCCAGCATTGCTGCAGATGGGGCACAGTCGCAGCTGTGGGCTCGGATTCAATCCCTGGCCAAAGAACTTCCATATGCTGCAAGTACGGCCATAAAAAAAAATAAAGCAGATAATTTTTGTGTATTAATCATGAATTATTTGCACTCAGTCTCATAACGCTGGTGAAACATACTAAACGATTGTCGGCCAATATTTAATTTTTTTTTACCTATTTAAAATCACTTTTATTTACTTAAGCTTAATTATTTATGTACTTACTTAACTTATTTAAGAGTTAAGTTATAACCTTAATGCTCTCTCTAACCCAGTCATCTCTTAGATAGTCCTGGATATCCAGCTTCTTGGTTTGGGCTCCTTTCTCACTCTGGCTTTTGTCAGCTTATGCACAGATTTTTTGAGATATTAGCCCTGTCAGATGGAATTCCCTCACATAAGGTAGGTTTTTACTTTGAAGTAATCTGCCAAAGCACTTTAAGTGTCACTGGACGTTTCTGCTTCCCATAATTCACCATCCCATTAACATAACGCATTTATAGATATTTAACATTTACATTATGATTTATTTTATTATAAAAAGTACATTTATACATACACAAAATAAGTAAGCACAAACTTTCAAGAAAATGGATTCTTATAACCCACGAGGAACTTCATCTTGAGACCATCATGATTCAGTATACTCAGTTCCCTGTAACACCACATTGGATCTCTTAGTAAACATTCATCTCTATTTTCTATTTTTCCCTTTAAAAATCAATTCAACACTAAGTCATGTTCCCTGACCAGCAAGTCTGAGTTCACCCATCCAAAGAGCCCTTCTCTGACCTCTGTGTTTCTCCTGTTTGGTAACACTCAACTGTCTTCACGACAAAAGGACTTCTTACTATGAGTAAGTCCTTTCAAACCCTTCAACTTTTAAAAAGCCAATAAAATAAAACTACATTTAAACTAACTGTTCTCTGCATTTTTTTCCCCAAAGCACTCTCAACTCAAGGAGGTCTAAACATAAATCTGGAAAAAGTTTAGGGAACAAAAGAAAAAATAGATACTTCATGCAAATTCTGAAACCAAAGCCAGATCCACCCCACACACATGCATACATATTCAACAGTGATTTGGTTCTGGTAGAGTCTGTTTTGGGTAGATCCTTGAGGGCAGACATGTTCATGACCCAGCACCTAATACAGCATCTGGCACATACTAGGTGTTCAGTAAATGTTGGCTGAATGAAGAAGAAAGGCACTCCATGTGCCCATGTCACCTCCACACGAGACACAGAGACATTGGTCACCTCTCTCTGGAAGTGACCTGCCAGTGGGCTGGTAATTGAAAAAACGGATGCCAACTTCTTCCAAAGCTCATGCATGGAAACTCAGAACCACACTAGAAGGGCAGACCACCAAGTTCAGTAACTGAGCTGGAAATCGTGTCAGTTAACCGTAAAATTAATTTTAGTTCATTTTCTTGATCAAAGCTAAGTTCACTCTGGATTTCAAATCATTAAATATATATCTATTCAGAAGATGTAAGGAATGTGTGGCTGAAGCAAGATGTGAATCATCATCCCTGAATAATAGAGACTTATAGAATTTTTTTAAAAAATAAATTCTGACTTTACTAGTAAGCAACAAGCTTTTATCCTTGGAGGTCTGCCTTATTTTTCCTTTCTTTTTTCCCCTTTTCTTTCTTTTTTTCTTATATTAAAGATGTTGCCACATTGTCATTGAAATGCATTTAGAACTACCAGCAAGATGTTCTCCAAAGCACTACACCAAAGAAAGGCAATTCAATACACACACACGCAGATGCACACATATATGCACACACACACACGCTTGTTTGTATGTGATAATTGCATGTGCTTATTTATTTCCCTGACTTGTATAAATTTGTACAATTTTGGAAAATAATTTGACAATATCCACAAGTTGAATATTCACACATCCTACAAAGTCAACAATTCTATACCTTGGTATCAACACAAGAGAAACACTTGCCCATGTGCCCCAGGAAACATGAACAATCAAAGCAGCATTCTTTGCAATCTTTTTAAAAATGAAAAAAAAAAAATGGCCCTTGGTAGGAGAGCAGAGAAACATACTGTGTTATAGACACAAACTATTGCACAGCAGCGTAAGTCAATTATAGGGACATACAACATGGATGAATCTAAGTAACATAATATTGAGTGTGGGGGAAAAAAGTCTCAAACAACAGATAGCATGAGACTTTTTTCAAAATTAAAAACAAACCAAAGCATGAGACTTTTTCAAAATTAAAAACAAATAGCATGAGATAACAACAACAGATAGCATAAGACTTTTTCAAAATTAAAAACTAAAAAGAAGTATTACAATTATTAATTAATCTTTGCAGTTAAAAAAAAAAAAAGTCCCTCCAACCAGATCTTATCCTCCCAACAAGACCACAAACTCTTCATTCTTATTTGTATCTCCCATGTGCCCACACCAATGCCTTGAACAGATCGGTGCTCAGTAAGTATTTACTGAAGGATTACTGAAAGTTACATAACGGAGGCATTCTAATAAAATTTAAAACTTTTCCTTTGGCCAATAGTTTTACGAATAAAGTCACAACAAACTTTTATCTACTTACACATTAACCTAATTCTATTTCTGCAGTGGTGCTACAGATCTTCAACAACAAATATTTAATCTCGAAAGGACTTTACCTTTCTTTTTGGAATAAAGTTAACAAAAGGTTAAAGCAATCTAAGGACAAGAAAACTTATGTGAAGCAACCCCGAAAAAGTCCAACAGAATCCCATTATACTATACAAGAGACATCTAATAAACCATCATGATTTGAAACTGAGATATCCCAAAAGGAATCTATCCACTAAATGTATATTGAGTTATCAGTATCACCTGAAAATATGAGCAAAAACAGGAATTTTAGGCTTTCTAAAAGCAAAGATTTTAATTTCAAAATATTTTGTTTCTACTTTGAGGAAAAAAATATTTTTAGGGAGAAACACACAAAATCCAGAGTAAGAGAATAATATAAATTAATATTCCACCAATCCTGGCCCTCCTTATAACCCAAGGAGGGCTATACATATTCTCTGTAAGTGATTATATCCCAGTTACACTGCAGCTTCCCTTCGACCTTGGGAACTCTGCTCATTCTGAGTTACTGTGAGGTCTTCTGTTTCATTTATTATTAGTCTTTGTATCTGCAATGCTGTAGCTTTGGATAGGAATATCAACATTGTGAGCTAGCAGTACCTAAAACTGTAGAAATGCTTCCAAAAATCAGAGGAGAGGAGAAGGGAAAAATACAACCAAGAAGGAAACAAAGTTAGTGATCTTAAGACGGAGTATTTTAACATCTTACTTTTGGAGAAAGATTTCCAAAGGTAAGTGAAAGATTTCCAACATTTATACACCAGCTCTGTGATACAAAATTGTCCATTAACATGCACTTATTACATTTAAGAAAAGATGTAATAAGAAAAATTATTGTTATTCGGAGAAAAAAATCACGATGTGCCAAAACTAGTACAGCGATTTAAAAATGGAATTCTTATAGAGAAAAAGCCTATAGGATTTTGCATCCAGGAGAGAGAAATAATCTGGCAACCCAGTGGGTTCACTTAGTTTCGTGTCATTTGCTTCATGTCCATTATGTAATGCTTTCCCCAGCTTTAGGTCTCTATGTTTAAGCTACCTTCAGGTATATAACCAGAATTGCCATAATATCAGTATCTAGTCATAACTTTCAAAAACAGCTTAAAAGGTGTCATGCAGATGTGTCTATATACAGCAGAGGCTTTAAAAAAAAAAAAAAATGTGCTGGTGTCATTACTTCTTCCCGGCTTCCTCCCCAGGTCTCCCATCCCCTCCTCTCCGCAGCATCCCCCGCCACACGATTTGCGGACTGCTCCCGGCTCGATGCAGGGGAAGCACGTCTGGACTGCAATGCAAACCCTGTCCGGGTCTGAACCGGGGAAGGCAGGCTCGGCCCTGGCTGGGGGTGTGGACGAAGGCTGCAGGGAAGGCTGCAGGGGCGAGTGGGCAGGGGTGCCCCGTGAGGGCAATCTGCAGTGCACGCGCACAATAAAACCCAATGCACAACTTCCCCAGCCGCTCCTCTCGGCTCCCCGGCTTCCCCGAAAGGTGCGGCGTAGGCGTTAGCTGGAGCGGGCGCGGGCGCGCGGGTTCGGTTCTCCGCCGACAATTACATCAGTCCCTCTCCCTGCCCTCGCTTCCATCCCAGCAGCCTGGGGGAGCTGGGGCGCGGGGCGGCGCTGGGGGATGCGGGAGGCCGGAATTCCCCACGACGAGGGGGAGGGGAGGGCGGCGAGCAGGGACCGTGACCCAGACGCCCCCTCCCACCTCGGCCGCGGGGCGGGACTGGCACCGCCGCCCCCAGCTCTCCGGCCAGGGTAACCCCTGGAAGGCTGCGATGCCTCAGGGGCCCAGAGCCGGGCTGCCTGGCCGCACGTCCCTTAGGGTCCTCGGCCCTCCGGCCGCGCACAATGCCCCCGGGCCGTGCTGCGGGCACCATCATGCGGCTTCTGGGGTTCCCTCCGCAGCTAGGACACCTACCTGGAAGGTTGGTAGCGGCGCCGCCGATCCTGCGGCGGCAGCAGCGGGAAGCAGGAGACGGCCCAGGCGGACCGGCCGGCGCGCTAGCTGGCCAGGGAGCAGAGGCGCGGGCGCCGCCTGCGTGGAGCCGCGGTCTCCGGCACCGACAGCGGCGGTGCGGCGCCTCCAGTGGTCCGCGGCGCCGCAGCCCCTCCTCTCCCACGGGCGGGGCGCGCTGGCGGGGCGGTGCTCCCGGCTCCCCGCCCCCGGCTCCCGCTGGCTGGCCCCGCTGAGTGGAACCTCCGACCGCCCGCGCTCCCGCTGCGCGCTGGACCTGCGGGGCACCCTTGCCACGCTGCCCTGAGAGCCGGGAGCTGGGTGGGCTGAGCCTCCGACTCGCTGGGTCTCACTACCTGCGCTCACCTCCTACCCGGTCCGGGTGGGAACCCCTGGGGTCCAGAGATCACAGCGGGGGAGCCCCAGACCGGGGATTCCCAGGCCTGAGCGCCATAGGAGCGACCCCGCCCGCCCTGGGTCCAGCCAGTGGAGATGGGCCAGCACTGGTTCGTAAAGGGTGGCCCCAAATGGTCCCAGCGCTCAAGGCCTGAAGCGCAGCCGCTCCGGAAACCGTGGGATAGCGGATTCAGAAGGAAACAGCAGCCCGGCGACCTCCCTGGAGGCGCTGCACATCCCCTTTCTCAAGCCGTCATTCAGGCTGGTCCATAAAGAAACAGGACGGTGTGTGCCCAGCTCCCCACCGTCCCTGGCACTCCGGAGCAAAAACTTCCCAGGCCCGGAGAAACACCTGACTACACCTAACCTCCCACCCCTTTAAACTCTTCTACTCTTACACCGTTCCTAGCCTGTGCCCGAAGGCAGATTAATTTAAAGGGGAATTTACTGGGAAGGACGGGGTAATTTACACAGGTGTTTCTTCTGTAAATGGATGGCTGAGAAAACGTCAGAAGTATCTCAAGACGTTTCTGTCAACACCATCTTCAGGGGAAGAAAATTCAAAGAACACGGATTATAGCAGGAACTATTACAGAAACAGTTGTGGAGTGCTTTGTGGGCTCTCTAAGAGTCCAGATTGGATGAGTGGGGAATGGTGCCTTCAAAAACCGAAGATATTGCTACCCACCACCAAGGCAACTGGGATGGCGTTTCACTGTTCTTTGGGCTGATAAAATCTTGATTTGCTATGGAACATAGTCAATTATATGCACTAATTCCCACTCTTAAGTCTCCAGTCTCACCTTCTGGATTAGCTTCTTCTACCTTAATAACGTTCTCATATCGTCCTGTCACAAAATATTACATGCTGGACCTTGTGACATCACATTTTCACCTTAATGTGAAGAAATTCTCCGCAAGGGACTGACCTTTAATTGACCATCACCACCTTTCACTCCTTCCATCTGGGTTCCTATTGACATAAACTCTACTGAAACTGCTCTCTCTCTAAAAAGGAAAAAAAAAAGGCCAAACCCCATGCATAAGAAAATACAAGAGCAAAAGGAGATAAGAGAGCACACACAGAGTCTTTAACCTAAAGTAATGGTCCTCAAAAATTTTTATGAGTTCTCTTGTGGTACAATGGGTTAAGGGTCTGAAGTTGTCACTGCAGCAGCTTGGGTTACTACTGTGGAGCAGGTTTGATCCCTGGCCCAGGAACTTCTGCATGCCCCGCCTGGCAAAAAAAAAAGAAAAAATTTCTTTCATGGAACCCCAATATCAGAGAACCATAAACTATCAGAGAAGGGAAAGGAACTAATCTTCCTAAATTTTGCATTTTATATTAAGAATGCTTCCATGCTTTCACTCTACTCCATAGTATTTGTGTGTTTTATTATTTCAAAAATAGGTTTTAGGAGTTCCTGTCCTGGCTCAGCGGTTAACGAACCCAACTAGTATCCATGAGGATGCTGGTTCGATCCCTGGCCTTGCTCAGTGGGTTAAGGATCCGGCATTGCTGTGAGCTGTGGTGTATGTCGGTAGCTACAACTCCAACTATACCCCTAGCCTGGGAACCTCCATATGCCTCAGATGTGGCCCTAAAAAGCCAAAAAGACAAAGAAAAATAGGTTTTAAATATTAGGGGGAGGAGTTCCCATTGTGGCGCGGTGGTTAACGAATCCGACTAGGAACCATGAGGTTGCGGGTTCAATCCCTGGCCTTGCTCAGTGGGTTAACGATCCGGCGTTGCTGTGAGCTGTGGTGTAGGTCACAGACATGGCTCGGATCTGGCGTTGCTGTGGCTGTGGTGAAGGCCGGCAGCTATAGCTCCGATTCGACCCCTAGCCTGGGAACCTCCATATGCCACGGGTGCGGCCCTAAAAAGCAAAATAAATAAATAAACAAACAAACAAACAAACAAATAAATATATATATATATATATATCAGGGGGAAAGTCTCCTACACGTCTCATTGATCAAATAAGGTCTGATGGCACTATACCCATCCATTTAGGGGAAATGGGTAGAAGAAAGTGAGCTGATACTGCATATCAAAGCAATTTCTCCACTCTTTGTGTCATAATATTTTGAAACCTCAGAGCGACATACATATGTAAACATGAATACCAGGCTTTTCACTGCATTTTGAGCAATGGCAGGGTTATTGCTCAGAAGTTGCAAGAAAGCAAAGTCTTCATTAAGTGTATTCTTGCTAAATTTAGTTTAGGTCACAAGTCATATATATGTTGACTAAAAGGATCTTTGCTTCCTAATCCAGCCCTTTAATTTGTCTCAGGAATACCTGTTCACGGACTTAAGTGAAGGAAGTTAATGATCTTAAAATACTACTATTAATGCTATAATTTCATCATATGGAAATAAACTGAGCCTTACAGGAACCATTGCCCCCACCATCAATACTTTTTACACGTCATTTTCATTGCAATTTTTCTATGAGTACAATTTTAGCTGAGATTTCTTAGGAAGGCTGAAATGCTAATGCCTCATTGAAAGATGGAATCAGAGGGCATCAAGAATAAGGAAAGAAGACGTGCAACACGGAAGAACTGGGAAGCAAACTCATGGCAATATGTTACAAACATGATTGATGTCTTCACGAGGAGACACAGTCAGTTATTTGGCCCTGTGATGTGCTTCTGGATAGGCTTTATAGAAAACGTGCCCAGGAACAGTCTATTGACAACAGGAGCAAAGAAGAAATTCACCTGCGAGCTCCCTTCCATTTCCTATCTCCCAGTGGTCAAAATTTACCCCACTGGTGGTTAACTCCCCCTGCTTCCAGGTTGAGTCATCTGATCCTTTTGGCAAAGAGAAATAAACCCAGTGCTCTGCAGCCATGGTATGGTATTTTGTGCAGGGTTGTTCTACAGGCAATTTGGTTATGCCGGAAACTATGTTTTTCAGAATCCCTGTTGTATGCTTACAGGTCTGTATTTGTGTGGATGGAAAAAAATGAAGTTGCCTGAGAGCTGAGTTTCATTTCAACAACAGTGAAGCAGGAGCCATTAAACGGAAAGTCATCATTGGTTAGATGTGGCAAGAGACAAATGTCTGGAAGTAAGAGAGTTCTTGCTTGCTCTCACTATTCTCTACCCTGTGTGCTCTTGGCCAAATAACTGTGACCACAGTCAGGTTAACTCTTCATCTCCTCACAGAGGTGGTGGTCACAGAGAGAGGCCATCCCTGCCTGTAGACGTCTACACCAGCCCTCCGTGTGGTCCCACTATGGCAGCTGGAGGTGTCTGACTTTGAGATTTCCCCGAAAGCTCAGCTGGCTGGTCAGATTTGGTGCTGCTTTTGAATATGAGCACACGTATTCCCCCCAATTTCTACAATGCTCCATAAAATCACACATATTATTGAAACTTTACTTACCAAGAATATTGCCACCAAGAACTTCTGTGTGGAATACAGACAATATTTTATAATAACAGTAAATGTAGTATAAGTTAAAAAAATTGTGAGCCAGTATACTGTACACCTGTAACATATAATATGGTGCAACAGCTGTACTTCAAGTGGAAAAAAAAAAACCTCCTGTGTAAACATCTGACAGGTTCAGAAAACTAATCAGCATGTCCCAAACTCCATTCAGTCTCATATCCTCATTCCCCACACTGTCATGATCTGCTCAGATGACTGGCTGATGCAGCCCATAGAATACTGTCTTCACCTTAGAGTCATTCTTTCATTCAGAGAGCTTATCAAAATGCCTAAAAGGATGGAGAACTGGGATACTGTGGAGGTTACAGGTTGTGCGAGTAGGGTTGTTTTTTGGCACCTGTTTCATTCATTTAGTTCAATAATATTTACTGAGTGAGTGTTAGGCTTATTCTGGGTGCTTTAGATATGAGTGAACAAACTATAGAGCCTGCCCTCTTAGAGCTCACATTCCAGCAGGGGGAGACAGACAATCAACAACAGACCTAACAGATAAGTAAATTACATGGTGTCATAGACAGTCAAAAATGATACCGAAAATCTTGAAATTGAGCATATGAAGATGAGTGGAGGTGGGTAGCCACGCTGCAGTATTAAAGTGGTCAGTCTGGCCTCATTGAGAAAGTGACAGTTGAGGAAAGACTTAAAGGGGATGAAGAAGCTAGTCAAGCAGATGTATGGGAATGGGAGGTTTCCATCCCAACTGGAGAGACCAGTCACTGCAAAACCTCAGAAGTAAGCATGGCTGGTGTGTTCCAGGAAGGGCTGGGAAGTCGGAGTGCCTGGAACAAAATGAGTGTGGAAAGGAGTGTGAGGAGAGAGAGATAATGGGGGCCAGATCGTGTAGGGCTAATAGGTCATCATGAGGACTTTGGTTTTACTCTGAGATGGGCATCAATCACAAGTCTATGCAGTGGAGTGACATGACCTGACTTGTTTTATTTATTTTTTTATTTTTTATTTTTTTGTCTTTTTGCCTTTATGTAGAGCCGCATCCGCGGCATATGGAGGTTCCCAGGCCAGGGGTCTAACAGGAGCTGTAGCTGCCAGCCTTCGCCACAGCCACAACAACGCGGGATCCGAGCCGCGTCTGCAACCTTCACCACAGCTCACAGCAACGCCGGATCCTTAACCCACTGAGCAAGGCCAGGGATCGAACCTGCAACCTCATGGTTCCTAGTCAGATTCGTTAACCACTGAGCCACGAAGGGAACTCCCTGTTTTATTTTTATTTATTTATGGCCACACCCCGTGGCATGCAGAAGTTCCTGGGCCAGGGATCGAACCCACACCACTGCAGCGAAAACACTGGATCCTAACCTCTAATTTGACTTGTTTTAGAAGAGGCACTCTGGCTGCTGTATCAAGAACAGCCTATAGGGCAGCAAAGGAGGAAGCAGGGAGGAGGCTGTGCCACCCTTCACGTGTGTGACAAAGGTGGCTCAGCCCAAAAGGTAAGAAACGGTCAGATTCACCGTGTGTTTTAAAAGTAGAGCCAACTGATTTTTTGATGGATTGGATTGTGCGCATTGATGAGTTTTTGTCTGAGTTATGATTAAAACATTTTCATTGTATTATCCACTTGATGGTAAGGGAAATGCGGGGCCCTGCTGCCTCCAAACACTGGGGAATACTGATCACTGGCAAAGATCCTACCATCTGAGAGTGACCATAACCAGTACTCATACCATTCTCTGCCCAGCAACACAACAGTGCTCCATTCTTTGAGCTTTTACAAAACACAAACAAACACACTCTCAAACACAGGGTTAGTCCACATGAAAAAGTAGACCGTTTGGGCTCACACACAAAAAACTCCTTAGAGAAGCACAAAGATTCAAAATGAAGTCTCTCGCCAAAATTGTTGAATAAATCAGCAAAATGGAGCACATTCTGTATTTCCTATCCCGCCGCTTCATAAACTAGGGCCTAATTTGGAAAATGAGAGTTTCCTGTAAGCAAACTCAGACCCAGAACATTCTTTCTCAACCCTCAGGCCCTTTGGGGGCGGGTGCAGGGGGACGGGACTAGATCCTTAAAATGTCCTTGTTAGAACTTGAGTCCTCCTTGGAGTTCCCGTCGTGGCTCAGTGGTTAACGAATCCGACTAAGAACCATGAGGTTGCGGGTTCGATCCCTGGCCTTGCTCAGCGGGTTAAGGATCCGGCGTTGCCGTGAGCTGTGGTGTAGGTTGCAGACGTGGCTCAGATCCCGCGTTGCTGTGGCTGTGGCGAAGGCCGGCAGCTACAGCTCCTGTTAGGCCCCTAGCCTGGGAACCTCCATATGCCGCGCGTGTGGCCCTAAAAAAGGCAAAAAGACAAAAAAGAAAAAAAAAAGGAACTTGAGTTCTCCTTGCCCAGGCCGCCCTTCCCTCCAGAGGGACTAAGGGAACAAGAACCCAACTTTCTTGACAGACAAGGATGTTAAGGGAAGTGAAAGCTCTCAGCTCTCTAAGGATAATTAGCAGAATGATGAATGCCCCTCACCTGAGGCACTAGACAGCTTTCTGCCAATTCCCTGGAAGAGTCAATTCCCTGTGTTTATCTGTAGACTCTCTACTAAGAGCAGGCAGGTACTAAAAGTGTGGTGAGATGATATAAGTGGTTCCAACATTTTAAAGCCATTGAACCAGAGTGAGATAATCTTCCTTTCTTCCTTCCTCCCTCCCTTCCTTTCCTTTTGTTTATTTAAGAAGCAAGACTCAATTTGGTGCTTATGTCTTTAATATCTATCTCCCTTGAATGCTTGAAAATCTCCCATTTTAATGAAGAGCAAGGCGACCTCAAGCTCAGAGCCTTTGATCCTAGTAAGATGGCTCCATCATTTAATGGCATTTTATGTAGTTGGTTTTCACTACACTTAATTTTAGAGTTATTCTCTGTTTGTAGCTTGTGATATAAAGTTTGCTTATAAAAGGCCTTCATTTAAGAAAAAAAAATTTTAAAAGAAAGCCTAGGTTTGTTCAAAAACATACCAGGTAAAAAATACTGTAGGTAGTACATAGATATTCCCTCGCCACCAAAAGTCAAAAAAAGTAGTAGGAAAACAACTGAAAATTGCAAAAAACAAAACAAACAAAAAAACAGTAAATTGGAAAGAGAAGTCAGAAAGTCTAAGATTCTTTTCTTTTTTTTTTTGTCTTTCTAGGGCTGCATCCACGGCACATGGAGGTTCCCAGGCTAAGGGTCGAATCAGAGCTATAGCTGCCAGCCTACACCTCAGCCACAGCAACGCGGGATCCCAGCCGTGTCTGCAACCTACACCACAGCTCACGGCAACACTGGATCCTTAACCCGCTGAGCAAGGCCAGGGATCGAACCCGCAACCTCATGGTTCTTAGTTGGATTCGTTAACCACTGAGCCACAATGGGAACTCCCAGAAAGCGTAAGATTCTAAGCCCAATTTTTCCTAGCATGTTTCTGAACCTCTGTCTAAGCCCCAGGTTGTTCTTTCATTTAAAAAAAAAAAAAATTCCCAAACCTAGTAAGGTTGTTGTTGTAAGGATTGTCATAGTAACATGTTACTAGAGCCTCCTATATAGAAAGCTCTACAGTAATGTTATTTGGGTTTTCTTTACTTTCCAAAAATCATCCTTGGAGATGAAACATAAATGTCACAATCTTAGGGAGACTTCTGCTGATCCCTGCCAGATTTGAATGTGACTGTTAACTCCTGCAGACTGCCTCCTGTATTCTTGCTACATTCTGCTGGACTGACCTTTTTCCCTCTACTTAATCATAAGCTTCACCTGCTGACAACCACTAGGAGGTCTAGGACTTATCAGTGCACCGCCTGAGATTATGTACACACAGAAGGTACTGTCTCTAACCAGAATCACCACCTCACACATAATACGACCTATGCTTTTTCAAATGTAAGTGGATACTCTTGTGATAAGAAAGAACAATTCATTTAAAAGCATAACTGAGATCACAGCAGGTTTCAGTTATGATGGGTTTTCTTCTCAACCAATACTCTTATGAGTCCACTAATTTTTTTGTTTGCTTTTAATATTACCAGCCTTTGCACTGAGAGTGGCTAGGAAACACTAGACTTAATGGTCCTCAAAAGGACTTTACTGCCCTTGGCTTATACTCTCAAAGCCAGTGTCAAGGTAGATTTAAGTTGATATGATTCTTAAGATCATACCATAATATCAAACTAGTTTATGAGATTAAGAATGTCTTGCCTGATCTACAATATTGAAAGAAGAGCTATGCACTAAGGTTAGGGATATGGGTAATACCAAAAGCAGCAATGGTATGTACTGCTATGCAGATTACATGTGGCATTATTTAAATATAACATTTCAAGTTTATTTTCTCCTGTTTTTTTTTCTTCTCTTTTTGGCCACCCCATGGTGTATGGAGTTCCCGGGCCAGGGATCAGATCCGAGCCACAGTTGAGACCTAAACATGAGCTGTGGCAATGCCAGATCCTTAACCTACTATGCCAGGCCAGGGATAGAACTTGCTCCCTGACACTGCTGATCCTGTTGTGCCATAGTGGGAACTCCTCATTTTCTCATGTGGCCACTTTGTGAAATACACAGGTAGGATTTTCATTTGACATAAGAGGACACTAAGGCACTGAGAGACTGACTTGCCCACGGTCACAATGATTAACTGAAGCTCTAGAACTCTGTTCTCAGCCTCAAGCACCTTCCCATTCCCTGGACAAGGTACACTACCCTGGAGACCTGAGTGATAGGGAGACCACTACCCTGTGGACCGCAGTGGAGGCCCACATACCACATGTATAAATAATCAAAAGTTATAAATACAACAGTTTAATGAAATATGCTCTATTCTACCTCGACAACTGTTTCTTTGTGATGACCTGGAAGGTATTCAGAGTTTTCAAACTCCCTGTAGTTCTAACCAGTTGACTTGGCAGTGAAAACAGATGTGCCCTGGTTTGTGCCTGTGTCCTGCACCTCTTCTCTTGCAGCTTCGAGCTCGACCTATCCCAGGAGGGTTTTCATGATCACGCAGGGGGAGAAGACAGCCCCAGCATCTAAGCTCCGTCCATACTTTTCTCAAGCAGCTGCCCCTTAGCACCAGGTTCCTAATTATTCAGAGTGTTGTGCAGAAGAGAAGCAAAGGCCCTGCTGGGCACCAGACCTGGGTCCTGAACAACTCATGCCTGAAGCGGGTGTGTGACTGGAGGAAGACCACACCAGACCTCTAAAGCACAAGGTCCAGAGCTAT
This sequence comes from Catagonus wagneri, assembly GCA_004024745.2. Taxonomy (NCBI): domain Eukaryota; kingdom Metazoa; phylum Chordata; class Mammalia; order Artiodactyla; family Tayassuidae; genus Catagonus; species Catagonus wagneri. The sequence goes on along the minus strand of PVHT020000141.1, from coordinate 31,019,364 downwards.
GGCCCCTCACTTAACACAAGGACAGCTCTTATTTATACTCATATTTACCATTTTAATATGAGCATTTCCCAGGAAGAAAAGTCAGTCAAAGCAGGTGCCTCATAGATATGAAACCCACAGTCTTCTTATTTTATATTAAACTCCATTTCATAATTACAGAACTGTAAAAACGTTCAAATCACTGTTTATGTATTATCTTACAAAACAAACAAAAACTATTGCTTTACACTGGAGATATTAATAAACAGTGATAGTAAATTTCATCAACATAAGATACAGAGAGGAAATTGGCAAAAGAAATTCATAAAATATAGATTCCTTTCTGTCTTTGTTCAAAACCTAATTCACAAACTAAACAGATGGAGACCAGTTTCCCTTCAGATGTAAGCCTTGACATCTGAAGGCTAAATGTATTTAGATGAGTAAAACAATATACCCTACTCTCCAAGCTTTTATTAAAGAAGAGGTCCAGGGAGTTCCCGTCGTGGCTCAGTGGTTAACGAATCTGACTAGGAACCATGAGGTTGCAGGTTCGATCCCTGGCCTTGCTCAGTGGGTTAAGGATCCGGCGTTGCCGTGAGCTGTGGTGTAGGTTGCAATGAGGCTTGGATCCCGCGTTGCTGTGGCTGTGGCGAAGGCCGGCCTCTACAGCTCCTGTTAGACCCCTAGCCTGGGAACCTCCATATGCCACGGGTGTGGCTCTAGATAAAGGCAAAAAGACAAAAAAAAAAAAAAAAAAGAGGTCCAGAACTGAGTGTCGAGATAGAGGAGGAGCCTGGATCTGTCTCCCAGAGACACTTCTTTCGGTGTTCTCACTGGATTCCCCTGACCTATCCACACCCAACTCCCAGGAATTCTGGCCCAAACGCAAAGTTCTTTTCTTTGGTTCCATTTAACAGAGCTGACACCCATTGACATTTCCAAATTATCGTCACTAAACAGTAAGGGAAAAGTAAATGGGAGTTCCCCAGTGGCCTAGTTGGTTGAGGACCAGGCATTGTCACTGCTGTGGCTCAGGTCACTGCTGTAGTGTGGATTTGATCCCTGGCCCATGCTGCAGGCATGGCGCAAAAAAAAAAAAAGCAAAGTAAATGGGAATAACTACAAAAAAACACAAATAAATATGTCCTCGTTTCTAGAATAAAGTTTCTGGTTCTTAATTGATTGATTATGTTTTAACACTATAGGTTGTAATTTTCCACGTAGCATTCCCCAAGGGCTTCCTGCCTCTCTTGGCGAGAAGCGGGAGGAGGGCTGCCTACCATCCCATCTTCTCAGCTCCCCAGGAATAATTTAATCATCCTACTTGGTTCCATCCTACGGATGAGCATCACATATCCAGATGCATATTCATAGATTCCTTTGGATCCCCTCACCAAGGCCCTGTTTTCAGCTGGAAAGAAAAGTCTCTTGAAAAACGGTGAGGATTTTGTTGATTTATAAAGAGATAAACTTTATTGTTCAGCTCTCTCCACAGCTGAAGATCTCAAAAGAGACCTTTCTCCCTCCCCCAATTACAGGGCAATGATTTCATCCATTATCAGTTCCCATGAGGACATACTGACCACAGAACAATGTGCAGGCATCAGTATAACCATAGTGTAGCCCAAATGAGCACTGGTCTAAGACAGCAGAAAATAAAATTCTCTAAATTGCTGCAGCCAGGGAAGATATTTAATATTATAATGAAGAAAGCGTAGCAACCTTCTCTTTTTTGATCAAATAGGACTGCATTTTAAAATGGAATACAATTTCGAGCAGCACTTACCAATGTAGTAGCCAAGAGCTGCATGCAGCTATTAAGTTTTAATCAATATTAGTAAAAATTAAATTTAAATTTAAGATTGAATTTTACAGTTGCACCAGCCACATTTCAATGCTCAATAGCCACATGTGGCTTGCGGCTATTCTACTGGACAGCACAGAAGAGAATATATCCATCATCACTGCAAGTTCTGTGGGATAACAGTGATCCAGAAGACGTTCTTAGTGCTAAAAAGAAATAGTATTTAAAACATTTTTTCTGTGACCACAGTCTTGAGCAGAACACGAAACACGCAGGAATAAGATTAAAAAACTGTAGGCCTCACAAGTAGAAAAGGAAGCTTTTTTGTTTACTTCCGTGACAAGATTTAGGACACTTTGGAACATTTTGGAAGGAGACACCACCTATTTAACAATAAATGGAGCAGAAAAAAATCTATGACTAAAGTGAACTTTAAGGTGCATAAATGAAGAGAAAGAATGAATATCCTGAAGTATGAAGTAGAGTCCCAGTGCAGACCAATTTAGGTGGAACAGAGGAGAACTGGCAGAGCCAGGAAAAAGAGAATGAGATTAGACAAAAAAACAAAAAAACAAAAACAAAAAAAAATATATATATATGTACACACACACACACTGTTTTAGCCACATCTGACTAAGGGATCTGGTCAGTTCTCTCTCTCTCTCTCTCTCTCTCTCTCTCTCTCTCTCTTTTGGCTATGCCCAAGGCATGCAAAGTTCCCAAGTCAGGGATTGAACCTGAGCCAAATCAGTAACCAGAGGCCCCAGAGTGACAACGCTGGATCCTTAACCCGCGGAGTCACCAAGGAACTCCTGGTCAGTTCTTTAGTGAGAAAGAACTCTAAATTAATACCAGAACCCAAGGATATGTCTTTTATAGCTACATAGGATTTTGCTAAATTACTCAGTAAAATTGCATATAATGAAAAATGGTACCTGATATCAGAGAGCGATCTAGGATGACAAAAAATTAGCTGAAGTGTTTCATTAATGAAAACTAAAGTATGAATAAAGCAGAAAGAAAATATAAAGAAATCTCAGAAAGCACATAGACCCTCATTTAATACTATCTGGCTCTAATTATTTTATTTTTTAATTTACATTACACACACACACACACATACACATATATATGTATATACACACACACACATATACATATATATATATTCCTTATGTTGTACAGTTCCAATATATAAGATTTAGTTATTCCTTCTTCTTCCGAAAGGTTTATATATGGGAAATTAATTCTTTGGAGGACTGGCTATCACTAGTCATATTTTGATTGCAGTTAACCATTTATCTCCTATGTATTTTATAAACCTGTTGCTGCAGAATGATGGTCAGGCACTGATCTGCCCCCAAACTAGACTGCGCTTGATGAAGGACCCAAAACTTGATTAAGTGTAAAAAGCAGGGGAGTATATATTTTCTTTTCTTAAATAATAAAATCAAGAATGGTACACAGGGAGTGCCCGTCATGGCTCAACGGAAACGAATCCGACTAGGAACCATGAGGTTGCGGGTTCGATCCCTGGCCTCGCTGAGTGGATTAAGGATTCGGCGTTGCCATGAGTTGTGGTGTAGTTTGCAGATGTGGCTCAGATCCCACATTGCTGTGGCTGTGGCGTAGGTGGCTGTAGCTCCGATTAGACCCCTGGGAAACTCCACATGCCGTGGGTGCAGCTCTAAAACAACAAAAAGGCAAGAAAAAAAAAAAGGAATGGTACACAGTTATACATATACACAATTAATTCTGAAGCCTCCCCTAACCCCACTTCATGACTTAGCAAGCTTTATGACCTATTAAATAAATATTCATGTGACTTTCAGTCCTCTACCCTCAATCATAGGTAGAATTCAGAAAAACAAGTGAAAATACAATGGGTGGTAGTGGGAAATAAGCAGAGTTTTAAGAGAAAAAAAAAAGTATTTGCCTAACTAGAGAAGGAAGCTTTTCCAACACAGGCTACCAATTCCACCCATTGCACCACTTTCTCATTATCCATTAGGGTCCTCCTGCTCTTCATGTTCCTTTCTGTTCAGTTTTGATTCCAGGGTCCACCACTATAATTCCCCAATGAAGTATCTTTAATTTCTGCACTGTTTTATTTGATTGGCTAAATTTCAAGGCTGAAAGAACCCAACTACCTCCACCTTTTATTGCTCTGCATCTGAGCAGCTGAGCATTGATGGAGAAAATGGCACAGTGGCTTCACTCTGTCTTTGGGATATCAGTATGCAAAAGTGCCCTTTATACAACACAGCCCTTTATACTACTTTCCCGATAGCTTTCCTTTTTTGACTCTCAAAAGTACACTTTCATGCTTTCTTCTCCATCCTCAAATCTGCTACCTCATGCCATTTCAAAACTCTCAGCTGACGATCTTGCAACTGTCTTTGTTGACAAAATAGACGCCATCAAACAGGAACTTTGTGCTTGCCATTTTTACCCATCTACAAACGTGGATGCCTCTCTTATCAGGGCTGCACATGTGCTCTGGATCCCAACTGCTCTAGCCACCTCAAGGACTTTGCTCCTTAAGTTATTCCCCTCCCTCTCCCAAGTTATCAACCATTCCCCATCCCTGGGAGCATTTCCAAGCATACAAAAATGTGCTCTAAAGTTGTCAATTCTAAAAAACCTTCCTCGATTTTTTTTTTTTTTTTGGTGTTTTAGGGCTTCACCCGTGGCATATGCAGGTTCCCAGGCTAGGGGGTCTAATCGAAGCCACAGCCACAGCAACGCCAGATCCTTAACCCACTGAGCAAGGCCAGGGATCGAACCCTCAACCTTATGGTTCCTAGTCAGATTCGTTTCCTCTGAGCCACAATGGGAACTCCAAAACCTCCCGTGATCTTATCATCTCTCCAGCTACACATTTCTCTGTTCCCTTTCATTGCAAAGTTTCTCCACCTCCTCACTTCCTCTTTCCTCAGAAGACTCTTCAATCTGGCTTCAGCCCTACAGTCCACCCAAACTGCTCTTATTAAGTACCATAGGTTGTTCTTAGTGACCTCAACGTGGTGAAACACAATGCAAATCTTTCTATCCACATCTGATTGGACCTTTTCTCCGCACTTGACAAGTTCACTACTTCTCCCTTGAAATATTCAATCTTCTTTCTTGATTTCTGATTTTCTCCATCTATCTCTCTGATTCACCTCTCTCAATTTCTTCATGGTTCCCCTTCTCCCAATTTCTATATGTTGGGGTTCTCTAAGCTTTCATCCAGGGCCCCAGATACTTATCTTCTCTCAGTAATTCCTCCAGTCCAAACCTATTCTCTGAGTTAAAGACATTGTTTTACAACTTCCTACTAAACATTTCCATTTAATATTGCCCAGGCATTTGAACCTTAACACATGTAAGACTGAACCCAATGATTTTTATACTACCAAACCTTTGAGTTTCCTGTCTTGGTGAATAATACCACATTCCACTTATTTGTTCAAATCAGAAACCTCATTTCTCATATCTAGTCAGTCATCATGTCCTGTTGTTTTTACTTTCAAAATATATGTTAAGATGTTACTGTGAAGTCACTGTTTCTTATCTCAATGGAAATCATACAAAAGCTACAAGAACTATGAAGGAAGGAAGGAACGGAAGGAAGGAAGGAAGAATAAGAGAGAAAAAATAAAGAGAAAAAGAAAGAAGGCATGCAGGAAGGCAAGAAAGAACAGAGGATGGAAGGAAGGAGAAAAGGAAGAAGAAAAAAGGGAAGACTGGAAAAATTCACTAGACATATTTTCCATTATACTAAGGAAACCGCAAATATCTCAAACCACAAAACAAGTGGAACAGTTCTCCCAAAGCAGGGGAGATCACACAGGGGTGCATTTAGAGAAATCAGAGAGACAGTCTGTGGATGGAAAGCTTAGAGGGAGCAAAGAACATCTCTTACAGGTGACAGGTATGCTTTTATTCCCAAAATTGAAATTCCTTGTTTATAACAGTAGAGACAAGGTACACATGCTGGCCATGGGAGTACCTAGGACCTGTTTGGTTCTGGGTAGCGGTGGAAGAGGATCTAAATGAGGAAGTACAGTGAAAAGCTATATTTATAGGAAGCAGTCTGTCTCTAGGGCACAGCGGGAAAACACCTCTGGAAAATCCACTGCCTGAGACCCTTGACTGAGGAGAAGTAAAGGCTAAGCAAATTACACAAAATTGAGGTTATAAAAACATTTCAGCTAGCCTGTGACTGGCCCTATTCCTTCCACTCTATGAACCTCTTGCAAATAGTAATATAGGAAAAAGTCAAATCAAAATGGAACACGCACAGTATCCACACATAGATGCTACAAGAAGAAAAGAAAAAAAAAAACACCCCAAAGGTTAAATAAGACATAATTATCAGGAAAACTGTTTCCACATAGCTGCTGAAAATTATGATTTTACCATGATCATAATTAAGAACACAGTGAATGAATCTCCTTTATTAGAAAAAAACATAAAGCAGAAGTAAAAGAGCTCATGGAAGAAATGAGCTGTGAACTGACAGAGCACATGGAAGAGTGGAAGGAAAAAAAGGTAACCACCGTGAGAGCAAAATGGGAAGAACAGATGGGTAAACAAGTCCAGCTGAAAATACAGACAGGGACATATAGGATGGAAATGAGAAAGTGAGCAACATGGAATGGAAATGAAGAAAAAAATTTAAAGGATTATAAAGTAATAATAGGTATAAAAGGAGAGTCAATTGCATAATGAAGTGTGAGGCAGACAAACAAAAGCAGTGAAATAATATTTAAGGATATAACTACAGGAGTTTTTCCTCAAATAAAAGAGTACTTGAAACTACCTCTTGAAAGGACCCAGTATATCCAAAGAGAAACTCATTCATATGTAACTTACTGAAGTTGCTGAGTTTCAAAGATAAGGAAAAAATAAAGCTAGCTACAGCCTTATCTACAGCAATATCCAATGTTAGAAAATCTTTAAGGAAAAAAAATGATATGAACTGAAGATGTTATCTAATTGTTGCTCAAGTGTAAAGTCATAAAACAAAGGTTTGAGCATGTATATTGTTCCCTGGAGCCTTACTTAATGATTCGATCAGATGACAAACAGGCTAAACAACAGACGACCTTTTGCACAAAGAAACTGCGACAGAGGACTGGCAAGGAGCAATGAATACATTTATCTAAGAATAAAACAGCAAGGAAACTAGGGTGACCAAACAAAATGTAAATCTTCTATGCCTGACAATGCAAAAATGAAAAACTAATAAGGTTATAGGGGCCAAGAGAAAGAAAGTAAATTGCACATAAATATGTTGATTCCCTTATCTTTAATAGCTAAAAGTAAATGAATAAATATGATTTTAAAAATATGTGGTACTGGAGTAACCTGGTGGCTCAGTGAGTTAGAAATTCAGGATTGTCACTGCTATGGCTTGGCTTGGGTCACTGCTGTGGTGCAGGTTCGATCTCTGGTCTGGGAACTTCCACATGCCATGGGTGTGGCCAAAAAAAATGAAAAAGAAAAAGAAAACATATTTGGTAGAGAAGTAGGAGGTGAGATGAAAAATATTAATTAATTTGATCAACACTTATGGTAAAATAGTGTTGAAATGTCTGAAAAATAGAGGACCGGGGCATTATATAAGGCTGTAATTGCAAAGAGAACAACAAGAACAATACCAGACTTCCTATTTAGCATAAGAAATACACAAGGAAAAAAAATCAAAGGAAACTGTCTACTACTGGATATTTTTTTAAAATATAAAACAATTACAAAAATAACATGAAAAAATTGAGACCATTAAATATATCTGTCCAATCAATGAAGATAAGTGGGCTAAACTCATCTATTTTTTTTTTTTTTTTTTTTGGCCAGGTCCATGGCATATGGAAGCTCCTGGGCCAGGGATCAAACCAATGCCACGGCAATGACAATGCTGGATCCTTAAGCCTCTCCGCCACAAGAGAACACCCATAAAGCCACCTATTTTTTAAAAAGTACATATTGCTTGTATCACAAAGTGAATTTGGTTCTGACTTCAAGAGATATAACTAAAATAAAATAATTCAGTAAGGGTAAAAATAAAAAGATGGGCCAAAGTAAATTAAGCAAATGCAAAGAAAAAGAAAGCAGAGACTGTGGTTTTATAGCAGGCAAGGCTGGATTCAGGCCAAAAACTATTAAATAAAAAAACTAGGGCCCTTTATAGCATTCAAGAGTACAAGTCACTAGAAAGTATGAAAAATTTATACCTATTATCAAATAAAATAGCATTAGTATTCATAAAGCAAAGTAAAGGTGATGCAATAAGAAATAGAAACACTTCAATGATGGGAGATTAATCACTTCAGTGCACAATAGGTCATAAAGACAAAAAAATAAGTAAAATTATAGTACACCTAAATAATATAGTGAATAAGACAGGCCTTATTGTTAAAACAGAGAATACATCTTCAAGTGTCTGAAGGAAATTTATAAAAATTGACCATGGATTAAGCCATAAAAAAAACCTCTACAAATTGGAGAAAGGAAAAACGTGGACAATATTCGCTGATCACAATGCAGTAAGAGAAGACATTAAACCAGATTCCTGAAAACAGTCTTTGTTTTAACAATACCTTATTTATGACATTATTTAGGTTTACTATAATGAGGTAAATATAATCTGCCCAAAATTAATTGCAGAAGAGACAGAAAATTCAAATAGACTTATTACCACAGAAGAAATAATGTCATGGGAGTTCCCTGGTGGCCTAGTGTTTAAAGACCGGGCATTTTCACTGCTGTGTCACACACTTGATCCCTGGCCCAGGAACTTCTGCATGCTGTGGGTGCAGCCAAAAAAAAAAAAAAAAAAGTCAGGCAAGCCCAGAGGTTTCACAGAAAATCCACAGAGTAATGGAAAATTCTGAAGCTATTTAAAGTGCTTCAGACAATATTAAAAGAAGGAAGCCTCTCATATTATTTTAATGAACCCCAATGACAGCATTTAAAAAAAACATGCATATCAGTCTCCCTTATGATTCTGTCATACATCAAAGTTTGTTATTTGGCAAAATTCCTTAAGAAAATCTTTGTAAGTAGAATTCAGTAGCATAGTAACATTACAGTATACCAGACCAAGCAAAGCTTATTTTAAAAATGCACAGATAATTCAATATTAGGAAATCTAATAAAGGAGTTCCTGTTGTGGCTCAGCGGTAAAGAACCAATTGGTATCCAGGAGGACAGGGGTACGATCCCTGGCCCTGCGCAGTGGGTTAAGGATCTGGCATTGCCATGAGCTGTGGTGTAGGTTGCAGACACTGGCTCGGATCTGGTGTTGCTGTGGCTGGGGCGTAGGCCAGCAGGTGTAGCTTCAATTTGACTCCTAGCCTGGGAACTTCCATATGCTGCAGGTGCAGCCCTAAAAAAAATTAATTAATTAAAAAAAGGAAATCTAATAGAATAATTTATTACATCAATAGATCTAATAAAATAATTTACATATGTCACTAAGGCAGTTGATAATGTTTAATATATATTATTGGTTTAAGAAAATAAACCTCCCAACAAAATAGAGATAGAAGAAACCTTCCTTGACTTGATAAGATGGTTTTACCTAAACACTAAAATTAGCATTATGCTGAATGAATAAATGCTAGAAACATCCTTGTTAAAGTCAAGAACAAATCAAGGATGTTCCAGAAGTTAAAACCAATCATCATTGCTTGGTGGTATAGTGGTTAGCATGGCTTCCTTCCAATCATTATTTAATACTCTTTTTGAGGTACTAGCTAATACAATTAGGAAAAAAGGAGATAAAATGGGATACAATTATTATAATTTGCAAATGATATGATTATATATTTGGAAAACCCAAAGAAATTTTCCAAACAGTAAGAGAATACAACAAAATTAGTTACAAAATTAGTATACAATAATGAATATATAGCATATATTATAGTAATAATATATATTATGGTATATAACATATGATAATATGGTATATAACATATAGTAATAACATATACTATGGTATATGACATATAGTATATAATATACATATTATTGTATATAACGTAAATACATATATATTCTCCTTAAACCAATCAGAGTGGTAAAGGGATGGAGTTACAGTGATAGTCATGGGCCAACTGGGCCCAAAGACCTAGGGTTAGGAGTAAGGTAATTCCCATCCAAATAGCATGGGGTAGTTCCCCCCACCACCGCCAAAAAAAATCTAGATGCTATTTGAAGGGAGAAAGAGGAAAGCAATAAACAAATGTCCACTCAGTCAAAGAAGGATTAGATATTTTAGTCCTTAACATTAGTAGCTGCTGTTAATCTCCTCTCATAAGACGAGTTGATAACAAATAATATTGTGGTCATTAAACAAAGATGTTTAATGAGAAGCTAGCAAAAATGATAATAGTGCTGGTACTTTATTTTCTCCAGCAATATTTAAAATGAATTAATGGTGTCTCCTCAAATCTGATAAATCATAAAATGCTGTTTTACCCCTTACATCTTCCTGCCTTCCTTCCCTTGTTCTTTCTTTTTTCTTTTTCCAAATAAATTTTATTGGAGTATAGTTGACTTGGAAAGTTGTTTTAGTTTCAAGTGTACAGCAAAGTAAATCAGTCACACATATAGACATTTTTTTCAGTCTTTTACCATATAGGTTATTACAAAGTATTGAGTACCCTTTTTCTTTTCTTGGCACATAATATTATACAGATGAGCTGTCTAAGAAGAGGACATTGATTCATATGGGTATTTGTGTATTAGGGACTTGTGGTACATGCTACTACATAAAGAATGCTAAATATCTGTATGCTGAAATCTATATGTGAGGTCAACAACTTTTAAAATATGTATCACTTAGTTTATTATAGATTATTGGACCCCAAATGCCTTACTCGTTAACAGAATACTCATATATTTCAATTATTCTCATTTTCTTGGATAGTTTAAAATAATTTTTTAAAGTTATTTCTTGTCTTTTTATCACAGACAGCATTTACAATAACAATAATTACGATGAATTGAATATATATTCATGACTTTCAAGTATAAAAATACACCCCTTGCCTTTACAAGTATACTTTGGAGAAGACTTTAAAAAAAAAAAGTTACTTTTGGTATCTGAGAGATGATTGGGAAATTCTTTTTCAGAATGGATTATTCTTTACCAGATTAAAATTCAGTAACTGTTTAAGTTAGATAAAAAATAGAACATTCATGATCCACAACCCACTTGACTGAATTACAGTAATACAGCAGTGGAAAGATGACAGGTATCATTTGTGTGTGGGAAGAACATGGTAGCATGTTTTGATGAGTTTCAATGTGACATTTGTCTCTAGCAAGTATTACTGGAGTTAAGATGAGAATCTTAAAAGTTCTCCACCACCCACACCAAGACTTGGTTTTATTGAGATATACTGGACATAGTTATATATATATATATGTAACTGATTACCACAATAAAGTTAGTTAACACACCTATTTCCTCACATAGTTACAACACATGTGTGTGAGAATGTGAGAATTTTTTTTTGTCTTTTTAGGGCTGCACCCAAAGTATACAGAGGTTCCCAGGCGAGGGGTTGAATTGGAGCTGTAGCCGCTGGCCTATGCCACAGCCACAGCAATGCCAGATCCGAGCTGCATCTGCAACCTACACCACAGTTCATGGCAATGCCGGATCCTTAACCCACTGAGCAAGGCCAGGGATCGAACCTGGGTCTTCACGAATGCTAGTCAGATTCATTTCCGCTGAGCCACTATGGGAACTCCTGTGAGAACTTTTAAGATCTACTCTGTTAGCAGCTTCCAAATATATGATACAGTATTGTTGACTACAGTTACCATTTAGAAGTTGTATGAAGCATTTTTTAAAGATAAAAGGGCTGAAAGAAATCTTTATAATAACTAGGTAAAATGCAATAAACACATTAAGAATTTGTGAAAGCATATAATGTAACTATTGCTTGCATTTTAATGACTCAAATTTTAAATTACAAATAGGTTAGTTTCATAGACAAATGCATTGTATTATATGTAGTTATAATATAGCTAATGCATTATCAAGTTAATATGTTAAATGATTGTAATACTGTTTCAAAGGCAGAATATAAAAAGTATTACATACCCTAACACATACTAATAATGATTTAAACTAAGATTAAATAGCTGGAGACCCAGGTAAGAGCTGATGCTGTAGTTCAAGTACAAAGGCCACCAGGCTGGAGAACAGGGCTGCTAGGCTGTATTTCAAATCCAAAAGCCGTCTACTGTTAGAACTTCTTACTCAAAGGAGGTCAGACTTTTGTTCCATTCTGGTCTTCAGTAATTGGATGATGCTCATCCACATAATGGAGGACAATCTGCTTTATTCAAAGTCCACTGATTTAATGTTAATCTCAACCAAAAACACTCTCAGAGAAACATCCAGAATAATGTTTGACTAAATACCTGGGCACTATGGCCCAGGCAAATCAACATATGAAATTAACTATCACATTCCTTAATGATGGCTTTTTAGTTTGTTAACAATTTTCGGCTAATATAATATGTATCCTAATATAAAGATCACTTTACAAACATGCAAGTACATCTATGAAATGAATTCTCCTAAGTGGAACTGGTCTATGGGTGTATGCTTTTAAAATTTTGATAAGTATCACCAAATTGTCATCCAAAACATTTATAATAATTTATATTTACAAAAGATAAGAGTGTTTGTTTCCCCAATGCTTTACAACACAATGTGTTAGGAAACATTTTGATTTTTGCTATTTGGATAGGTATGATGTGAGTCAGATAACTAGCCAAAAGGCATTATATGCATCTTAGTGAGGATGGCATTCCCCAACACCCCATCGAATACACAGATTCAGGATGGAGATGACAGTTATCACAATAATGATAGACTGTAATGTAGAATGCAATTTATTTTAGTACTAGCATTAATGCTAAGAGGTTAGAAATGAACTTTAATCCTGCATTTATTATTAATAGTCTGATGGGGCATTAAAACTTTTCAGGTATATGTTATGGAATAATCTAGTTACTTCAGTAGTATTTACAAACTTGGAGATTCTCAGAATATATATCCTGGTTTTTTGTTTTTGCCTTATCTAGAGCCGCACTCTGCAGGCCTATGCCACAGCCACAGCAACGCAGGATCTGAGCCACATCTGCAACCTACACCACAACTCACGGCAACACCCGATCCTTAACCCAATGAGCAAGGCCAGGGATCGAACCCACAACCTCATGGTTCTTAGTCGGATTCGTTAACCACTGAGCCACGACGGGAACTCCTATATATCCTGTTCTGACACCAAAGATCCGAGATTAAAATTGAAGGAGGTTTGATAGGCATTTGGAAAGTAAATTCAATAGTGAATGATTACATCTGGAGATGACTGCGTGGGGGGAGGAATTGAGAACAGTCCTTCCATTCTTTCACCTTTCTGGCTTTGAAGATCGGTGAGAACCCAATCTATACAGAAGTCATTTCAAAGAAAGACCAAGTTGTGGACAGATTCAGATTCCTCAGACTGTCCTGACAATAGTTACTTATACCATTGCCTTCAGTGGAGATACAGTGCATAGGAGGTCAGCAAAGTCATGGTGCCTTCTAGCATCTAGTTCTCTAGAATTCCCCTTTCCCCTGCCTCTGAGCCTTAGGGACTCTGATGCTCTTCCTTAATCAAGTGATATTATACTCACAATGAATGAAAACAAAAAATTTAACACCCCCACTTCCTGCCTCACCTTTCTTTCTTCTTCTCCCATTTTTTTCACCCCCTTCCCCACCTCCCGCGTCGTTCTCTTCAGTCTTCCTGTCATTCAACACACATTTACTGAGGGTAACATCAAATTAGTTTTAAAATCATGATTGTGGTTAACAAGATAATGGAAATATCCTTGTCATCAAGTTAAATTTGGTTTCATTCTTTTTTAAGGAAATAAAATATATTAATCATTAAATTTAAATATAACTTTAATATAGCAATAGCAATAGATGAACCTCAATTTCATTTAACAGTGAGTTATATAGTTTGGCTTCCTACCATAGGGGTTTTGAATCATGATAGTTAAAAAACGTTTTATTTTCTTAGTTACAAAAAAGCTCTGTTCATCAGAAAATACACCTTCTGTTCACAGAAACAGATGGTATGTAATATTTGACCTTCTCTGAGATGATAGAATTGAAAAGTTCATGAACAAGAGCATGAACATGAATTTTGAAATGCTGCAGGTAAATATACAGTCCTTAGTTAAAAATTCTCTTAAAATAGAGTATACCTCTGATCAGACTAGGCCTTGCCTTGTCTTTAGACAATGGACCTGAAAAAAGATAATCTGGAATGAAGGAAATCATTTATCAGAGTAGTCTGATTCTCTTACACATCTCTTTTAGAAAAGGAGAAAAATAAGACAGCAGGGCATGAAGAGTTCAGACTCTAGTTATCTGGGTTTCAAGTGTATAGGAGACATAATTATTATGGCTTCTTTGTGCAGTAGACACACATTGGGTTGGCTACCCAGCCCACAGTGATTCTCCAAATGCCCATATTTGTCCTACTCATGCCATGCTCATTTGGGGGAGTTGTTCATCTTCCCTGTGCTCTGAATGGAAGGTGCCATTTGGTTGTAGAGTAATCCCCACCTCCCAGAAGGATATGCATATGACTCAAATGAGTTAATCATATCACACCCCTTCAGCCATTGTGATTGGTCCAAGGGATGAGGGTATGATTTAGTATATGCCAGTTAGTGTCCTTCCCCGAGATTTTGCAAGTTGGGGCTAAAAGAAAACACTACTTCTTTTTGGTTACTAAGTTATGAGGATGAGCTGGGGTCCATCAGAGTCCTGTTTCTAGTCTTATGGGATAGAAGGCCCCAAATCATAAAGCTAATGATCAAAGAGAAGCAGATTCAAGATGTGGACAGAGGGAGAAGGAGAGAGAGAGAGAAAAAAAAGTTTTAATTATCACTTCACACCCATCTTTTTTATTATCACCTCACACCCATCTTTTTATGGCTACCATAAAAAACTAACAAACAGACAAGACAGAAAATAACAAGTGTTGGCAAGAATGTGGAGAAATCGCAGCTCTTGTGCACTGTTGATGGGAATGTAAAACGGTGCAGCCACTGGAAAAGAGCATGGCAGTTCCTCGAAAAAATTAACATTACCACATGATTCATCAGTTCCACTTCTAAGTATACATCTAAAGGAAGTGAAAGTAGGGAAATGAACAGATATTTGTACACCCACATTCATAGCAGCATTATTAACCCAAGTGTCCATTCACAGATGAATGGATAAATAAGATGTGGTAAAGGTATACAATGAAATATTATACAGTTTTAAAATGGATAGAAATTCGGACACATGGTACAACATGGATGAACTTGAAGATATTATGCTAAGTGAAATAAACCAGTCACAAAAGGACAAATAAAATATGATTCCACCTATATGAAGGACCTAAAGCATTCAAACTCACAGAAACACAAAAAGAATGTAGTTGAGGGAATTCCCGTCATGACTCTGCTATAACGAACCCAACTAGTATCCATGAGGACCAAAGTTTGATCCCTGGCCTCGATCAGTGGGTTAAGGATCTGATGTTGCCGTGAGTTGTGGTGTAGGTCGCAGGTGACGCAGCTCGGATCCCAAGTTGTGACCACAGCTCCCATTCAACCCTTAACGTGGGAACTTCCAAGTATCACAAGTATGGCCCTAAAAAGAAAAAAAAAGAAAGGGAAGGGAAGGGAGGAGAAGAGAAGGGAAGGGAAGGAAGAAAAGGAAGGAAGGAAACAAGGAAGAAAGAAACTAGTTGCAAAGAAACTGGGGGAAGGGGGAAATGAGGAGTTGTTTAATGCCTGTAGTTTCAGTTTTGCAAGATGGAAAGAGTTCTGGAGATTGTATGTGCAACAATGTCAATTTACTTAACAATATTAAACTGCATACTTAAAAAGTAGTTAAGATGTGAATTTTATGTTAGTATGTTTTACCACAATTAGGAATTTGAAAATGAAGTTATTTTTAAAATCATTACAAGAGAATATGGGTAAAATCTAATACAAGCATGATGTCAAAAGTAAAAGCTGTAATAGAAAATGTCCATATATACAAAGAATGTATTAATGTTGGGTTTCCGTTGCTCTTGGGGTTATGGCTTCTTTTGTTCTCATCTTTAAGAAAACTATTTTTCTATAATGAATATTATTGATTGGCATAATTAGGAAATCTGATAATTTTTAGTTAGGAAAAATGAGATACTAGATTTTTTTCCTTCATTCTGTCATTCCCTAAAGATTGTGAAAAGTCATGACACTCAGCATTGGGGAAGGTATGGAAACAGGAACATTTTTTTTTCTTTTCCTTTTTAGGGCCACATTTGCAGTATATGGAAGTTCCCAGGCTAGGGGTCAGAGCAGAGCTGTAGCTGCTGATCTATACCGCAGCCATAGCAATGCCAGATCCGAGCTTCCTCTGCAACCTACATCATGACTCACGGCAGCAATGGATCCTTAATCCACTGACTGAGGCCAGGGCTCGAACCTGCATCCTCATGGATACTAGTTGGGTTCATTAACTACTGAGCCACGACGGGAACTCCAAGGACCTAATTAAACTTAAAAGCTTTTGCACAGGAAAAGAAACCACAGAAAAAATGAAAAAGCAACCCACAGAATGGGAGAAAATACTTGCAAATGAAGTGACCAATAAGGGATTAATATCCAAAATATATAAAAATCTCATGGAGATTTATACTTAAAAAAAAAGAAGAACCAATCAAAAAATGGTCAGAAGATCTAAACAGATATTTTTCCAAAGAAGACATACAGATGGCCAAAAAAACACATGTAAAGATGTTCAACATCATTAGTTATTAGAGAAATGCAAATCAGAACTACAATAAGATATCACCTTACACTGGTCAGAATGGCCATCATCAAAAAAGTCCACAAACAATAAATGCTAGAAATGGTGTGGAGAAAAGAGAATCCTCCTACACTCTTGGTGGGAATTTAGGTTTGTGCAAACACTATGGAGAGCAGTGTGGAGGTTCCTTAAAAATCTAAACACAGAACTACCATATGACCCCACAGTCCCACTCCTGGGCACATACCTGGCAAAAAACATACTTTGAAAGGACACATGCACACACTATGTTCACTGCAGCACTCTTTACGACAGGCAAGACACAGAAGCAACCAAAATGTCTATCAACAGAGGAGTGGATAAAGACAATGTGGTACACACACACACACACACACACACACACACACACAATGGAGTATCACTCAGCCATCAAAAAGAACAAAACAATGCCATTTATAGCAACATGGATAAACCCAGAGATTATCCTACTAAGTGAAGTAAGTCAGACAGAGAAAGACAAATATCATATGAGGTCACTAATAAGTGGAATTTAATTTAAAAAATTATGCAAAAGAACTTTTTAGTAAAACAGAAACAGACCCAAAGATTTTGAAACCAAACTTATGGTTGCCAAAGGGGAAACATTAAGGGAAGGGATAGACTGGGAGGCTGGAATTGGCATATACACACTAGTATATATAAAATATATAAGTAACAAGGACCTACTGTATAGCATAGGGAAGTCTATTCAGTACCCTGTGATAGCCTAGACAGAATCTGAAAAAGAATGGATATATATCTATATGCACGGCTGATTCACTTTGCTGTATACCTGAAATGAAAACAACGTTGTAAATCAACTATACTCAAATAAAATTGTTTTTTTAAAGTAACTTTTAAAGTTTTGTGAGTGGTTATGATATCACTTTTGTAAAAAATGTGAATATATAAGTCCATGAGAAAAGACTAAAAAGCATGATTTAAAATGTTAACTGTGCTTTTTTTCTAATGGAGAATAGATGACTTTTGGCATTGTGTAGTAGGTGAAATTGTTACAGATCTTCCAAAGTCAGCCAGGCCCAGATGAATGGTGTAGGATTGAAAAAAATAAAACAATCTAAAATCATAAAATTTATTTTGCAATTTTCATAATATGCTCAAAAGTTAAGACACCAAAAAATTCTTTTACTGTGTTCTCTTTATGAGACACAATACATATGAAAGAAATAAAAGAAAATGAAGCCATTTTATTACCTAGTAAAACAATGGTAACAATGGAAACTAAGATTTAAATGTGACTTTCATGGGGTTCCCATTGTGGCACAGTGGAAACGAATCCGACTAGTATCCATTAGGATGCAGGTTCAATCCCTGGCCTCGCTCAGTGGGTCAAGGATCCGGTGTCGTCATGAGCTATGGTGTAGATTGCAGATGCGGCTAGGATCTGGTATTCCTGTGGCTATGGCATAGGCCAGCAGCTGCAGCTCCAATATGACCCCTAGCCTGGGAACTTCAATATGCAGCAGGTGCTGCCCTAAAAGCAAAAAAAAAAAAAAAAAAAAAAAAAAAAAAAAAAAAAGGAAAGAAAAGAAAAAAAGTGACTTTCATGTTCTCTACTAGTGAATACGAACTTGAAAAGCTTATAAAGTTATCTGAAGGCCAACTGTTTTATTTTCCACTCTAGTTCAATAATCAGTGTTTTCATAATCTTCACTCTATTTCCATAATCACTTTTTTCTTCTAATCCCTCCTTCTTAATCCTCACCTGAATTCTCGTCCAGACACGTATTTTACTACCCTGCAATCTCCTGAAAATCCACTTTTTAAAAGTGACTCCTTTGAATAATGAGAAGTAGATACTACAGATTAATTTTATGCTGTACATCTGATTCCACTTACATGAGTAGATGGAAACCCTTTGGGGAAAGTTCTTTGACACTTCCTTTAAACCAGTGAGAACACTACATGCAGAAATCATTAACAGAGGAGAAAAAATTCTGTCAATCTTTAGTTGGCTTCCTTAGTATTGTCCTAGAATAAAAATCCATCTGATATCAGAGATTACATGAATAGATCTGAAATATCACAGAATGATAAATTTTCAAATAACGCCAATTCTTAAGTAGAACGATGGATATAACCAGTTGAAAGAGGTAATTCGTATTTTAAACTAAAACATCACTGATTTCTGAAGTCTATGATTTGACAAAACTCATGTCCAATCAAAAACACATAGGATATTAGTTATCATGGTGGAACCATTAGCTACCACTTTTGTTATCTTGTTAAAAAATAAAGGCACAAACAGAAAGACTGAAAAATGACCAATAATGAGCCAATTTTTAAAAACAGAATAGAGATAACTGGACAAACAAGCTTCACATCTCTGTTTAAATAAGACCTTGGAGTATTAAGTTGCAACATTCAAACACTATTTCATCTCAGTAAAGAAAAAAGTGAAAATTAGGGCATTTGGTGAAACAGCATATCATATTTCTTTAATTTGAACAGTTTAAAAATATTTATATATATCCCAAGTAACTAATTTGGCAGAATTTTAAATCTCATTGTTCTAAAGATAGATCATTCTTTTCTTTCTTTCTTTCTTTCTTTTTATTCTTTTTTTTTTTTGCTTTTTAGGGCCATACCTGTGGCATATGGAGGTTCCCAGGCTAGGCGTCAAATGGGAACTACAGCTGCCAGCCTACACCACAACCACAGCAAGTTGGATCCAAGCCTTGTCTGTGAACTACACCACAGCTCATGGCAGCACCGGATCCTTAACCCACTAAGGGAAGCTAGGGATTGAACCCATAAACTCATGGTTACTGGTCAGATTCGTTACTATTTTCTTAACCTAAACTTTTTTTTTCTTTTTAGGGCTGCACCTGAGGCATATGGAGGTTCCCAGGCTAGGGGTCGAATCAGAGCTGTAGCCACTGGCCTACACCACAGCTCACAGTAACACTGGATCCTTAATCCACTGAGAGAGGCCAGGCAAGGATCGAACTTGAATCCTCATGGATGCTAGTCAGATTCGTTTCTGCTGAGCCACAATGGGAACTCCATTAACCTAAACATTTTGACTTGTACTGCCCATGGCCTACTAAAAATAGATGTTAACAACAACAAGAACTAATTTGTGCCTTTAAGAATTAAACCTCACTGTCTGCAAAAAAAAAAAAAAAAAAGATTTAACCTAATTCTTGCAATAAAGAATTTACAGCAATTTTTAAAATAGGAGTGGTTCTAAATACTAGTTTTTCCCAAGATACTTCCTCAAGGACTTATTATAACAGAACTTCAATTGCTGTGTAAGTGGGAGGAGGATTGCCTGTGAGGATGATTTCATAGGGTACCAAAAACATCCATCTTACTAGGGCCATAGATTAGTTACCTTCTTTCCACCATTCTGTGGGAAGCGCTCTGAACATTCAAAGACAACAGAGTCTTCTCCTGCAAACTCTTTAAGGATCATGACACATTAAGTCCTAATACCTCAGTGAGAATGGTACTTTTATGAGAAAGGAAGGACCTTGCGATAGGAATACACTGGACACAGACCACTGGGAGACCAGGGTTGAAAGGGAAAGAAAATAGCAAAGACAAGGGAGGTGGAGGCAAACTTGTCCTACATCTCAATCTTGTCTTCCTAAAACAGACTTTGGCTTCTGCCTATGTTCTTCCTGTTCCCAGGCTTAGTCTCCCTTTCTCCTTATTTCATGCTTGCTGATCAAGAAATAGAAAGTGGATAAGGCAAAAGGCAAGTCATAATATTTTTTTTTGGAACTTGAGGGTTGCACCCACAGCAAGTGGAAATTCCCAGGCTAGGGGTTGAATTGGAGCTATAGCCGCCAGCCTACACCACAGCCACAGCAATGCAGGGTCTGAGCAACATCTGCAACCTACACCACAGCTCACGGCAATGCTGGATCCTTTAACCCACTGAGCGAGGCCAGGGATCAAACCCATGTCCTCATGGATACTAGTTGGGTTCATTACTGCTGAGACACAATGGGAACTCTATAAAATTTTAACGTTATAAATTATAGCCAGTTTAATAGGCAAAAAAATGAATAGTAATGATCCTTCTTGGCTCCAGAGAGAAATCACTGAGAGAAGATTGCACTGGTTGACTTCACTGAGAAGCCAACTCTAAATGGGAGATGAGTAGGCAGAAGTTCATACAGAGCATTCTAGGGATTATCACCTACATAACGGAGGGCAAGGCAAGGGAAAAGGACTGGTAGAGGGAGAAATTGAGCTGTAATAGGTTCTCAGTGAAAGCCTTAGCTCTTTGGAGATGCTCGAATTGGGGCAAGAGGGCCAGGATTTTCTATCCCTACACTGACCAGTGATTGGATACAGAGTCCTGGGAAGGGCATGTGACGTTAAGCAAGGAAACTCTCTTCAGCTAAGGCAGTCCCTGAAGGGGACTTACACCTGATGGCTGTTCTGTCCACAGCACCCCTAGCACCTCAGTCCTGAATGAGGATTTGGGTAGTATATCACTAGTGTCCACCACAGAGAGGAAATTAGAACCTATCAAAGAGCTTGATATGTATAGTTACTCAACAAACATTTGTTGAAGAGAGGAATATTCTTGTTTTGTCTTTCAATTGCTCACTTCTTCCCAACAGGAAAACAAATGTGATGTTATTAAAGGTTTTACAAACAAACAATTGTCTCTGATACTAGTTTTTGTCATGTAGAAAGCCTGGCAGGAAATCTTTGTAATTAAAGAATATAACAGGTATCTGTGAGAATCTGCTGTAACTTAATGTGCATTTAGTTTTGCATTTTTATATAAATCCTTTTTATTTCGAATCAATGTTCAACATACAGAAAGCTTGAAAAGGGAACCAAGAAGTTTTGTTATTTGAAAAATCTGGGAGTAAGTTTCTGACCTAATGCCTCATTACCCTCCTTTTGTGTTTATTGTGTGATATTCTCCTATCACACAATACAACCAATCAAGATAAGATCAGGAAACTAGAACTGACACATTAGTAATAAGATCAGGAAACTAGAACTAACACATTAGTATATCCTTAGACCCTGTTCACGTTTTGCTAATGTTCCAGTGTTATTTATAGCAAAGGGATCTAGTCCATGATTAAGTGTTGCATTTATTTTCATGTCTTTTTAGAGGTCCTCGGTCTGGAACAGTTTCTCAGTCTTTCCTTGATTTTCATGACCTTGACACTTTTGATGATTATAGGTGATAATTTTTAGAACGTTCCCGTTTTAGCTCCTATGTCACCTTAAAAGGATATGTCCCTTTGGCAGGAATCTCACAGAATTGATAAAGTGTTATTACTTCCTACTGGGGATGGCGGTGTTCCACATTTTCAGTTTGTCCCATTACTGGGGTGTTCATTTTGATCATCTGATTAATATGATGTCTTCTGGGCTCCTCTATTATAATGTAACCCTACTTTCCCTTTTAATCCGTAAGTATTTTGTAGGTAGGTACTTTGAGATATGTAAATTCTCATTCTCGTCAAACATACAACTTATATCAGTATGGACTCTTGGACTCATATTTTATTCAATGGGTTATAACTTATTACTATTATTATTTTGATGCTCAAATTGTTCCATATTTACCTGGTGGCATTCACTTCAAGCAGATTTCTGTGTCCTTTTGATATGGCCTCCTTCATCATTTTGAAGGGCATTTCCCTACTTTTAAGCAAAAAGATGTTCCAGGTTTACTTTGTATTTCCTCTGTCCTAATCCTGGAGCCAGACATTTTTTTATGAGCCTCTACTTAAGAACACCTCTCCATTAGTGATCTGAATTCATCACAAGCATGTAGCAAGCAAGCATGCTACAGAAATTTATTAAAACCATGTAATTGATTATTTCTTGCTCTTTAAATGTGAAAGATACACATTCTGTGCTAAAATCCTAAGCTCCAAAGGTACAGATTTCATAAGACTTTATTGTAATATCTTCACTGTATATATACGTATCTTTAGCATATCTAGGAAGTAATGTAGTTAATAATACTTTGCAAAGCATAGTGCCTTTATATAACCAAGGCTTGTAAAAGGTGATAAAATCTGTTTAAAACTGCTCTATGGTAAGATTTGTGACTGCCAGTTCAGCAGCGTGGTTGGTGGACTTTAAGCAGATGACATAGGTTTGAGTCTCAGTGGGATCATTTAGTATGAAAATAATCTCTACCTCCCTAGGTTGCTGTAAATATTAAATAAGACAGCTCTTGTAAATTTCCATGTAAACTACAAAGAGCTATTTTAATATAAAATGTTATTTAGAAATGCTAATAATCACTTACTTGTTAAAACTTATAAAAGTGAACTCCTAGGTCTTAAGAAAAACCAGTGTGGCAAAAAACTAGCGCTATTATATTTTAAAAATGTGAGATTGTGTTTATATTTTCCCACAGGACTTTTAATATATTTCAAATTTCAATTTTGCTGGAATCCCTCTGATGATTGTGCTTATTAACTTTCTCACGTTTTGTTAAATTCAGGATATTTTATTATTTGAGGTCTTATACAGATAAAGTGTTAGTTATTAAAATTACTGAGAATGAACTACTAATGAAAATAGTCTGCACCTCTTTCAAAGCTAAGAAAATGGCTTGTTAAATAGGTAGACCTTAATAAGAAGTTAGGAAGAAAAAGAAATATTAACGAATACCCATTGTTATTCAGTGGGAATTTTATAGAAGAGATAAAAGTAATGAACTACTGCTAGTTTTTTAGTATAAAAGCGGTATTGTTTTTTAGAGTCCTTATCTCAGAATACATACTGAAATATTTACAAATGAAATGTGAAATATATATTTGCTGAGGGAAACAGATGAGAATATAGTTTAGGGTTCAGCAAATATACACATATTTTGCTAAGTTGCTAGATAATAAATATTTTAGCCTTTGCAGGCTATACAATCTCTGCTGTAACTACCCATCTCTGCTACTGTAACATGAAAGCAGTCATAGACAACATGTAAACAAAAGAGCATGGCTGTGTTCTAATACAACTGTAGTTATATATCAGCCAGTAGGCTGGATTTGATATGTGGTTTATCATTTCCCAACCTGCTATAAATAAAACAAGATTTACCATGATTATTAATTATGAAGCTCAGTCATGGGTACAGAGAGATCATTGAACTACTCTGTGTATATTATATATTTGAAATTTTCATAATAGGTTTTACATTTATTTTTATTTTTGTCTTTCTGTCTTTTTAGGGCCGCACACCCATGGCATATGGAGATCCCCAGTCTAGGGGTTCAGCTGGAGCTGTAGCCACCGGCCTAGCCACAGCCACAGCAACACCAGATCTGAGTCGCATCTGCAACCTACACCACAGCTCATGGCAAATGCAGATCCTTAACCCCCTGAGCAAGGCCAGGGATTGAACCTGCAACCTCATGGTTCCTAGTCGAACTCGATTCTGCTGCGCCATGATGGGAACTCCAAGTTTTATATTTAAAAAGTCAAAAAACAAGAGAGAAAAGTTTGGATAAGAAGAGAATGGGATGACCATTCCCAAGAGATTGTGACCAAGTCACTAATATTTAATATACACATTTGAAAATAGTTTAATGATCAGACTTACTGGCAAAAATAGAGGACTATTTTTAATTTTTATTTTATATAATTTGCTGGATAATTTTTGATGTACTAAACTTGAGTATGTCTATCTTTCAAAACTGGTTATTTCTTTTAAGGTAATAAACTTATGCATACTTAAGTGCTAAGAGATAAGACAGATTTTATGTTTAAAGAAACTTCACAGAAAATAAAAGAGAACTTTTCCTATAAAAGATTCTGGGAATTTGGATGGCAATGATGTTTTTAAGTTTAAGGTTCAAGTTAACCCCTCGCTCTAAATCCCTGGCTGTGGTACATAATCTATAAAAGAAAAAAATACATAGCTCAGAAAAGTAAAAGGCACAAATTTGCTCAATAAGATAAACATTTCTGTGTGCCAGGAATAGAAAAGAAATGCAGTAAAGAAAGTGGAAGGTGGAATCATGGGCTTGCTGGTCCCTGGGAGGTGAAGTCAGTAGAAGCAACTTAGAGTCCATATCATTTTGGAGAATATCGAATAAAAGTGCCTTAAATGAGATGAAGACCAGACACAGGTTCACTGCCTACAACTAGGGGCTGGGCTGGTGGTCCTCACTTACACTGACCCCACCACATGGAAACTTTAAAAAGCTGCTGCTAACTACAGCCTGGCACTACAGCTTTATCTGTTTCTGGATGCAGGACAGAAGAACAGCCTGGCAACCAGTATCCCCTATATTACTATGGAGGATGTAATAAATTACTGGCCCTAATTCTTTTCCCCTTCCTCTATCCATATCCTATAACATTTTAACCTTGAAGTTCTTTACAAAAAAGCCAGTACGCTTCTTCACCCTGTGACTTTGGGCTCAGCTGTGGGACTTGCTTTGGCCAGGGGGACGCTAGTAGAAATGATGAAAATAGGGACTTGTAATGTGCTTGTCTAATGGGGCTTACCCTCTTGCACTTCTGTCACCTCAGTGAAACAAGTTTTCGCCAGGGTAGCTGCTACCCTTTGACCTGGGCCTCAGCATGTATACTTGCGGAGTACAACTGCTCTTCTTGCCCACAGATCTGTGATGTGGAGCTGAGCTGCTTGGGTTATTGCTACCTAAAGCTGCTCTAGCTAACCTGCAGACCCATGAGAGATTTAAAAACTTGTTACATGTCACTGAGATTTTGAGATTGTTTGTTATGCAGCATTAGCTAGCTGATATGGAAAACCTAATACTGGGATGCTACTGTAATAAGAACCTAAAATATACGGTATTAGCTTAGGGAACAGGTCCCATGGCTGGCAAGGAAACTATGACAAAAGCTGGAAAAATGGCAACCTGTATTTGGTAAAACTGCTGCCTGTGGTAATGTCAAAGACAGTAGGAGGTTTCCAGGCTTACATTGAAAGTACGAGCAATATACTTTGAGTTCCATTTTATAAAGCACTATAAGAAAGAGATTAATTCAGGAAAAAACTTGCCAATTTGCAAGAAGAATTTAGAGGAATTTAAAGAGCCAAGAACTTGCTCATTTGGAAAATAAACTCTTCATCTCCAGCCATTGAGAGTCTTAGATTCCAGCCTGGAGGAAAATTTAATTAAGGGCATTACTGTAACTTCCTTTAGTAAGACATCTGAAAGAAAAAGATGTCTGGAAGATCCTCCCAGCTGGACAAAGGGGGTTCTAGAAAGCTTAAGGGCAGGGTCCCTTGGAAGCCTAATGGGTGGAAATTCCTCATAATAAAGTCTGAGAGGCATGTCCCCAAAAGAACTGTGGGTATGATTTTGTCAAAGAGAGTTCAGTGAAAACAAATACATAGAAAATCCATGTTTTTGAGAGAGCAGTACTGGCAACCAAACCACCAGCTAGGACTAAACAGGAATGAGACTGAAATATAAAAAGACTTCTGGGCCAATAACATTTTACAGGCAGGGAGTTGCTGAGAAAACTTCTTAAAGTGAGAAAGGGCATATTCTCCAATGCTGTCTTTGGAAGTGACCTATAAGGATGATAGAAATCGAAAGACTTCCTGGGATGGTGAAACCAAGAACAATGGAGAACAATGGCCTGGAGACCTAATCCAGGGAAAAGAATTAGTATCTAACCAAGCAAAATTCCCTATGCTCAAAGTAGGGAGACCTGGCAAAAGTTTCTCTATGGTGTTTCAGAACAAGTGAATGCTAATGCCTTCTGATCTTTCCCTTTTTGATTAGGAGTGTTAAATGCAGCTAACATATCCTTGTTTCATCCATGTTGGGTAAGGGTGGGAGGTGGAGGGAAGATTATACACACACACACACACACACACACACACACACACACACACGCTTTGGTTTACAGGTTTCCAGATCAAGGAGAATCACATTCAAATCTAATATATATCATAAGATAGTGGATTTTGATCCTGATATAATGACTGGATGAGTCTGTTTTGCCGTGAGACAGATATAAATTGCCTTGTAACTGTGAAGTTCTTCCTGCAAAAGACAGTATATTTACCTGCCCATTAATTTTGGGCTCAATTATAGGACTTGCTTTGACCAATGAGATATTTGCAGATGTTATATAAGCAAGGGCTAGAGGAGTTCCCTTGTGGTTCAGTGGGTTAAGGATCTGGTGATGTCACTGCAGTGGCTCAGGTTGTG
Source organism: Catagonus wagneri (assembly GCA_004024745.2). Classification (NCBI taxonomy): domain Eukaryota; kingdom Metazoa; phylum Chordata; class Mammalia; order Artiodactyla; family Tayassuidae; genus Catagonus; species Catagonus wagneri. The sequence continues at coordinate 30,992,519 of PVHT020000141.1, read as the reverse complement.
TTTTGGCAAGGGTTCAAACCCTGGCCCCTGGGAACTTCCATATGTCATGGGTGCAACCAAAAAAAAAAATAAAATAGCAGGAGCTTGAAATGTTTGCACCATGGGTCCTGCCCTATTGTGTTCTTGCCTTTATCATAACATAAGTTTCCCCTAGATAGCTGCTTTGTTAGACAATGAATGTTTATTACTATTTACCACTGAGATTTTGAGGTTGTACTGGCAATAACTAATGAACACGGGAGGAACCTCAAACTGTCAGTGTAAGATCTGGTTTGAGATTGAAGAGCTTGGGAGCTTTTTGGCCAAGTGCAAAATCCTTAGGGATATATAGGAGCAAAACCACCTCTCCCACTCAAATATGAAAATCAAAGCACATGATAAAACCTACCAAAGAAGACATGCAGATGGCAAATAAACACATGAAAAGATGTTCAACATCGCTCCTCATTAGAGAAATGCAAATCAAAACCACTATGAGGTACCACCTTACACCGGCCAGAATGGCCATCAGCAAAAAATCTACAAACAATATGGGCTGGAGAGGGTGTGGAGAAAAAGGATCCCTACTACACTGCTGGTGGGAATGCAAATTGGTGCAACCACTGTGGAAAACAGTATGGAGATTCCTCAGAAAACTCAAAATAGAATTACCGTTTGATCCAACAATCCCATTCCTGGGCATCTATCCAGAGGAAGCCATGACTCGTAAAGACACATGTACTCCAGTGTTCATTGCAGCACTCTATGCAATAGCCAGGTCATGGAAACAACCTAAATGCCCATCGACAGAGGAGTGGATAGGGAAGATATGGAACATACACACAATGGAATATTACTCAGCCATTAAAAGGAACGAAATAACAACATTTATAGCAACATGGATGGACCTAGAAATTATGCGAAGTGAAACCAGTCAGACAATTAGACAGCAACACCCAATGCTACTGCTTACATGTGGAAACTAAAAAGACACAGTGAACTTCTTTGCAGAACAGACAACGACTCACAGACTTTGGAAAACCTTTGGTTTTCAAACAGGACAATCTTGGGGGTGGGGGGATACACTGAGGGTTTGGGACGCAAATGCTATCAAATTGACTTGTGATGATTTTTACACACCTATAATTGTAATAAAATTCATTAAGCAAAAAAAAAATAATAAGAAACACTGCCACAAAATCAATAATCACAGCAATGATCTGCTCCAGATTAAACTGAAATAGGCCAATTTAAAGAAAGAAATAAAAATGTTTCATATTCTCAAAGAGATGAAGGAATGCATACATTTTCTTAAAAGAATAAGACATTATGAAACAAAATCAGGTATGTTTCAATAGTAGGTAGAAAAAGTAAAATAATTAGAAAAACACTTAAATGAAATAAAAACCTTAATAGGCATTCTACACTGTACACAATCTGAAAGAAATATTATATTAGGAGTCATTACTGAGGAATTACTCCAAAGTGCAACAGAAAGAGATTTTTGTAAGAGAATGAGAAAATTAGCAACTCAGAGGACAGACTGAGAGACTCTATAGTGGAAGGAAAAACTATCCAAAAGAAGGAAGTAGAGGAATTACAAAGAAGTATTTGAAGAGATTCAACTTCCAAAATTGAAGAATAACCCTTAAAGTTACACTCTGTCCTATGCAGGATAAATGTAAATTCATATCTAGACAAATCATGGTAAACTACAGGATATCAAAAATAAAGTAAATCAAACCACCATGCAATACATATTAAATTTATATAGAGTGATGTATGTCAATTATTGCTCAATAAAATGGAAAATACAGAGAAAAACCTAAAAGTAGTTAACGAAGAAAAAACCCCTGAACTCTATACTCAACCAAAAGATACCATTCATAGACTGAAAGCAAAAATACATTTGTAGACAAAAACCAAACCAAACCCCTAAACACATCTCACTGGAATAACCACTAAAGGCTGCAAAAGAAAAGTGAATCCCAGGGAAAGAAGTTAGATGTAAGAAACAATGGTGACTTTATGGAATGTGAATTACAGCTTAATAATGTCATTACTAAGAAAAATGGTGAGCAGAAAATATGTTGGCATATTCAAATATTGGTTATTAAACATATATAAGAAAGATGATGCTAAGTTTTTATATTTGTTTACTTTTAATTTTTTTTTTTTTGTCTTTTTAGGACAGCACCCACGGCATGTGGAAGTTCCTAGGTTAGGGGTCTAAGTGGAATTACAGCCACAGCAATGCCAGAGCTGAGCCTCGTCTGAGACCTATACCACAGCTCATGGCAACAATGGATCCTTAACCCACTAAGCAGGGCCAGGGATCAAACCTTCCTCCTCGTGAATCCTAGTTGGGTTCGCTACAGCTGAGTCACAGTGGGAAATCTGATGCTAAGTTTTTAGACAATAAAGGTGAAAATAAAAATCTGTTGATGGGTAAATGAAATGAACTAATGTTCTTTCCTGTTTGGAAGGAAGATGGAAGTACTGACTGAATTTAAACTTTGATAAAAATTTTACAGATGTGTATGAGAAGATTCAAGAGGGGCCACTAAGGAAGAGAAATGTAACTTCCAAAGAAGGACAACATAAAGTGGTAGGGAAATAAAGAAAATATTCTCAATCTAGCAGAAGACCAGAACCAGAGAAGGAGCTTATGGAATAATGGTAAATAGAACACAAAATAGTAAACATTAAATCCAAATGGTATTAATCACAATAGATGTAAATGGATTAAACTGAATGCAATGGATAGTAAACAGAATCAGATTCCCTAATAAAATCCCTCTACATGTTGCTTATGAGACACACCCAAAATAAAATGATTCAGAAAGTTTGAAATAAAGAGATAAACTAGGTAGAGTTCTGCTTCTGGAAATGGTAAGGGAAGGTTCTATTAGACTAAGTCTCCTATAATAATTATAAACTCTGAGCAATATAAAAAAAAAAGATTTAGGATTGGATTAAGATGGCGGAATAGAAGGACTGGAGTTCAACTTCTCTCCCGAAAAACAGCAAAACTACAACCAAATGCTGAGCAGCCTTCAACCAAATGGACTCTAAACTTCCAAAAAAGATATTCTACTCCAGAAGACAAAGAGGAGACCACATCAAGAGGTAGGAGGGGCAATTACACAATAGAAGTAACCCCATACCTCCCGGGTGGGAAGCCCCACAGACTGGAAAGTAACTGCATTACAGAGACTCAGCTACAGGACTGAGAGTTCTGAGCCCCACGTCAAAACCCCACGCCTGGGGAGCAGGCACAGGGAGAAAGAGCCCACGGAGCATCTGGCATTGAAGGCCAGCGGGGCTTGTGTGCAGGAGCTCCACAGGACTGGGGGAAACAGAGACCCCATCCTTGAAAGGCACACACAGACTTTCACGTGCACTGGGTCCCTGGGCAAAGCAGTCTCCATAGGAATCCGGGTGGAACCTGACTGCAATTCTTGGAGGATCTCCTGGGAAAATAGGGGTGACTGTGGCTTGTTGTGGAGGAAGGGCATTAGAGGCGAAGCTCTCGGGAACATTCATCAGCCTGCATTTCTCTGGAGGTGGCCATTTCTAGGAAAATCTGGTCCCTCCCATTAGGGCTGAGAAGCCCCAGGCCAAACAATAATACAGGTGGGATCACAACCCCACCCATCAGTAAACAGGCTGCCTAAAGACCCCTCAGGCACACAGCCAGCCTCTAATCTCATCCAGAGACAAAGCCCCACCCATCACAGGGATAGGAATCAACCCCACCTAGCAGTGGGCAGGCATCAGTCCCTCCCATCGGGAAGCCTACAGCAAGCCCTGCCCATACCAACTTTGTCACAGGGGAGGCAAATGCCAGAACTAAGAGAGGCTACAACTCTATTGTTGGCAAAAATGTCACCACACCAAAAACCTATAAAAATGAAAAGACAGAAAACTATAACACAGATAAGGGAGAAAGAGAAAAGTCCAGAAAAACAGCTCAGTGATGAGGAGATTATCAGCCTCTCAGAGACTTTAGACTGTTGATGCTGAAGATGATGCAAGGCATTAGAAATTGGAGGCAAAGACTGATAATTTACAGGAAACACTGAGCAGAGAAATACAAGCTGTAAAAATTAAACAAGAAGAGATGCAAAATACAATCACTGAAATAAAAAATTCATTAGAAGCAGCCAACAGTAGAATACAGGAGGCAGAAGAACGAATCAGCGAGGTGGAGGACAGATTAGTGGAAATCACTAATGCAGAAGAGAAAAGAGATAAAAGATTGAA
>PVHT020000141.1:30962735-30987274 GCA_004024745.2 Catagonus wagneri | reverse complement strand
AAATACAAGCTGTAAAAATTAAACAAGAAGAGATGCAAAATACAATCACTGAAATAAAAAATTCATTAGAAGCAGCCAACAGTAGAATACAGGAGGCAGAAGAACGAATCAGCGAGGTGGAGGACAGATTAGTGGAAATCACTAATGCAGAAGAGAAAAGAGATAAAAGATTGAAAGGAAATGAGCTGAGTCTCAGAGACCTCTGGGATACTGTTAAACGCACCAACTCCGTATTATAGGGGTGCCAGAGGGAGAAGAGAGAGAGAAGGGGACAGAAGGACTATTTGAAGAGATAATAGCCGAAAACTTCCCTAATATGGGAAAGGAACCACTCACTCAAATCCAGGAAGCGCAACAAGTACCATATAAAATAAACCCAAGGAGGAACATCCTGAGACACATATTAATCAAAATGACCAAAATTAAAGACAAAGAGAAAATTTTGAAAGCAGCTAGGGAAAAGAAACAAATGACATACAAGGGAACCCCAATAAGGTTATCAGCAGATTTTTCAGCTGAAACTCTGCAGGCCAGAAGGGAGTGGCATGATATACTTAATGCGATGAAAGGGAAAAACTTCCAACCAAGATTGCTTTACCCTGCAAGGCTCTCTTTCAGATTTGAAGGAGAGATCAAAACCTTTACCTATAAGCAAAAGCTAAGAGATTTCTGCAACACTAAACCAGCTTTACAACAAATCTTAAAGGAACTTCTCTAGGCAGAAAAGCAAAGGCCACAACCAGAAACAAAAACACCACAAATGACAAGGTTCACCAGTAAAGGCATATATACAGTAAAGATACTAAATCATCCATGCACAATTATGCTACCAAAATCAGAAATCTTGAGAAGAGAGCACAAATGCAGGTCACTGGAGACACACGTGCAATTAAGAAACCAACAGCTTAAAACAATCTCATTTGTATATAGACTCCTATATCAATACTTCAGGGTAAAAAAAAAGGCAACAAAAACCCCAAACAGTTAATACAATGGCAATAATAACATATATATCAGTAATTACCTTAAATGTTAATGGACTGAATGCCCCAACCAAAAGACATAGACTAGCCGAATGGATACAAAAACAAGAAAACAACCAATGGATCACTGAAGAAATCAAAGAGGAAATTAAAAAATACTTAGAAGCAAATGACAACAAAGACACGACACTCCAAAACCTCTGGGATGCAGCAAAAGCAGTTCTAAGAGGAAAAGTATATAGCAATACAAGCCTACCTCAGGGTGCCTATGGCACCTTAAGAACATGGGTTTTGGTTAAGACTGCCTGCATTTGAAACCAGCTTTCCCATTTGCTGGCTGTGACCACTTTCCCCCCCCCGGCTGCACCTGCAGCATGTGGAAGTTCCCAGACCAGGGACAGAACCTGTGACACAGCAGTGACAATGCCAGATCCTTAACCTGCTGACCCACCAGGGAACACCTACTTCACCTCTTTGAATGTACTTCAGCTTCCTTTCTGTAAAACAGGAGCAACAGTACCTGCTTCATAGATTCTGACATGTGTGCAAAGCAATCAGCCTGGCAAATAGTAAGGGCTCAATAAATTTAGCTATTTTTCTAAGAAGCAGTTTTAGATATTTGATTGCTTCATCAATATCCATTCTGCGTCTTCTCATTATACAGTAGTCAGTTAGTAGTCAGGGTTAGGTACTAATTCATTTAAATAAATCAAGCTAATTTCACCACTCCAGCCACTGACTGTTTCAAGTAAACCATGCATATTCTAAAAAGTCTGTGAGATTTGTATGATCCCAAAAATGGAAAAGCAACTAATTGATTAATCCAATTTCATTATAGCCCTATTAAGATAGGTATTACAGTTACGTTTTCTCTTAATGTGAACTGCTTTTTCATCAAAGGATAAACCCTGCTTGGCAATGGCAAATTGTTCTTTGGACATACTATTTGTACTTTGTAAAATTTTTAGGTTTGCATTTATAGTCCTAGGTGAACTAATAAAACTCTATATAGCTTTGATATTACATTGCCTTTATGTTTTGGTGTCAGGGTAGTGTTAATCCTACCTTGCTCCTTTTGTTTTTAGTGCTGCATGTTTAATTCATTCATTCTCTCTATGCAATGGCTATGAATTTGTCTTTAGGCATTGCTTTAAAAGCACCATTGTCTATCTTTTTTTTTGTCGTTTTGTCTTCACTATACTTTATTGCATTTTTCTTGATAAAATAGCTTTTAGAAGAGTTCCCCCACCTAAAGGGAGAGCATGAACACAGTCCCCCACTACCAAAAATAACGCAGTTGCACTTCTCATGTTTGGGGAAACTGCAGAGGTCAGCACATCCCAAGGGCAATGGATAAGCCTCACCCTGGAAAAACCACCTCATGATGATGGTATCTCCCCCCTGCTAGGTAAGTGTAAAAGAGGCTTTTTAAATTATTTTCCAGGTGATATGCATTTATTATTTTCTGGTTTTATAATCTTGTGGCCAAAGATCAGGACCTGCAACATTTCTGCTCTTTAAAATGCACTTCAGGGGAATTACCAGGCTCCAAGGATTGCTTTCATCTCTTTTACCCTCCACTCAGATGTTGAGGGAATGTCCATTAGGTGGGCACCAAATGTCGACCCATTTCATTCCTCCAGGAAATCCAAGGAAGCCCAAAGGATCTAGGCTTAGGGCAGAAAAGGGTAAGTGATTTCCTTACAATCTGTCTTTAAGACAAAGAGGCTGAAAAGAACAAGTTTGATAATTTTTTCCTGTTTCCTTTTTTTTATGACCTATATTTATTTTTTTATTAATGAAGTGTATTACAATTGTAGGTGTATAAAAATCATCACAACTCAATTTTATAACATTTCCATCCCACACACTCAGTGCATCCCCCCACCCCCCAGCTTGTCTCATTTGGAAACCACAGGTTTTCCAAAGTCTGTGAGTCAGTATCTGTTCTGCAAAGAAGTTCATTGTGTCCCTTTTTTAGTTTCCACATGTAAGTGGTAGCAGTTGATGTTGGTGTCTAATTGTCTGACTGGTTTCACTTCGCATGATAATTCCTAGGTCCATCCATTCTGTTAGCTTTTTAATCCTGCGGTAAACATTCTAAATCAGCTAATATAAAGAAGTTATCTTTCCGGGTCTCCTATGCTGCCTTTGTGATTCCATATTACTATATGATCACTTTGTAAACTATTCCACTTAAGAAAAAGTTAATTTTCTTTTCCATACATATTATATTTGATTCATGTTTTAACAGTTCACAGAACATGGAGCCAAGGCCTTGACTACTTCTCCGCACCATTTTAAAGGCCTTTGTACATATATATATATATATATATATATATATATATATACACACACACATACATATATATATATACATATATATATTTTGTGTGTGTGTGTGTGTGTGTGTGTGTGTGTGTGTGTGTGTCTTTTTGCCTTTTCTAGGCCTGCACCTGCGGCATATGGAGGTTCCCAGGCTAGGGGTCTAATTGGAGCTGTAGCCGTCGGCCTACGTCACAGCCACAGCAACACGGGATCCGAGCTGCGTCTGCAATCTACACCACAGCTCACGGCAACGCCAGATCCTTAACTCACTGAGCGAGGCCAGAGATTGAATCCTCAACCTCATGGTTCCTAGTCAGATTCGTTAACCACCGAGCCATGACGGGAACTCTTGTACTTACATATTTTAATAACCTCCTGCATATAAACATTAAAGTTTGTTGTCTTCACTACTGGCCATAATTTTGTTAGTGAATATCCTATTATTTAGTCTCATACTTTCTGCCTTAAATTGTACTCTGAGATACTTTGTGTGTTAGGTGTGAGTGACAGAATTTGACTTAAAGGTGAGTTTTTTGGAAGAAGCAAATTATTCATTTTGTTTTTAGAACTTAATCTAAATAGTTTTGATCTTAAGTGCTTTAATTTTTTCCTCTGGCCTCTTGTAATATCTATAATTTCATTTTTGTCTTTTTCAAGGATTTGAACAGGAGACATTCTGTGATTAATTTTATTATTAGCCACATTGATAGATTTCACAAGATTCTTAAACTTACATTTAACAGGTAAAAAATAAGTAAGTTTTAATTTTTCTTTACAAAAGGATTTTACTCTTTCACTTCATCCCCCATCGCCCCCAAAAAGAAACTGCCATCCCTTCTCGGCCTTCATTAACTTAATCTGGGGTAATAAACCCCACTTAAAGATTTTAAGATAATTTAATAAACCTCTTGCTTTAAAAATTACATTGACAATAATTATTTGCAATACTCTAATAGGTGCACTGATTTCAATACTCACCGACTGGTCTTTCTTTCCTCGTTCTTTTATCCTGAATTTTGATTCATGCTGGTAGTGTGCTGAGTATTTTCAAAGTAATTTTTTTCTATAAAGGGCAAATGAGTGTCGTATGTTGCACATAACAGAATCCTTCTCTGTTACCTTCACATCTGGCTGAGTAGAAAAATCCTGAACTACACAACTCTGTAGACACTGCTCCATTCCAGCTGGCATCTAGTGTGCAGAGGAGGATCTTCAGACTTGACCTTTTTGAAAATCAAGGTTTCCTCTGTTAAAACTATTCATTGTTTATTTTGTTCTGTTGTCTTCTTTAGCAGCCTCTATTACTCAAAGGATAAATCTTGGTAATCGGCCTTTTAAATCTCTAACTTTTCTCTCACTGTATTCATCTGAGGGTGCTTTTGGTTTATTATAACTTATTTAAGTTGCAGAATCCCTTAAAGAAAAGTGTATTAAGCACAGTATACAACACTGACGAAGGCAGTTCCGATCTGGTTGATGAACAAGTTGGGGGAACCCCCTCTACTTTCCTTTTGTTGGCTCATGAGAACCCCCAGCGTTCTAAAAGCAGTTAGATATTCACCGTTCTTTATTATGGGTTAGATTTTAATTCTGTAACTATTTACTATTTCTGACACAACTACTGATTTAGCTTCTCCTTTTCTTTTCCTACTCTCTTATTCTTCTCATGTCCTTGTCATCGTAATTCCCTGTGGCACCAGAGCAGGAGCTGAAGCAGATATTTTCTAGTACTTCTTGCTTTAAATATACTGGAAGAAGAGAGAAAGCCCTTCCTTAACATCCCTGGACACTGCTCTTCTCAGTCTGTAGAAGTATCTGTCCTATTTGCCTCTTGCTGATATTGTTTACTGCATTAAGAAACCAAAACTTTAAACAAGACAAATACAAAAAAAATGCATGAAAAGCACAACTCAAAAAGTTATCACAAAGTTATCACCATGTTGGGCAGGAATGACAAGATTACCAGTACACCATAAGCCCCCTTTGTCCCTTTGTGACCCCTCCCCACTCAATTCTGCCTAAAGGTATGTTTTGTTTCTGAAACCTTTCATAAGGAGGAATCATACAGCATTTTCTTTTGTTGGCTTGTTTGTCAACATAGTGTTTACAGTATTCATTCAAATTGCTACATGTGGCAAGAATTAGCTCATTTCTTTGCTCTAGAGTGTCTCATTGTATCCACTCTATTGGCAGACACTGGTGTTTCCACTTTGAGACTATTACCAATAATGCTTTTTTTTGGTATACAGATTTTATTTCTATTGAATATATGCTTAGAAGTGGAACTGCTGAGTTGAGGGTAGATGTATGTTTTAACGTGACAGTTATTTGTCAAATATTTCCAAAGTGGTTGAGCCAATTTACATTCCTACCAGCAGTTTATGAAGAGATCCTGTTGTCCCCTACTCTCACCAATATCTGGTATCGTGAATATCTTAATTTCTGCTGTTCTTACCAGTGTAAGGGTATCTTACTGTAGTTTTAATGTTCATCTCCTTGATGACTAATATTACTAAACACTTACTAGATTTAAGAAAGATTCTTCAGTTTATATTAACTGTCAAAGTAAAAAAGAGAATGTTTTAATGTTTCTTCATAAAAGCTAAGGAATTCACCCAATCCTTCCTCCCTCTGTCAAAAAAAAAAAAAAAAAAAAAAGAAGAAGAAGGTGGGGAGGGAGAGGAGGGAGAAGAGAAGAAGAAACTGCAATCCTTTCATGGGCTTCTTTTGTGAAGCACCAGCTCAAATCTCTTTCCTATTTACTCATTTCTCAATGAGGACAGATTTAGCTAGGCCAACTGCAGAAATGGCAGACTCTGAGGACTGTTTTCAGCTCTTTTAAGTGCTGAAATAATATCTCTCATAGTGCTAATATAATATCTACCACATAGTCAGAAATGTTAGACACATTTCATTCCTCCAGGAAACCCAAGGATATGCATCAGATCTGGGCTTACGGTAGAGGAGGGTAAGGGATTTTCTTGCAATAACACCAAATTCTTAGGACAGAGGATAGATAGAATACTTAAAAAAAAGAAAAAGCAAAAACCCTGCTTTTTGTATAATAAATCTGCCAATGAGCAGAAACTAAAATATTTCTGGGCTGCTTATGCTGCCTTTATCATTCAGCATTGCTCTGTTGGCCAGAGGTGGGATCTCTTTTATGGATACCCCCTAAAGGCCAGTTGTTGTTCGCCTGGTTAAGGAAAAGCTTCAAGATGGTATAGCCTCAGTGCCACTGGTTAAGAAATACAGATGAGGGAGTTCCCATTGTGGCTCAGAGGCAATGGACCTGACTAGTATCTATGAGGATGCGGGTTCAATCCCTGGCCTTGCTCAGTGGGTTAAGGATCCAGCACTGCCAACAGCTATGATGTAGGTCGCAGATGCGGCTCAGATCCAAGTGGTGTTGTGGCTGTGGCATAGGCTGGCAGCTGTAGCTCCAATTCAGCCCCTAGCCTGGGAACCTCCACATGCCACGGGTGTGGCCCTAAAAAGACAAAAAAAAAAAAGAGAGAGAGAAAGAAAAAAGAAAAGAAATGCAGAATGAAAGTCTTTTCTGCTAGGACTCTCAATGGCAGTCTCAAATTATTAGTACAGGCTTCTTATACATGGGTTAATAAGGAGTGTTAGAAGGTGGGAAGCTAAGGTCTCACCTTGCTTTACATGACAAGTTGTTTCAATGTGATAACTGAATCAGTCATTTTTTAAAAAAATCCACACTTTACTGATTTATTTAGTAAAAATTTCTTGTTTCTACTATTCTTATCTGTTTCTATGAATGATATCAATTTTCTATTCTTAAATATTTTTGTAGAAAATTGGGAGAAGAGGGCTGCAAGTGTTTATGTTTACATGTTTATCTTTCTTTCTTTCTTTTTTTTGGATGCCCTGTGGCATATGAAGTTCCTGGGCCAGGGATCAAACCTGTGTCCCTGCCACTGCACCACAGCAGGAACTCCCCTTTTAGTTTCTGGATGAGAAAACAGGTCCAAAAAGGTGATGTTGATACCAGATATATAAGATATGTTCTGGGGCAAACTGAAGACTAATAATATAAACAAGATCGAGAAGACATGATACATTCCTATATTGCAAGTAAATGAAAGTATTAAATAGAAGCTAGGTAGTCCAGGCACACTGCTAATCTTGCAGGATGATGTAAAGATCTCCACTTCCATTCTTTTTTGTTAAATACTTCCTTTGAGTTATTACAGTGAAATAAGACAGGGCTGGGTGAAAGATTACACTGTAGTGCCTGTGATTCCCAGATCTTGAGTAAAAGTGGTAGGAAAATTAGCCCTGTTAGGAGGTTCTGGTAAAGGGATTAAGCCAAGGTGGTACCAATGGGAGATGAACCCCGTAGGAGTTTGTGATGATAAAGTACATAGGTGCTCTCTCTCCAAGTATATGCTTTCTTTTTGCTGTTGGTACAATTCTGACATTGCCAAAGCAGGTCAGCCAGTATCAGTGCTCTCATCAACTACTAGAGTTCTTCCTAAAGTAACAAATTGAGATCTCCTCAACTTTCCCCCAAATGTTTTATCGGCACTTAAGTTTCTTAATTTACTAATGTACTTAAGATGCTAAGTTACTAATGGGGAAGAGGAAGAAAGCTTTTCTGTGCTAATGAATCAATAATAAAAGTATGCCACAACTAACTTTAAGGGCCCAGATTTTGTCAATGATGAAAGGAAAATTATGTATTTTTATATATAAGATATTCAGAAAATTAGTAGATAACTATTTTTTTTTTATCATTTCAGGGATGCACCCGCGGCAATACGCAGGTTCCCAGACTAGGGGTCAAATCGGAGCTACAGCTGCCGGCCTATGCCACAGCTCACAGCAATGCTGGATCCTTAACCCACTGAGTGAGGCCAGGGATCGAACCTGCAACCTCATGGTTCCTAGTCAGATTTGTTTCCATGGAGCCACGACGGGAACTCCTAGATAACTTTAATTAGATGACTTTCACTCTCTTGTTTTAGCATTAAAAAAAAAAAAACAACCCACAAAAAGAAACACAATCCCTAATAATTCTGCTAATGAATGCTGTGACCTATGTATTACTAACACTGGAAAATAATAATATGTGAGCAAGAAAATCAATACTAATATCATTTACCTACAAAATCAGAAATGGAAAGAGAGGCAGGAAAATTCAGGGGCAGATGCCCAGGAGCATCTGTGAGTAAACACGTTTGGTTATCCTGCTGTGCTTAACAGTTTTCCAAATTTGTTGTGAAAAACATTACTTGCCTTTTCACAGAATTCCTGATTTCTATATCTCAAACACAAATAACTTTCCTAAAACATCTCCTGAGGTCTTCCTCCCTCTATCTCTTGCAGCAGTATGTTCAGAAGGGCAGTCTCTAGGGTGCCACAGTCATTGCAGTCTTGGTCAACCTGCAAGTGAACTAGCTCACATGGACTTTGGCATCTAGATATTGGCTGCAATTCACCTATCACAGTCAAAGGACTCTCTTTTCCTGTGATAAACACTCCAATGCATTTTCATAGGGCCTGGTAACTTTCTCAAAGTAGAGGAGAGCCTGCATATTCTCCCGAGGACAAGTCTTTTCTAATCATATAAAGTCAAAGCATGGTCATTGTAATAAATAAACTGCGATTTCATATTTTAACTAAATATTTCTGTCTGACCTTCTAGCAATACCATACCTTTAGTTCCCAGGATCCATGGTTCTTGAGTTACTGTTTCTAGAAAAGGAAATAATGCAGTCCATTTATTAGAATTCAGATATTAAAACTGCACTTACAAATCAACAGATTTTTGGGGTGCACCAAAGAGCATTCATTTTATAAGAGGATTCACTTTAGAATTGCAAGAATATTCGCATACATATATACAATTTCGGCACCCTTGTGATTATTCTATTTCAATGCTTTAGACCCTGATGATAATTATATCATATTCCTGTTCCTTTGTCATTTAAAAAGAATGACATATACCTATGTACTTCTTTAGAGTCAAAATATGATAACTTATTAACATAATTCACTTCAAAATAAGTGTAAATAAAAGATAAAATTAGGGAAGCTCTGAATGGCATAAAGCAAATAATTACGCTCCTTTACAAACATCAAAAAATACTTGCAAACATGAAAAAGCTGGCCTGGCCGGACATTTGCTACTTGTGAGAATGCCTGTGTTTTTCAATTTCTTATTGAAAATTATATTTACTGATGTTAAACTGAAGGAAAGCAGATGCTTAATTCTAAAATTGCTCAAGGTGGGATTAGATTAAGTTGGCAGAATAGAAGGACTGGAGTTCAACATCTCTCATAAAAACAACAAAATTACAACCAAATGCTGAGCAACCTTCAACCAAATGGACTAGAAACTTTCAAAAAGATATTCTACCCCAGAAGACAAAGAGGAGACCACATCAAGAGGTAGGAGGGGTGATTACGTGATATAAGCAACCCCTACCTCCTGGATGGGAAGCCCCACAGACTGGAAAGTAACTGCATCACAGAGACTCACCTACAGGACTGAGAGTTCTGAGCCCCACGTCAAATCCCCACGCCTGGGGATCGGGCACAGGGAGAAAGAGCACCCAGAGCTTGGCATTGAAGGCCAGCGGGGCTTGTGTGCAGGAGCTCCATGGAACTGGGGGAAACAGAGACCCCATTCTTGAAAGGTACACATAGACTTTCACGTGCACTGGGTCCCAGGGCAAAGCAGTCTCCATAGGAATCTGGGTCGAACTTGACTGCAATTCTTGGAGGATCTCCTGGGAAAATGGGGGTGACTGTGGCTTGTTTGGAACATTCATCAGCTTGCATTTCTCTGCAGGTAGCCATTTTTGGGAGAATTTGGCCCCTCCCATCAGCGCTGAGAAGTCCCAGGCCAAACAATAATACAGGTGGGATCACAGCCCCACCCATCAGTAACAGGCTGCCTAAAGACACCTCAGGCACACAATCAGCCTCTAATTTCACCCAGATACAAAGCCCCACCCACCAGAGGGATAGGAATCAGCCTCGCCTACCAGTGGACAGGCACCAGTTCCTCCCATCAGGAAGCCTACAGCAAGCACCCCCCATACCAACTTCAGCCACAGAGGAGGCAAATACCAGAAGTAAGAGAGGCTACAACTCTATTGTCTGCAAAAGGTCACCACACCAAAAACCTATAAAAATGAAGACAGAAAACTATAACTCAGATAAGGCAGAAAGAAAAAAGCCCAGAAAAACAGCTCAGTGATGAGGAGATTATCAGCATGAAGATGATGCAAGACATTGGAAATAAACTGGAGGCAAAGATTGATCATTTACAGGAAACACTGAGCAGAGAAATACAAGATATGAAAATTAAGCAAGAAGAGATGCAAAATACAACAACTGAAATAAAAAATTCATTAGAAGCGGCCAACAGTATATTACAAGAGGCAGAAGAACGAATCAGCGAGGTGGAGGACAGATTAGTGGAAATCACTAATGTGGAACAGTAAAGACATAAAGATTGAAAGGAAGTGAGGAGAGCCTCAGAGAACTCTGGGATAACATTAAAAGCACTAATATCCGTATTATACGGGTGCCAGAGGGAGAAGAGAGAGAGAAGGGGACAGAAAAAATATTCGAAGAGATAATAGCCAAAAACTTCCCTAACATGGGAAAGGAATCACTCACTCAAATCCAGGAAGTGCAATGAGTACCATATAAAATAAACCCAAGGAGGAACACCCCAAGACATATTAATCAAAATGACCAAAATTAAAGACAAAGAGAAAATACTGAAAGCTGCTAGGGAAAAGAAACAAATAACATACAAGGGAACCCCGATAAGGTTATCAGCAGATTTTTTAGCTGAAACTCTGCAGGCCGGAAGTGAGTGGCATGATATACATAAAGTGATGAAAGGAAAAAACTTCCAACCAAGATTACTTTACCCAGGAAGGCTCTCATTCAGATTTGAAGGAAAAATCAAAACCTTTACAGATAAGCAAAAGCTAAGGGATTTCTGCAATGCTAAACCAGCTTTACAACAAATCTTAAAGGAACTTCTCTAGGCAGAAAAGAAAAGGCCAAAACCAGAAACAAAAACACCACCAGTGACAAGGCTCACCAGTAAAGGCATATATACAGTAAAGACACTAAATCATCCATGCACAACCATGCCACCAAAATCAGAAATTGTGAGAAGAGAGCACAAATGCACAACATTGAAGATGCACTTGCAGTTAATAAACCAACAACTTGAAACAATCTCGTTTATATATAGACTCCTATATCAAAACTTCAGGGTAATCGCAAAGCAAAAATCTACAATTGATACACAAACAAATAAGAAAATTAACTCAAATACAACATAAAAGATAGTCATCAAACCACAAGAGGAGACAAGAGAATAAGGTAAGAAAAAAAGAGCAACAAAAATACAAAACAGTTAATACAATGGCAATAAGAACATACATGTCAATAATTACCTTAAATGTCAATGGACTGAATGCCCCAACCAAAGGACATAGACTAGCTGAATAGATACAAACACGAGACGCATACATATGCTGTCTTCAAGAGACCCACTTCACTTCTAGGGACATATACAAATTGAAAGTGAGAGGATGGAAGAAAATATTCCATGCAAACGGGCATCAAAAGAAAGCCGAGTAGCAATACTCATATCAGACAAAATAGACTTTAAAATGAAGAATATTTTAAGAGACAAGGAAGGGCACTACATAATGATCAAAGGATCAATCCAAGAAGAAGATATAATAATTTTAAATATCTATGCACCCAACATAGGATCACCACAATATATAAGGCAACTGCTAACAACCTTAAGAGGAGAAATCAACGATAACACAATCATAGTGAGGGACTTTAACACCCCACTTACAGCAATGGATAGATCATCCAGACAGAAAATCAGTAAGGAAACACAGGCCCTGAATGAAGCATTAGATAAGATGGACTTAACAGATATTTATAGGACATTCCATCCAAAAGCAACAGAATACACATTCTTCTCAAGTGCGCACGGAACACTCTCTAAGATTGATCGCATCCTGGGTTACAAATCAAGCCTCAGTAACTTTAAGAAAAATGAAATCATATCAAGCATCTTCTCTGACCACAACGCTGTATGACTGGAAATCAACAAGAAAACAACGGCAAAAAATACAAACACGTGGAGACTAAACAACATGCTAAACAACCAATGGATCACTGAAGAAATCAAAGAGGAAATTAAAAATACCTAGAAGCAAATGACAACAAAGATACGATGCTCCAAAACCTCTGGGATGCAGAAAAAGCAGTTCTAAGAGGAAAGTATATAGCAATACAAGCCTACCTCAGGAAATAAGAAAAAGCTCAAATAAGCAACCTAACTTTACATCTAAAGCAGCTAGAGAGGGAAGAACAGACAAGACCTAAAGTTAGTAGAAGAAAAGAAATCATAAAGATCAGAGCAGAAATCGATGAAATAGAAATGAAGAAAACCATAGAAAAGATCAATGAAATGAAAAGCTGGTTTTTGAAAAGATCAAAAAAATTTATTAAACCCTTAGCCAGACTTATCAATAAAAAAAGAGAGAGGACACAGATCAATAAAATTAGAAATGAAAAAGGAGATGTAACAATGGACATCACAGAAATATAAAGGATCATAAGAGACTACTATATGCAACTGTATGACAATAAAATGGAAAACCTAGAAGAAATGGACAAATTCTTAGAAAAGTACAATCTCCCAAGACTAAACCAAGATGAAATAGAAAATATGAATGGACCAATCACAAGTTCTGAAATTGAAACTGTGATTAAAAAACTTCCAACTAACAAAAGTCCAGGACCAGATGGTTTCACAGGTGAATTCTATCAAATATTTAGAGAAGAGCTAATGCCTATCCTTCTGAAACTCTTCCAGAAAATTGAAGAGGAAGGGACACTCCCAATCTCATTCAATGAGGCAAACATCACCCTGATACCAAAACCAGACAAAGATATCACAAAAAAAGAAAATTACAGGCCAATCTCACTGATGAACATAGATGCAAAAATTGTCAACAAAATACTAGCAAACTGAATCCAACAGTCCATTAAAAGGATTGTACATCACTATCAAGTGGGATTTATCCCAGGGATGCAATGATTCTTCAATATCCACAAACTGATCGGTGTGATACACCACTTTAATAAACTGAAGAATAAAAACCATATGATCCTCTCAATAGATGCAGAAAAAGCCTTTGACAAAATCCAACACATTTCTGATAAAAACCTTTCAGAAAGTGGGCATAGGGGAAACCTACCTCAACACAATAAAGGCCATCTATGACAAACCCAGAGCTCACATCATTCTCAATGGTGAGAAGCTGAAACAGGAACAAGACAAGGATGTCCACTTTCGCCATTCCTATTCAACATAGTTTTGGAAGTCTTAGCCACAGCAATCAGAGAAGTAAAAGAAATAAAAGGATTCCAAATTGGAAAGGAAGAAGTAAAACTACCAGTTTGCAGATGACATGATACTATACCTAGAGAATCCTAAAGACTCTACCAGAAAACTGTTAGAGCTCATCAAGGAATTTGGCAAAGTTGCAGGATACAAAATTAATACACAGAAATCAATTGCATTTCTATATACTAAAAATGAAAGATTAGAAAGAGAAATTAGGGAAGCAATCCTGTTTATCATCGCATCAAAAAGAATCAAATACTTAGGAGTAAACCTGCCTTAAGAGACAAAAGACCTGTACTCTGAAAAGTATAAGGCGCTGATGAAAGAAATCAAGGATGACTTAAACAGGTGGAAAGACATACCATGCTCTTGGATTGAAAGAGTCAATATTATCAAAATGACTACACTACCCAAGGCAATCTACACATTCAATGCAATCCCTATCAAATTACCAAGGACATTTTTCACAGAACTACAAGAAAACATTTTAAAGTTTGTTTGGAAGCACAAAAAACCCAGAATAGCCAAAGACATCCTGAAAAAGAAAAATGGAGTTTGGAGGAATCAGGCTCCCTGACTTCAGACTATACTACAAAGCTACAGTCATCAAAACCGTATGGTACTGGCACAAAGACAGAAATATAGATCAGTGGAACAGGATAGAAACCCCAGAATTAAACCCACACATCTATAGTCAACTAATCTATGACAAAGGAGGCAAGAATATACATTGGAGAAAAGACAGACTCTTCAATAAATGGTGCTGGGAAAACTGGACAGCCACATGTAAAAAAATGAAACTAGAACACTTCCTAACACCACACACAAAAATAAACTCAAAATGGATTAAAGATCTAGATATAAGACCAGATACTATAAAACTCTTAGAGGAAAACATAGGCCAAACACTCAGACATAAATGATAGCAACATCTTCTCAGATCCATCTATCAGAGTAATGACAATAAAAATAAAAATAAACAAATGGGACTTAATTAGACTTCAAAGTTTCTGCACAGCAAAGGAAACCCTAAACAAAACGAAAAGACAACCCACAGAATGGGAGAAAATATTTGCAAATGAATCGACTGACAAGGGATTAATCTCCAAAATTTACAAACACCTCCTACAGCTCAATACCAAAAAAACAAACAACCCCATCAAAAAATGGGCAGAAGATCTAAACAGACAGTTCTCCAAAGAACACATACAGATGGCCAACAAACATGAAAAGATGTTCAGCATCACTCGTTATTAGAGAAATGAAAATCAAAACCACTATGAGGGAGTTCCCGTTGTGGCTCAGTGGTTAACGAATCAGACTAGGAACCATGAAGTTGCGGGTTCGATCCCTGGCCTTGCTCAGTGGGTTAAGGATCCGGCGTTGCCGTGAGCTATGGTGTAGATTGCAGACGTGGCTTGGATCCCGCGCTGCTGTGGCTGTGGCGTAGGCCGGCGGCTACAGCTCCTGTTAGACCCCTAGCCTGGGAACCTCCATATGCCACAAGTGAGGCCCTAGAAAAGGCAAAAAGACAAAAAAAAAAAAACAAAGAAAAAACCACTATGAGGTACCACCTTACACCAGAATTGCCACAATCAAAATGTGTACAAACAATAAGTGCTGGAGAGGGTGTGGAGAAAAAGGAACCCTATTACACTGTTGGTGGGAATGCAAATTGGTGAGACCACTGTGTCAAATAGTATGGAGATTCCTTTGAAAACTAAAAATATAATTACCATTTGATCCAGCAATCCCACTCCTGGGGTCTATCCAGAGAAATCCATGACTTGAAAAGACACATGTACTCCAGTGTTCATTGCAGCACTCTTTACAATAGCCAAGTCATGGAAACAACCTAAATGCCCATCAACAGAGGAATGGATAGGGAAGATGTGGTACATATACACAATGGAATATTACTCAGCTATTAAAAGAAATGAAATACAGCTTTTGTAGCAACATGGATGAACCCAGAAATTATCATGTGAAGTGAAACCAGTCAGATAATGAGACACCAACATCAAATGATACCACTTACATGTGGAATCTAAAAAAAGGACACAATGAACTTTGCAAAACAGATCCTGACTCACAGACTTTGAAAAACTTATGGTTTCCAAATGCGACAAGTTGGGGGGTCAGGGATGCATTGAGGGTTTGGGATGGAAATGCTATAAAATTTGGTTGTGATGATTTTTGTACACCTATAATTGAAATAAAATTCATTAAGTAATTAAAAAAATAAAATTGATCAAGGTAAAAAGACTTGGAAACTTCTCAATGTCTTACTTTTACAACAGTCCGAACCTAAGGTCCAACATATGGAATTTCTTCAGGCCAGTATACTACTAAGTCAATGCCAATGACGACCATTTCAAAATCACTTAGAGAGCGGAGTTCCCATTGTGGCTCAGTGGAAACGAACCTTACTAGTATCCATGAAGATGCGGGTTAAATCCCTGGCCTTTTTCAGTGGGTTAAGTATCCAGTGTTGTAGTGAGCTGTGGTGTAGTTGCAGATGCAGCTCAGATCCTGCATTGTGGCCAGCAGCTGCAGCTCTGATTCGACCACCAACCTGGGAACTTCCATGTGCCATTCGTGGGGCCCTAAAAAAAAAAAAGTCACTTACGGAGCTTGCTGAAAAACCCACCCCATCAGAATCAGACCTATAGAATCAGTGTAGCTGCAAAACGTACAGCATCAGTGTAGCTGCATTTTGAACAAACACCTGAGGTGACTCTTGTAAACACCAAAACTTAAATACCACTGCTTTAGGCAATGCAAATTCTATCATTTAAGGCTCAGTGCCTTAGGTAACATTGGAATGCACCACTTGGTTTTTGAATAGCAATGTCTATCACCACCTAGTGGTAGAGTCTCTTATTTCTATTTTCTGTCAGTTCATTAACAGAGTAGGTTGAAAACAAAATTCGAGAAGGCTAAAATTTTAGAGTAATAATTTTCTCAGTACTTTACATTAATCTTTTATCAAAGGTGGGATAAAAAACTTTTAAAAAGTAAATTTGTAAATAAAACCACACTACACCATATTAAAAAAACAGTAAATTTTTCAAGATAATTTTTCCTAAAATTTCCTCCTGGTAATACTAGTGCCCTGTTAGTAGCGTGCTTCTAAAAACATTTCACAGTGTGGACCATGGTCCTCTTTTGGACATACAGGGATGGTGTATGTTAGCATACTGAAGGCCCTGGAAATTTCATGGCCAAAAAGCCTGTGAACTAATAATAACTGAACATTTCCTAAATGTATTTGACCATGAAAATTTCTTTCCTAAGAATACTTACTGACTTCTCTCAGGACAATAGTATTTCAAGGAACATAGCTTTGGATGCTCTAGAAGCTGCAAATATGATAGCTGTTCTCAGTCTCTATGATCTACTATAAAATACCTGACAATGAATTTATAAGAAAGTTTGATCAGACTTTATTTTAAATATTAGTACATGAACCACATATTTGGAAGAGAAGTTCATTGATCTGTTTTGCTTAGCATTTGTTCTTTTAATAAGAAAAATACATACCTAATAAAAATCCCAGTTTTGGACGTTTTAGTAATTTACATATGCAGTGCAATCAAACTATCTATATATTCTGTTCTTACACTAAAAGAGCATTTGAGAAGTAAACATTTAGGTGAAGACACAGGCACTAGATTATTAAATGCTATTTCTTAGGTTCTAGAATTGCCTCATTCTGGCATTTAAAGTTTTAGGAAACAACTGCAGGAGACAGAAAAGCAGAAGTAAGGCTAAATGATTGAGAACATTAAGATTAAATGCACTGGAAGTTCCCGTGTGGTTCAGCAGGTTAAGGATCCAGTGTTGCTGCAGCTGTGAAGCAGGTTCATCCCTGGCCTGATAAGTTCCACAAGGTTCAGGTGTGGCCAAAAAAACAAATAAACAAAAAACCCCCCATGCAAAAATAAACAAAACAAAAAGATAAAATGCGCTGAAGCCAAAGTATTATTCGTTGAGCGATGCTATTGAGAGAAAACACAAGAGAAGTTTGCATTATAAAGGCAAAGAAGTGTTTTTTACAGGCAAAGAGCTATTATGCATTTCTTTGTTTTAAAAAACGCATACAGAAGATTCAAGGAGGAGTTCCCTTCAGCAGTTAATGAATCCCACTAGGGTCCATGAGGATGTGAGTTCCATCCCTGGCCTTGCTCAGTGGGTTAACTATCTGGAATTGCCATGAGCTGTGGTTGCAGATGTGGGATCCCCGTTGTTGTGGCAGTGGCGCAGGTAGGCATCTGTAGCTCAGATTCGAACCCTAGCCTGGGAGCTTCCATATGTGGAGGGTGCAGCTCTAAAAAGAAAAAAAAAAAAAGAAGAAAGATTCAAGAAAATAAACACAGATGAAGCACCTTACTGAAACCATGACTGTTGGAACTGGCTGCCTGACTTTAAATGCAGAATAAAAAATTTGGGATTATTCAATCTGCACAGAAAATTTGGAGGGCAGGACTGAGAGCTACCATGTGAAAGTCAACTTCTTCCATAGAATCCAGTGAAAAACTTAAAAGTCTATTAAGCAAAAACAGCTAGGAATCATTTTATGTCAATTACTAGTATTAACCAAAGATGCAATGGACTCAGGCCATAGGGAACTTTCTATTTTTACACTATTTAGATTAACTACCTGGCACGAATATTTTGGGGGGAATTCAAGAATTACTTGAGTGGTAGAGCTAGATAACCTACAAAGCAAAATTTAATTCCAATCTGTGAAAACAGAACTATGTGTGCAGTAAATGAGTTTGGGATGAATAAATCTATCTGTTGGTAATTAATCCTTAAACTCTCACTTAGGTTTTTCATTTCTAAAGACACCATTTGCCTTCTTTTTAAAATATGCCCTTCAGCTCACAGAAAGAAACTTGGTTCAGTTCTCATTCAGTGAGTCTTGCCTGGGAAGATAAAGATGGAAAATTTTCTTACCTTAATTTATTAAAATTACTGATTAAAAAAAAGGATTTTAACTTTTCAACAGAAAGACATCCAAGTATGAAATACGCTATTATGCATAGTGAATTTAATTTTTTCACTATTTTTAATTCAACTTGGGATGTGAGAAGCATAATGAAGAGATAATTGAAATTTTAACAACTGCATATACTATTTATAATGTCTTTTTCTTAAGGTGCCAAATTCTGAAGTTAGATATATCTTTTTTGATACCTATCATTCACCTCAAGAGCAGATAAAAATTTTTTCTTGGATTTTCAAAATACAAGCCATAGGTTCCTAATTTTTAATCTTTTTAAAATGACTATTTTTCCTATCGTAATCTGTTCATGGACATGAAAATTGCTTACATGACATATTTTTGGAGTGGCCATTATGTTTTATAATTGTAAAAAGAAACTGTCCACCCACCAAAGCCACTGATGTTTATTTAAACTTATTATAAACAATAACTAATTTTTTCTTTATCACCACTGCTCTAAACCTTGATTTTTACAAAATTACCAAAAAATTTTGGTATAATAATTTTAAAAAGTATAAAAGTATTTCTAATGATATGTCTTTTGGCTCTTGCTTTACAGTAAGTGAAGTAGCCAATCTAGATGTATAGATTGAGTAGCAATTACCATATTTTATTGAATCTAAGATGCAGCTGATTGAAAGAAGCACTTTTGTTTCCACTAAGGAAAAAAAGGTATCCATTATACTATGGCACAAAATTGATATCAAAATACTTCCAATTTCAGTATGTAAAAATGTAAAAAAAAGGTGCATCTCAAAATCAATGAAATATGTCATTTAGTCAAATTCTAAATACTATTACATTTTTCATTCTCATCTTTCACATAAATAAGGCATGATTTAGTTAAGCAAAGAAAACTTTATTTCTGCCACACATAACAACATATTGCTCTATGAAACATCTACTATATTAGTTTTAGCATTAACGTGTGTTTTAAAAATACATGTCAACAATCCCTGCTCCCCAGATAAAACAATGCTGTGAGGAGACTATCAGGTATATGGGAAAAAAAAAAAGCCGTCAACTGTCCACAAGGAGTGTGTCCAGTCACATTTTCAGTCAGTCAGCTGAGGATTATGTCATTATTTAGTCTTTGTTCTGTAGAAAGAACACAACACAAGTATGAAAATCATCACCTGAAAGGAAACAGCTATTGTATATAGTACTCCTCAAATGTCAGGAATTATTCCATCATTTCAATATACTCAATATTATTTGCTTACTTAATCATAGATGACCCCAAATAAGCAAAACAAACTTACTCAGAAGGATGATGCAAACAGATACTGAATTTCTGGAAGGAAAATGCTGTGAATTAATACAAAAATCAGGTGTGTGAGGATTATAGTTTTGGGTTTTATCCCTGCACACCAGGTGGATGAGTGGGTATCTGTACTTGCCTTAACCATGAGTCCAACTAGCACAAGTACAAATGTTGAAATATTTTGTTCTTTTGGGTGGTTAAACTCAATTAAACATAATTTTTCAACCATAATTGAGGAACAAAGATAAAATTCATAGGGATTTTTCTAAAAACAATGTGTCAAGATACAAAACACAGGAAATAAAAATGGTGAGATTTAGGAGTTCCTGTCGTGGCTCAGTGGTTAATGAATCCGACTAGGAACCATGAGGTTGCAGGTTTGATTCCTGAGCTCGCTCAGTGGGTTAAAGATCTGGCGTTGCCATGAGCTGTGGTGTAGTTTGCAGACGCGGCTCGGATCCCACATTGCTGTTGCTGTGGCATAGGCCGGCGGCTACAGCTCCGATAAGACCCCTAGCCTGGAAACCTCCATATGCAGCGAGTGCGGCCCCTAGAAAAGACACACACACACAAAAAAGGTAAGATTTATATAAACTGTTTTATATAATTAAAAAAAAAGAAATAGACCTATTAAAAAAAGCCATACACACACATCAAGAAGCTTTAAAACACTCAAATTTATATTTTCTTCAAATAGAAGCAGAAACCAATTTTGCACATTGGATCCATCTCAAAATAGAACTCAACTACTTTCAAAGTGATATTCTTAGGCCAGTTGCTTCTCTTATTTTCTAGGCATGGCTCAGTTAATCCTAGGCTTACTGCTCAGAGACAAAAAGAACTAGCCTTCACCAGCAGTGTTTTTCTCTTGAAATTAAAGAAACAAATGAAAAAGTACCCCCACATCCTCCCAAATCTTCATTGGCTACAAATCGTGTAAAACTCAATAAAGTCTTTCATATTATTTCATTGAACCTTAAAATAATATGCTTAATGTACCAACAAAAGAGGAGAATCTCATTATGAAGTCCGTGGTAAATGGAGATTTGAAGCAAAAATGAACAAAAAAGCCATGCTGCAACTAGAAGACATTCAGAACCAATACAGTTCATTATGTCCTACCATTTTCTTTTTTCTTTTTATGGCCACATGTTCAGCATATGGAAGTTCCCCAGGCTAGGGGTAGAATTAGAGCTGTAGCTGCCTGCCTACGCCACAGCCACAGCAATGTGGATCCAAGCCACATCTGCAACCTACACTGCAGCTTGCAGCAATGCTGGATACTTAACCCACTGAGTGAGGCCAGGGATGGAAGCTACAGCCTCATGGATACTATGTCGGGTTCTTAACCTGCTCACCCACAAAGGGAACTCCTGTCCTACCATTTTCAACTAATCTGACCCTACTTTATCTCTGCCCTGATTATGTGTTACAGTTTAATAAAGGGAAAAAGGATAGATTTATATTTCATGACTAATGCTGAAGAATATGCCACTTTCTCTAATGTAGGGAACTGGCTGAATGTATTATAACTTCTATGGTGGAAAACGGGGTATCATAAAGCCTCATTCATACACATGTGCTGGCCTACATAGTTTTTTTTTTTTTTTTTGTCTTTTTGGCTTATCTAGGGCCACACCCGCGGCATATGGAGGTTCCCAGGCTAGGGGTCTAACAGGAGCTGTAGCTGCCGGCCTTCACCAGAGCCACAGCAACACGGGATCGGAGCCGCGTCTGCAACCTTCACCACAGCTCACGGCAACGCCAGATCCTACCCACTGAGCAAGGTCAGGGATCGAACCCGCAACCTCGTGGTTCCTAGTCAGATTCGTTAACCACTGAGCCATGACAGGAACTCCTGGCCTACGTAGTTTTGTATCACTGAACTTAGTTTCTGACCGTTTGGATGAGATGACATAAAGGTCTCACTGAAGTCACCAAAGAAAGACTTTTAGCTCACACATGCAAAGCATTTTAAAATTTTATTTTATACAGAATTTTTCTAACTCATTTTATCTCAATAACCCTATGGAAAAAAGCTTCGGAAAGGTAGAGATCTGCCCAATCATTGTCAGTAAAGTGTCAAAGCTGGAATCCCAACCCAGATCTTCTGATTTTAAGTCAAGCATTCTCTATACCAAATAAAAAATCATTTTATTTATTTATTTGTCTTTTTGCCTTTTCTAGGGCCGTACCAGCGGCATATGGAGGTTCCCAGGCTAGGGGTCTAACAGGAGCTGCAGCCGCCGGCCGATGCCACAGCCACAGCAACGGCGGACCCAAGCCGCGTATGTGACCTACACCACAGCTCACGGCAATGCCGGATCCTTAACTCACTGAGCAAGGCCAGGGATCGAACCTGCAACCTCATGGTTCCTAGTTGGATTCGTTAACCACTGAGCCACGACGGCAACTCCCCAAATAAATAATCATTTTAAAAAGTTCAACCACAGGAGTAATTTATATATTTTCTCCATACTAAGAAGTCAGTATTAGTGTCCTTTTTTTTCCTTTTTTTGCCTTTTGTCATTTTTAGGGCCGCACCTAGAGCATGTGGAGGTTCCCAGCCTAGGGGTCTAATTGGAGCTGTAGCCGCTGGCCTACACCACAGCCACAGCAATGCATGATCTGAGTTGTGTCTGCAACCCACACCACAGCTCACGGCAAAGCCAGATCCTTAACCCACTGAGCGAGGCCAGGGATCGAAATCGCAACTTCATGGTTCCTAGTTGGATTCATTTATGCTGAGCCACGACGGGAACTCTTTTTTTTTTTTTTTAAGGGTAAAGATTCTTTGAAAAGGAGTAAGAATTGCTGCTTACATTTCAAAATATTCATAGACACGAATAAATATTTTTATTATAAACATAATTACCATGCTATATTAGAGGACAGCTCGTCTAAAGAGAATTCAGTTCTTAAGTGAATTTTATTCATAAACACAAAAAATTGCTTTTTTATAAGAAAGACTTGCTAATTGTTTTTCACTGGCAAATAATTCTATGTTGCATGGAGTAATGGGAGTGGGTTTTGCAATTAAATAAAACACTTGAAAACATTTCTAAATTGAGATTATTCATAATGGGCCTGATGGACACTTCCTAGTGACAACTGCCTTCTGGAAGGAGGATGTAATCACTTGACTTGCTCTCTCAGAGGAAGGGACATCGGTAGTAAGGCTTCAGATAATTCATTCTAATACCTGCTAGTTTTTATAATTGGTCAGAAAGAAAACCTGGGAGGGGGAAAAACTGCTTTCAAGCCAGTAATTTCAAAATGGACATAAAGTGCTTGTCAACTCCTACTATTTGACCAGCAGTGGACCTGTGTGCAGGAAGAGGGAAGCTCTCAGTTTTCCCTGAAACTAAGAATTCATTTCCAGAGCTTTAAGTGTTTTTAATTTTAAATGTCTCCCCAAACCGTGGGGATGTGAACTAAATGTCCTAGGAAAATAAATTTAGGTTTGATTTCCTTTTTTTTTTTTTGCTTTTTTAGGGCTGCACTCACGGCATATGGAAGTTCCCAGGACAGGGGTCAAATTGGAACTATAGCTGCCAGCCTACACCAATGCCAGCTACAGCAACGCCAGCACAGCTCACTGATCCTTAACCCTTAACCCACTGAGCAAGGCCAGAGGTCAAACCCTCATCCTCATGGATCCTAGTCGGGTTCATTAACCACTGGGCACAAACGGAACTCCCTTGAATTCTTAAAACTGGAAGAAAAAGGAATTCATATGGATGCATGTTGCATTATTCATAACTGACGAGTTTTTGGTAAATATGTATATGCACATGAGAGTATTTTCTCAATGTATAGTTTTAAAGTACAAATTCACAAATATATATCCAGAAAAACACCAACATTTACGTTCAAAAGGTCCAAGAAGGTGCATTATAACTGACCCTTGAACAACACATGGGTGAAAGGTGCGCGACCCTCTACACAGCTGAAAATTCACTTATCATTTATCCTGGGCCCTCCACACATGCAGGTCCTCCTTACCCATGGTTCTGCATCCACAGATACAACTAACCTCGGACACAACCAACCTCAATGTAGCATTATAGCAGGCACTACTGAAAAAAATCCACATATATGTGGACCTGCACAGTTCAAACTTGTGCTGTTCAAGGGTCAAATGTATTTGATATTGCTTTTTAGCTCCTTTATTAGTGAACGTCAAAACATTCTTTCTAAAGACTGCCATAAATTACCTCATTCATAAGACATTAACTCTTCAAGTTAAAAAATCTTTAGAAGTATTCCAATTTTAAAGTTCATGTAACCATATGGTAAAAAATCGAATTCTTAATATTCTAAGATATTCACATACACACGAATCTTATTAATCTACACTGAAATTGATTTTATTTTATAGAAGGGAAAAGACATCCTCCCAGTAAACACCAAAAACATTTTTTTTAAGTTTAAAAAGTTCAGGTTCAAAAAATATATTATAGGGAGTTCCCGTCGTGGCGCAGTGGTTAACGAATCCGACTAGGAACCATGAGGTTG
>PVHT020000141.1:30933493-30961735 GCA_004024745.2 Catagonus wagneri | reverse complement strand
CTAAGATATTCACATACACACGAATCTTATTAATCTACACTGAAATTGATTTTATTTTATAGAAGGGAAAAGACATCCTCCCAGTAAACACCAAAAACATTTTTTTTAAGTTTAAAAAGTTCAGGTTCAAAAAATATATTATAGGGAGTTCCCGTCGTGGCGCAGTGGTTAACGAATCCGACTAGGAACCATGAGGTTGTGGGTTCGATCCCTGCCCTTGCTCAGTGGGTTAACGATCCGGCGTTGCCGTGAGCTGTGGTGTAGGTTGCAGACGCGGCTTGGATCCTGCGTTGCTGTGGCTGCGGCGAAGGCCGGTGGCCACAGCTCCGATTAGACCCCTAGCCTGGGAACCTCCACATGCCGCGGGTGCGGCCATAAACCCGCGGCCATAAAATGACAAAAAGGCAAAAAAAAAAAAAAATATATATATTATAAAAGTAACCCCTGACCTGTTGATTTATCAGCAAACTTTTAAGCCATAGTTCTTTTAACCAACAACTTCTAAATCCTTAAAAAGAAACTATACATGTTCTTTTCCTTATACAATTTGGCCAAGGTGTTTTAGAATTTAAATTAAAAAGGGCTTACCTCAAGAATCAGTAAGTTCTTTGTCGTTTGTTAGATTCTTCTCTTGGGGAATCTGCCAGCATAACTTTAAGTCTGACTCCATTCAGGATCTTTCCATGTAAAGTAGTAATGGCATCATTAGCACTTACTCTATCTGCATACTTGGCATACCCCACGTTTTTTCCTGACACAAGGTAAACTTCAATCAGGTTACCAAAACGACTGTAACAAAGTAAAAAGAGATCAACGGAAACTGATAAGTACAGATGCTCAGGTCTAAAAGCTGGGATCCATTCTGGACTCCTTTTTCACTACTTTCCATACATCCAATCTCCAATTCATGTTAATATTTATTCTTAAACATTTCCTCTATCAGTCGATTTCTCTTCAGTCTCATTCAGGTCTTTTTCCTCATTTTGACCATCATTATCTTTTTCTTGGATTACTCTAATACCCCCATTGAGTTTATCCCTCTTCAATCCATTCTCTAGTCAGTCTTCTGAGTGATCTTTCTAAAAAGATCATTTCTTCCCCTAAAAGTCTCTTCAGCAGCTCTTCATGCCTCCAGGGAAAGGACAAACCCCCTAACATAGCTTGTAGGCCTATCTTAACTAGGTCCTTGTCCTCTCCTTCATCTTCCCGCACAGTCTCTCAAATACTATATTCTAATGACCTCCTTTCACATTCTCTCCAGCAAGAATAACCACCCATGTCGAGCTTTCTTCCCTGGCTCAATTATTTTTATCCTCCAGGTCTCTACTATACCTTATTTAAGAAGTCTTTGAGTCTCTACGGTGGGTGCCTCTCCTATGGATTTCATAGCCTGAATATTCCTTTTCACAATACCAACCTACTAAGTTGTAATTTCCTATTCACTTGTTTATCTTCTAAGAGGACAAGATCCATTATGACTTGTTTCTTTTCTTTTCTTCTTCTTTATTAAACAGTCCCACCCTTGGCATATGTAAGTTCCTGGGCTAGGAAATGAATTCGAGCCGCAGCTGTGGCAAGTCTGTATCCTTGAACCCACTGCGCTGGGCTAGGGATCCAACCTGAGATGCTGGCAGTCGGATTCTTAACCTAGTGTGCCACAGTGGGAACTCCTATGTCTCATTTACATAACATGTTTTGTTTACACAATGTCTGACACTTAGCACAGTGACTGCTTGGTAAAGAGGAGAGGTTAAAGAAATAAACTAAATAAATCAATAAAGGAGTTCCCATCGTGGCTCAGCGGTTAACGAATACAAATAGGAACCATGAGGTTGTGGGTTCGATCCCTGGCCTTGCTCAGTGGGTTAAGGATCTGGTGTTGCCGTGAGCTGTGGTGTAGGTCGCAGACGTGGCTCGGATCCTGCGTTGCTGTGGCTGTGGCAAAGGCCGGCAGCTACATCTCCTGTTAGACCCCTAGCCTGGGAACCTCCATATGCCACGGGTGCGGCCCTAGATAAAGGCAAAAATACATAAATAAATAAATAAATAAATAAATAAAATAAAAATCTGAATACTTGAATGACATCTCTGATATTTTGTGAAGCTCTTTAACAAGCTTTCTATCTTTTATTTTGTTTTGTTTGTTTTTGAGCCAAGTCCGTGGCATGTGGAAGTTCCTGAGCCACAACATAACAGTAACAACACTGGATCCTTAACCTGCTGAGCCACCAGGGAACTCCATCTGTCTTTTACATTCACTAACACTGTTGTTAAGGCAAACAGGAAAAAGACCAAAAGGAAAAATTTAAGGCTAAAGAAGTTATCAAACAAGAGTCTTCCCCCAACTTTTACACTTATTATATATTATATACTCTTCCCTACAATCAATTAATTGCTTACTCAATGTAATTATATTACCCTTAAGGATCCAATAGAGTGCTGACAAAACAGAAGATGCTTAACAAACACCATTCAGCTGAATTATAACTACAAAGGAAAAGATTGTGGAAAGAATTCTAGAGGACAAGTCTACATAGATGTATCGTCTATCAAGAAATGATTTGTTCATCTATGAAGGCAGCTTTTCAAATCAGTGCTACTTGTTTCATGTCTTCAAAACAAAATAAAAGGAAATTCTGTGTGGAGGGTTAAGACAAGTAAATAACAAAGAAGAGAAGGAAACGACTATATATTTTAAAAGGTGATATAAATATTGGATATAGGCGGTTTCAGCATTGCTAGAGAGCTTAAATGACTGGCTTAAATAAATTTTATTATTTTAAAATGTAACTCTGTGGAATTGAAATCTTACCAGAATATATCCTCTAGTACATCTAAAGGTAAAGGATGAGGATTAAACACGATAAAAAGCCTTTCTTTCACAGGAGTTTCAGGAGGGGCTTTTTTTTTGCATGATGGAAGTACAATATCTGTCTGAATTTGAGGCAGCTGTGATCCAGAACTTCCTCCAAATTGCTGTTGAAGAATTAGGTAAAGAAAAACTTCACTTTAGGGATTTTAAATAAAGAGCTAAAGAGATGTGGATTATGGCAACTAGGTGGTCTTTTACTTTTTACACAGGTAATAAACAACAGTCACATTTATTTTATACCCTAGTGATCTACTGTGAAGTTAAATTCTTACCTACTTACCAGAAATTGCTGCTGACTTGGGTTATTCCACACCATTGATGCAAGCTGTGCAGCTACCATCTGCGTTGCCATTTTTCTAAGGAGACTGAAGATAAGAACTGGTGATTTACAGAAAACTAGAAATATTCAGTCTCTTAACAGTAACTTGCTTTTTGTAACTTCCTCACCTGAGAGGTCAATTGATTCCTCTTTTTATTGTCTGAGTCATATCATGTATACCCATCCGGGCAGACCAGCTTCTGGATTGGTACTTACTCTGCTGCATTACTCCCATCATCAATGAAGGAAACACCTATCCGATTCCCAGGAGGGTACTGAAATCCATGTAACTTGTATTTTGCATAAATAGCTGATGCCACATTAAAATACTGAACCACTCCATGACCTAAAACAAAGCAGAATATATGGGAATTAAAAAGAAAACAGATTGAGCCCCAAAAGTCTGTGTTACCACAAAAAGGAAACTACACAGAAAAACACTAATATCATGCAGTTGGTAAATATACAATCAAATGTGTAAGAAAACAAAGTTCTCTTACACGTGTGTTCAACAGCTGTGTTCCTATGAAGCAAAATAGAAACCAGATTTGCGTAAAAATATGAGCAAGATATTTTTAAAAAATAATATCATTAGCTAAATTCTGTACAATGAATTTAATTTTAGGATACTGGCTTTTCTTATATGACAGAGATACACTAAAAGTCAATCGGTTTTTCTTAAAATTTCATTCTTTAAAATATACTTTGAAATCCTGAAAATTTATTATACTGAGTAGAAAATGAAATGATAAGTGATATATGAAAAGAATATACAGTCATCTTGGCTAGTTGCAGTGGTAGAGAGAGGAAAAATGATATATGTATGAAAACCAAGAGAGGGAAGACAGTTTCGGATCCAAAGTCATATGTTTCACATTCCTTTTAGATAAGGTGACAAATTTCAGTTCAAGGTGATGCTAAAGGAGATAACTTTATACTAAACCCCTTATATGGTGAGCCCAGGAGCTTGTAACACAACCAAAGGGTTTTTCATGATATATTTATAATATAACTCACTTTGGGAAAAACAATGTTACAATTATAATTTACTATTCCTCTCTAAACACAAGCATCTCAACAGTTTAATAAAATTAAAACTCAGAAGCAAATAAATCTACAAAACTAATTCAAATAGGATAAGTATATAATATATTTACTAACAAAAAGGTGTTGTTCCAATGATACACATATTTATCTGACATATCCAACCAGAGAAACAATAGAGAAGATAAAGGAATAAATATACTTCAGGGTACCAGATAAAGAGGAAAAAATACAGAACAAACAGAATTACATATAAATACTATGACAAACATGCCAAAAAAAAACCCCCCAAAATGTATGCCTTAGAGTCAGAACAAAGTATGACAGCATAAGACTAGGTTAAAGTTGGAGACTGTAGAGAATAGGTCAAATGGACAGTCCTGCTAAAAGATCAGTAGGGGAAAACTGGGTATGGGGGGTGTCTATATGAAGAATGGGGGCACCTTAGGCCAGTCAGCCCATATAATCTGATTCACTTATCTATTTCCCCTCAACAGCCATAAAAAGGCATCCTAAAAAGCCTAAATCAAGTATATCTATAGTACTGGAAGAGATACCAAGTATGATTTCTCTATACCACCCTTCATCTCCAATTCCTTAAACCAAACCAACAAACTCTTCGATTTACTGAGTGCCTATTACGTGCCAGGACTTGCATCAGATATTTTTACATATAATATTTCTAATTCTTTTCTAACTCAGGCACAGAAGGCACTAAAACCCCCAATTTTACAGATGAAGAAAGAGAGGCTAGATAGAATAAGCAGTTCGCTAAGGTCTTAGAGCCATGTGTCACTGCTGGGATTTGCACCGAAGTCGGCTGCAAAATAGACTGCCAACCTTTTCCCATTATGCCACAAGGATGCACTTTAAAAAACACTTAAAAAAGCAAAAGGCTTGTAAGAATACTGAGATGGATTAAGCTAACATTAGATAACAGATTTTAGTCAATTAATTAGTTAAGTTCAAATGGCTGGTATTAGAGCCTTGCTTCTATTAAGAGTGGGGAGAAGAGCAGTCCCCGTAATGGCTCTGCAGTACTCGTGGAGGATGCAGGTTCAATCCCTGGCCTTGCTCAGAGGATTAAAGGATCTGGCGTTGCTGTGAGCTGTGGTGTAGGCCGGTGGCTGCAGCTTCAATTTGACCCCTAGCCTGGGATCTTTCACATGCTTTGGGTACAGCCCTAAAAAAAGAAAAGAAAAAAAAAGGGAGTTTGGGGCAAAGAGAAGTAAGACAATTAGGATGCTTGAAATGAAGGGAAGGAGTTTCATTTTGAGGTATAAAGTTTAAGAAAAAAAGACAGTGGGGAGGAGAAAACTTGAAGGGTTTTATAATTTTGCCTAGCATTAATCAAGAGTACAAAAAAGAGACCTTGTCCTGAGGTATTTCTGTTGTATAACTGGAAACAAACAGAATGCATTATTTTGTGGGAGTTAACATAGTTTTAAAAAATAAATGACTTTGTATAAAAGAGACATATTTCCAGAGATTTGTTTACCAAGGTTTCATTATATTTGAAAGTTTAAAGTTGAGAAAAAGGAAACAAAACTGTTACACAAACAGTACCTGACATAACAAGTGCCACTGAAGAAAAGCCTTTTTAACAAAACACAATATATTTAAAAATAATATAAACGTTATTTTACCATAATTAGAGTAAAGATCTCGTTGAACTTCACAGTATTCCAATCCTGGTACTATATCAAAAATGCTGAAAAGCTGCTCTTCAGTAAAAGGAACTCTTGATACAACTGATAGGCGTTTGGAGATGGCTTCCTGGCCTCTGTTGTCATTCTTGTCAAAACTTGAAAATTCAGATTGTTGTTCTCCAGCAATATACAAAAAAGCAAATCTTTAAATTTCTATACATTCAGAGATTCACTTAATATTTTAGGTACTATGGAGCTCCTGTCATGGCTCAGCGGAAACGAATCTGACTAGCATCCATGAGGACAGAGGTTCAATCCCTGGCCTTGCTGTGAGCTGTGGTGTAGGTTGCAGAGGCGGCTTGGATCCCACGTTGCTGTGGCTGTGGTACAGGCTGGCAGCTATAGCTGCAATTTGACCCCCAGCCTGGGAACCTCCATATGCATGGGTGAGGCCCTAAAAAAAATACTTTAGGTACTAGAAAATAAAATGAACTGTCATTTAAGTCTTCTGCACTGCACAAAGGCACCATATTTTGTAGTATACTCTTGTCATTGGCACTATCTGAAGACACAATGACAAGAAAACACACAAGTCTCCCCATTCCCCTGCCTCAGTATGGAAATATAAGCAGAAATGTGTAGCCTACTCTCACAGGAATATGTTCACTATGCAAAGCTGTAAAATATGGCAAGTGTTTCACCTAAAAGGAAGTTTATGCTAAATAACATTTACAGGTCTTACTTACATCACTTATTTTTCCCTTTTTCTAACTTCTACTTTTGTCATTTCTCTTTCTCTAGCCTTACTTTTAAAGCAGCAATAATTTAGGGATAAATTTTAGGACTCATACTGAGGGGATATCTGTGTGTCTTTCAGAACTTCTTGATCATCTGCATAGAAACAGAAGCTCACCACCTCCCACCGCAAATGGCAGTGACATAGTGTAACACTTAGATAATGCAGAACTAACCATAAAAAACTATAATTGAAAATAAGTTCAACAAAATAAGTGTTAAATAATAAGGTTTAAAAAAACCTATAAATTCTTTTATTCACTATGTGATATTTATAGACTGCTAGTAAAATAATATTAAAAAAAAAACCAAATCAGCTTGCATATACTACTTATCCCATTAAAATAAATATAGCCCACTTACCAAATGAAAACATATTTATTCTAGGTTCATGTCCCACAGTCTCCTGCCTCATATTACTATAATAATCTTGTTCTGAGGATTCAGATACTTTATTTTTAGGTTCAGCCAAGATGGCCCTAAAACCTGAAAAAGAAAATCCATAAATTTCAAACTTTATAGCAAATTTAACATATCTGCAAATATACTTGATTGCTAATGCTTGACTTAATTTTATGATTGTATAAAACAAAATCTATACAGCCATCTCTACCAGACCTACCTACTCCCTTGCTTTTTGAGAGCTGTAAAGAGAAACAGTAAGAATCCCAAATTACAGGTCAGTGCAGCCAAGTTCAGCAAGTCTATGCTACCCTTTCCAATCTCCCCCTACTACATTGTTATCCATTCTCAACATCAAAATCCAATAGTGCTTCTTCACAACCAGCTTGTCACCAAGAGCCTTCCTTTGAAATATGCTTAGAAGATTTATCTTTCACTCCAATTTCTCTGCCTCTGTTTTAAAACTAGATTCTCTCAGTTAATTACAACAACCCTTCAACTGATCTCTTTGCTTCTGAATCATGAGTTTTAACTAGGAGTCCAAGAATGAACTTCAAAAGATGTGAAGGGGTTCCACAAATCCTCTAGCTTTAAAGAAAAGGCTTATACATATGTGCACATGGGTGTATTCCAAAGGAGAAGGTTCACAGCTTTTATATTATTTGGTAGCTCCAAAAAAGATAAAACCTGTTTCTCTTAATTCTTTCTTTGGAAATCCACCCTTGATTTGGTGTTTAGATTAACTGTCCTAAAGCAGTTTTTGTTATTTTTCTCCTAGTAAAACAATACACAAGGGAAATTCTAACATGGACTAAGCTTGAACTCTTTATAACCTCCCATGTATGGTTCCAAAGTACCAGGTTTACTTTGTCTTATAATTTTTAAACAGGAATACCAAGCTTTACTCAGATTGTTGCCTTCACTCTACGAAGCAAATACTTATTTCTAGCTCTGTGTCTTCACTACTCTTATCTTGTCCTGTCTACTCTATGCCAGATGCAAACCCTACCTTCCGATGCATTCCCATGTTCATTCAGTGCCTTGTTTTTTACCACTGATAGGCCACCTCACACTTTTTTTTAATTTAATTTTATTTTTTTAAACGGCTACACCCTTGGTATATGGAAGTTCTTGGGCCCGGAAATGAATACGAGCCATAGCTGCCGACTTACATAGCAGCAGATGGAACCCTGACTTCCTCAGCAAACCAAGCTGCTGCAGTCGGATTCTTAACCCACTGTGCCACAGCAGGAACTCCACACTCACACAGTTTTTTTTTCCCCTTCTTCAGACACACTTGAGGCATATGGAAGTTCCCAGGTCAGGGATCAAATCCAAGTTGCAGCTGTGACCTCTGCCATAGCCGCAGCAATGCTGGATCCTTAACCCACTGTGCCAGGCAGGAAATTGAACCAGCACCACCACAGAGACAAGCTGGATCATTAACCCACTGTGACACAGCAGGAACTCACCTACCTCACACATTTTTGAACATTTTTTCATTTGGCAAATTTTTATTGAGTCTTCTATAAATGAGAGTATCTTTGCTACAGGGCCCAATAAACCTTAAATGAAGACCCAAGTACTATACTGAGTACTACTAACAACAGTACTAGGTACCTGGCATGACAGAGCTTTAGGAGTTCAAAGAGCTTTAGGAGTTCCCCTGTAGTGCAATGGGTTAAGGATCTGGTGTAGTCATTGCAGCAGCTTGGGTCACTGCTGTGGCATGGGTTTGATCCCTGGCTCAGGAACTTCCACATGCTGCGGGCCCAACCAAAACAAACAAAACAAAACAAAACCCAAAGAGCTTTTAAAAAAAACTCTTCTATTACTCTTTAACTACTTTTTGATTATTAGATCGTGGCTACCCAACATAGCTGTAAATTCCTTAAATGCCAGAGTTGCTATATAAGCCGTCTGTATCTCTCTACTTATAATTCATGAGTATATCATAGGTACTCAATTAATGCTGGATTGAAAAATTTAGAAAGATCAGAGAAAATTTTGGTATGTATATTAGGAGTTCCCTTTGTGGCTCAGTGGTTAACGAACTCAACTAAGAACGAGGAGGATGTGGATTTGATCCCTGGCTTCACTCAGTGGGTTAAGGATCCAGCATTGCCATGAGCTGTGGTGTGGTGCAGATTGCAGATGCAGCTCAGATACCACATTGCTGTGGCTGTGGTGTAGGCCGGAGCTGCAGCTCCGATTCCACCCCTAGCCCGGCAACCTCCATATGCCATGGGTGTGGCCCTAAAAAGAAAAACAAAATAAAAAATTCTTAGTCTTCAGAATGTATAACAGCAACAGCAGAAGGTCCAAATAATGTCACTTGAGCTTGAAATTAACCCAATGTATGTTTATTTTAATACTTAAAATTCCAAAATAATTCAATTAACCCCCAAAACCTATAGCAATAATAACCAATGGAAGCTTAATCATGGCCCCCAAATAGTTTTCATCCTAGGACTATATGTATTTTAAATCTCATTGCTAAGATTAAGTTAGCAGGTAGGGCTACAAGCACAGACCAGTATTAGATTACAATTAGAATAATTAGAATTTTTTTCAAATGTCTGTAACAATGATAAATGAACACATCCTTACTTCGATCACAGTTTTCTATTGCTTGGGCAGCTTGTGATGGTTTTAAGTATCGAACATAGCCCAAGCCTTTACTTTCTCCAGTTACTTTATTCTTAATAATGCTGCAGTACTCGATATCTCCATACACCTATGAGAGTTAAAAGAAATGATCTTAGAGGAGTCAAAATTAATAACTGAAAAGATTCAGAACTAAGTTAAAATTTGTTTACTTGTTCTTCTTGCTTGCAAAAGAAGAAATCAGCATTTACAGCTATTTTTAGTAATGCAATAAAAATGTCACAAACTAATGAGGCACTAGAAAAATAACCATAATAAAGATAAAATCAAATAATAACAAAAATGCTACTTTTGATTTACTGAGCATTTGCTTTACATATATCACCTTATTGTTCTCACAGTTCTTCAAGGATATACATATATTATACTGCTTATTTCACAGATAAGGAAACTGGGCCTTAGAGAAATCAAATAACTTACCAAAATCATGGAGGGAGAGTAAGAATTTGTACATGGTCTGGAAAGCTCCAAAATCTTGCTGAGTGGTAGTTAAGAGCAGAGGCTCTGGAACTGAACCTTCTTTATTCAAATCTTGGTTCAGCCACTTATTAAACCAAGTAGTTGAGTTATCCTGTGTCTATCTCCTCATCTGTTAAATGAGGCTAACAGCTATACCTACCTCACAGGGTTGTTTTAAGGGTTAAAAGAACAAAGACACCTAAAGAGTGTATTCAGGGTCTGGTACATACCACACAGTAAATATTAGCTAGAGTTATTCATCTGCCTTCTAACAGGAACATAAATGACTGTGCTTTCTTTTGAAGGAGGATCTCTCAAAGCACATCTTGGAAACACACTGGCTTACTCACAAAGTTAATGACTCTATGTGAGAAGTATGTGATGAATGTTTACTTTTTGTGTGTGTGTGTGCTCACGGCACGTGGAAGTTCCCAGGTCAGGGACTGAACTCAAACCATGGCAGTGACTGGAGCCACTGCAGTGACAATGCTGGATCCTTAACTTGCTGTGCCACGAGAACTCCAAATGTTTACTTTTAATGCTGGAAGCAATATGGGATATAAATTCTTACTGTTTATTATTTATTTTATAAAATATTCATGTAATAAATTAGCAATGTGTAATTACTATGCATTTAGATCAAAATGCCATAAATGTTTACTCAGAAAAAATAAAAGTTCATAAATATATAAAGTAAAAACTTTTTTCTACCATTGGGGGAAGTATGGAATATATATTTTTGGTATTTGTTATTTTTGAAGTATTTTATTCAATTCTCAATTGACACAGGACAGAGGAATTTGAAAATTACTTTTTACTACTTGTTTCTTTCCTTCCTGCTTACTGCCCGTGTGATTCATAGTACTTGGAAGATTAGCAGAAAATGAATAAAAAAAATTACAACCCAAAACAACTTAAAACTGCTTTTTAATAATTTTTGTGAAAGTGTATCACTACAAAGTCAATGGCTAAAAGAGATTTTATTTACTTTTTTCTTTTTTTGATGATTTTTATTTTTTCTATTATAGTTGGTTTATAGTGTTCTATCAATTTCTACTGTACAGCAAAGTGACCCAGTCACACATACATATATACATTCTTTTTTTCACATTATCCTCCATCATGTTCCATCATAAGTGACTA
Source organism: Catagonus wagneri (assembly GCA_004024745.2). NCBI lineage: Eukaryota > Metazoa > Chordata > Mammalia > Artiodactyla > Tayassuidae > Catagonus > Catagonus wagneri. The sequence goes on along the minus strand of PVHT020000141.1, from coordinate 30,950,385 downwards.
GATAGTTCCCTGTGCTATACAGCAGGATCTCATTGCTTTTCCACTCCAAATGCAATAAAAACAGATTTTAAATTGTCTTCAAATTTCAGTGACTGCAATCTAACTATAGTTCAGAGCTGTAGGTACTTTTTTGTTCTTTAAATATCACTCCTTCAGAGGCCTAATTTTAGGACAAAAACCATAAAGGATAAGTCTTTCTGTGAATATATATATACACGAACACGCTATAGGCTTGTAATAAATGTGAGATAATATAGTTCACATACTCAGGCTTGTGAGACCCACCATTACATGAGAGACAATAGACAAGAGTGATAAGAGGGTGCCTTGAAATTTGCAAGACCAAGAGCACGCTCTGGGTTCAGACAACCAGGGTTAAATCTTGGCTCCACCATCTACAAGATACATGATTTTTACTTAAAATTCTATTATTACTAATTATTATTATTATATACTATTATTAATACTTCACTTTCCTGAATCTATATTTTCATTAAATGGGGGGAAATTATCATTAATATTTTCTAGGTTTTATATATTCTTAAAAAGTAACTTAGTTTAGTTTTAATGTTTAAAAACTAGATTTAAATAGATGCCTTAAAAATAGTTATTTCTTTCCATCAATCCAATGATCTAACTCAACACAAGATTTATTAACTGTATAACAAATTTAAGATTTTAAGTTATAAAAAGAAAAAAAAACAGAGTTCTCTTATGGCATAGTGGGTTAAGGATACTATGTTGCCACTGCAGTGGCTTGGGTTGCTGCTGTGGTGAAGGTTCGAGTCCTGGCCTAGGAACTCCCGCATGTTGCAGGTGTGGCCAAAAAAAAAGAAGAAAAAAAAAGGGATTCTAAGTTATCATGGACACTAGCTGATTAGAAAATATAAGCACCTTAAATTTTTCCCGTAGATCTTCTTCTGTGTAGGACTTTGGTATCATAACAAATATTCTTGTAAGTTCTTCATCTTCAACATCTCGGTGACTTCCAGATGATCTGGACTGAGCAATGAAAACCTAAGGAACAGAACCCATAGAATAATACAATTGTATCAGTCAAGTGTTTTCCTTAAGTATAATTAGCATGAGATTTATGTTAGGTTAAATGCAAAGTAATAGGATCTTATCAAAAGAAGTTTTTTTAAAAGCAGTCTTTATTGTAATGGCTTTTTATATGGGACAATACTAATCCCTGCATTGCATTTTTTCCAAATACTTTTTCTCCATTTGCATTTTTTTTTTTTTAAACCAAGAGAAATAGTGCACTGAAAGGGAATGTGTACTCTGTGACTCCTGGGTAGTGTTCAGTAAATGCCAATTGTACAGTTGATTAATAGTGTTATTAGGAGTTCTCTTGTGACACAGTGGGTTAAGGATCCAGCACTGTCACTGCAGTGGTTTGGGTTACCGATGTGGTGCAGGTTCAGTCCGTGGTCTGGGAATTTCCACATACCAAGGGTGCAGCCAAAAAAAAGTGTTATTAAAATGTCACATATCCTTACTCATTTTTGTCAACTTGTTCTGAGTCTAAGAGCAGTGGAAAAATCTATCAATTTATTTTTCTTCTTTTGATTCTACCCAATAATGCTTCATGTATTTTGAAGCTCTATTATTGGCTGCATAAACATTTGAGACTGACATATACTTTTGGCCTGATACTTTTATTCTTAGGAAATTATTCTTTCTCTAATACTCTTCCCTTTGAAGACTATTTTGTCTGATATCACACCAACTTTTCCTATTCTTTTACTTTTAACCACTCCATATCTTTATACATAAAGTGTGTCTTGTAAGCAGCACTTAGTATGGTCTTTAAAAAAAAAAAATCCCAATAACCTTTTTAATAGGATTGTATAGCCAATTCGTGTTTAATATTGATAAAGCTGAATTTAAGACTAGATGGTTGTATTTTTGTTTGCTTTCTAATATTAATCCTCAAAAAAAGCAATATAACCACATTCTGGATCATCTTAGCGACAATCTGAATTATTTATTTAAGAAAATGTATAGAATGAACTGAGGCTTTTCATTCTTATTTTTTGCTTTTTTTAGGGCCGCACCTGCAGCATATTAAGTTCCCTAACTAGGGGTTGAGTCAGAGCTGCAGCTGCCGACCTACGCCACAGCCACAGCAACATGGGATCCAATCGGCAACTGTGACCTACACCACAGTTCACAGCAACACTGGATCCTTAACCCTCTGAGCAGACCAGGGATTGAACCTGCATCATCATAGACACCAGTTGGGTTCGTAACCCACTGAGCTACAACAGGAAATCCCTATTTTTCTTTTAGCAATTTCGTTTTATTGAAATATCTGACATTAGAATATTACTATTTAATTTTCTTTGTGGCATTGCTTTTATTTAATTTATAAAATTGTTTTGGTTTTATATTATTCCAGAAGAATGCCAAAATCTTTAACTGTGATTGTGTATTTGTTTATACAAATATAGCCTAAGAATTTTAATGCTACTCTTATTTTTTATAACTTGAACATAATAAAATTAATGTACGTTACTACGCAGGGCCTTTGAATTTATTTATTTCCTTGTCTTTAAAGGGGGGGCTGGGAGTTCCCATCGTGGCTCAGTGGTTAAAGAATTCGACTAGGAACCATGAGGTTGAGGGTTCGATCCGTAGCATCCCTCAGTGGGTTACGGATCTGGCATTGCCATGAGCTGTGATGTAGGTCACAGATGCGGCTCGGATCCCGCAATACTGCGGCTGTGGTGTCGGCCGGAGGCTACAGCTCCGATTAGACCCCTAGCCTGGGAACCTCCACATGCCGTGGGTGCAGCCCTGAAAAGACCAAAAAAAAAAAAAAAAGGGAACTATGTCTAATCACTTGTGACAAATCTATATATATAATGTGTAACCGGGCCACCACGCTGTGCAGTTGGAAAATTGACAGAAATCTGTAAACCAGCTATACTGGAAAAATTTAAAAAAAAAGGGAAAAGGGGGGCTGTATACCCAGTATGAGAAAATCTGAACCTACAGAATTCCAGAGTAGGAGGCAGAAAATAAAAGCACAAAGAACCTAGAAGGCCATAGGATTTTAGAAAATATTGAAGAATAGGGTCATAATGTTTGCTTGGAAAACAGCTGTGAGAGATGGAGAACCTTACTTATAAGATACAGATGGAGACATATTCTTAACATTTACTACAGTTATTCCTTCAATAAACTTACACCATATGCCAAGCACTATATAAAGTGTCAGTGATAGAGTACTGAGTAGAGTTAGTAGTAGTAGTAGAGTTAGTAGAATTAGTGAGTAGAATAGAAATGGTCTACTAGAAAATTAGTCCAGTGGATATGTCAGCAATAGCCAGGCAATAGCAAAAGACAAAGAAGGAACATTTGAGTATATGGAAAGACACCAAGAAAAAAAAGTCTCAAGTAAGATTGGTGACTGGAGGTGACATCAGATCACACATTTCTAAATTTTAGAAGATTCTAGCATTTCAAATTTCTGATAAAAAAGATAGTATGTAAGCAGAACATATGCATAAAAATCAGCTACCTAATGGATGATTTCTCCTGAGATTTTACATTCACAGACTATGGGCCCTAAATAACAGAAATTTTTGCAAAACTAAAAACTGAGATTTTTCTATTTTCTAGGTTTACCCTCTTCCTCAAGACCATGTAGTTGGTCATTCACAGAATGATTCCTATTTGGATAATCTTTTCTGGCTATAAGCCTGTTACTGAAATTTTGTCTTTTAGGGCCTTTGGAATTTTGCAAAAGCAAAATACATGAGAAAAACTGAAACTGAATTAATCTGCTGAAGAATGAACTTAGATGGTCTAGCTAGACACTGTATGTAGGGCAACAACCGTCTGGCTGAACCTGGGTGGAGAAAAATGTGAAAAGCAAAATTTAAACTTTAATTATCTTCACAAATAACTTAATTTTTCTGTGGCTAAAAGGTGGTGTGTGTGTGTGTGTGTGTGTGTGATACATTTTACTGTTAGGACTTATTACTTCTCTTGTAGGAGGAGGGTTTATAGGTATCAAATTTGGGGCATTTGGGGAAGTTTCCCAGAAGAGCTCTGTGGTGATATTACGCTCAAAGTGTAAAGTCCTCCCTGCTAAGGTCATAATCCGAAGGAGATGATTATCAACCTAGTGCAGGACTCAGCACATTACAGCTTCCTGTTTTTCTAAAGATCATGATCTAAGAATTGCTTTTACATTTTTAAGGATTGTTAAAAAAACTAAAAGAATGTGACATAGGCCATACATGGCTCACAAATCCTAAAATATTTACCGACCCTTTTTCTACAAAAAGGGGTCAACCCCTGATCTAGTATATGATGTGGCCTTACAATTAATTTCATTGATGATCTATTCTGACTCATTCAGAGGGTTTAGGAGGCTGGAGGAGAGGATATGTCTACTATCTAAGGTGTTGCTGATATACTCCCAAGCTCCTCTCTTTTCTGTGGATGGAGGTATAGGGAAGGCCTCTGGAGACTGAAATATCTCCAAATCTCTCCTTTAAGTAAGTCCATATTAATAACATTCTTTTCCGTTTTCTATAGTAAATGGGAAAAAATGAAAAGAAGTTGAGGGAAAAAGAGAATCATAAAGAAAGTTCCAACAGAATTATAAACACAGCAAGTATTTCTACAGGACAGGTGAAGGGTACAATTTAAGAAGATTCTCAGGACTGGGTCCGGAATTGAGCAACTAAGTAATGGCATCTTGGCAACTGTGGACAAACGAAAAAGATGTACTGAGGGCTTACCTTGTGCCAGGCACTGTAGCTAACAGGATAAAGTCAAATAACCCTCAAAATCACTCTTCCTGCCTTGTATCAGTATGTTAATTTTACAGAGAAGTGTGGAAATGTAATATAAATACCACCAGAATGAATTAAGTGTATTCAAAGAAGCATTTAATAATAATACAATTACACTACCATCACAATGATTTGTCCCTTTTTAAGGCAGTTTACTTTGGTCTGTTTTCAAAGAAAAGTGACATTAACAAAAGCTACGATACCGATACCTTCACAAAGAGGGCTTAATGAAACAATTCTTAAAAATTACAGAAATGTGATATGTAACAGTAGCAGATTTTATCACCTGCACTTAAATGTTATATACGTAAATACTTTGGTACAGGTAAAATGCCACAGTTTAATGTACTTTTATCAAGTTGTTAAGCCTCTACCCACCTAAGGGAAAGCAGAGTTAGATCTGTTTTTAGGCATGGTGAGCCGGGAGGTCTGAGGGAAGAGGGTCAGAAAGGTCCTCAAAATAGGCCAGGACCAGAGCTGGGCGACGGATTAATAACAGCGGGAGGGGGGCAGGCCCAGCCACTGCAGCTCTGCAGCTGGAGTAGCCGCAGATGCCGGGTCAGACCCGGGGGCGGATGTTCTCTCCGCAGCCCCCACCCCCGCATCCCAGAGCAGCCTAGAGAGCAGGAGGTCCAGAGAAACCCTCTCCACAACGCCGTCCTCCCTTCCTCCCGCTCCAGAATGCCGGGAGCGGACCTACTAACCCTACCCGATCCTGACACCGCCCCAGGGGCACCCCGACCCGGGCACCCGCACCTTGATGGGCTTGGTGTCGTTGGGGCTGAGGCACTGGCCGTGCATCTCCTCCATGGCCCTGCACGCCTGCGAGCTGCGGGCAAACTTGACGAAGGCGATGCCCTTGGACTCCTTGGTGTGCTTGTCCCGTACCACCCAGATGTCCTGGATCTCCCCGAAGGGCGAGAAGCGCTCCCTCAGCACCGACTCCGGCGTGTACTTGCTGATCACCAGGAAGATACGGCTGTTGGGCGGCTCGTCCAGGCTGTCCACGCCCGGGCGGAAGCCCCCGCCGCTCGCACAACTGCCCGCTTCGTCCATGGTGCTCCACCCCAGCGCGGGAGCCAGGCCCGAACCACTCTACTCCTCCTCGCTCCGGCCGTGCCGGCCACCGCCACAGCCGCACACCCAGTGGCTGCTGCTCCGGCGTCCGCTTCCGGAAGACGGAAGAGTCTGGCGCCCAGGCGCAGGCGAGCCGCTCAGGGCCCTGGCTTCCGGAAAGCGGCCTGTAGCTCCCCCTGGCGGTCCGGGGGAGCTTGATGCAGTCTGAGCATCCAATCCCAAGCCAGAGCGCGCACGTTAGGTGTGAGATCCAGGTTCGTTGTTCCTAGAACAGCACTGGTCCGCGGGCTGTGGCTGGCTCTACTCCACCCACGAAGCCCACGAACTCTTCCCCCAAACTTGCTATCGTAAGCTCACTAGAAGACTTCTATGGAACAGGGTTAAAACTGCTCTGTCCGCTGAAAAGAACCTTTAAGATCGATCATCCACCTTCAGGCTCATTTGTTGGGAAAACTGAGTTGAAGAACTGGGACCCAAGGAGTAGCAAAAGGTAATAGAAATATAAGTAACAGAACCAAAACCAGAAACAACTCCGTGTGCTAATCTACTCAACTCCTACGAGCACCCGTGAGTGTTTTGAGGGCAGAAAGAGGGATGAAGTGCACAGCTGTGGAACTAGGGGAAATCCTAAAGTGCAAGCAAAGTGGAAAATCTGTACTGACATCTAAGGCTTCTTGCTAACTGGGCCTCGAGGAGAGGTCAGCAAAATCCTAGCAAAAATCCAGAAATAAGGCAGTATCATTGAAATGAAGTAAAAAGGATAAACCAAAATAAGTGTCCAGGAACAGAGCTTCTTAAATGTTCAACTGTAAGGTGCTAAGACTTCGGTTGCTAGGAATGCAAACAGATAAATACCATTTATTGCGGGCCAACCATAAGTCAGGCTTTGTGCAAATAACTATACATACAGGGAGGAAACTTAAGGTCTTGATGCTTATCCTCAGAAGTCTTACATGAAAATATATCATGCAAAGTAGTATCAGATTGTGTTAAATGATTTTTACCACTGAATTGTATGAATTTGAGCAAATTATTTCGTTTCCAACTTCAGTTTCCTCAACTGTAAAGTAGAAATAATATTACCTACTAAATAGCATAGTTATCAAGTTTAATTAATTCATCAATTCTTTTAAGCAAAAAGTGTTTTGACCATCTACTCATCTACTGTGTGTTGGGCACTGTGTTATACCAAATTATAGTGTTGAGGAAAATGATCACTCTCCTTCCCTTATGAAGTTAACATATAGGGCTTGTCTAGTTGGGACTACTTGAGATAACATAGAGAGAGCAAATAGTTTAGGGATCAAATGAGAAAATATGTGTACAATGCACAGTAGAGATTAATTTTCTTATTTCCTTTGATTATGGTGTCCACTCCCCCACTCTTGATATTGTATAGTTGTATAATGCCAACTAAGAGTTAGGAATTCTGAGTTCTCACTCTGGCTTTAGCTCAAGATCGTGACAGTTTCTCCTTGCATTTCATTCTGCATCTGTAAAACGAGGGCTCTCTTTACCCTTGAGCTTAGCACATTAAGGAAGTATCTTATTTTAATTTCCACTTCTCATTATCTTATCCAGACCAATCAAAGTGAATGAAAACAATGTGGTAATGTAATAATTTTATTGATGTAAGGAAAAGTACAGATTCTAGCAATACTGTTTGCACACTGGTGCCACCTAGTGGAAATTGTATAATTTTCTTAAACTGCACTTAACTGGGAAATTTCTGTTCTCTGTGAAACAAGATTACTCTTTGGTATCCTGAAAACTTTAGAGCAGTTAATTTTATTTTATAACGGATAAAAGATTGCATAAAACAAAACCAGGATCAGAAATCTTGGGAAATGCTGGCAAAGCATAATTTCTTTACCATTTAATGATGTGAAATACCACATATTCAAGGAAAATAAGAAAGTTCTTATGTTACTAAATTATAGTGCATATACTTTTCCTTTACTTATATGTACTTTCAAAAGATTTATTGAGATATAATTCAAATATCATACAATTCACCAATTTAAAATGTTCCACTAAATGCTTTTGAGTATTCATAAAATTGTGCAGCCATCACAATTGTAGAACATTTTCATCACTCAATAATGACAGATTTGTCATGTTTCAAATTATATAAAATCACATTCAAACATGAATCACATGCAACTAAAAGAGCAGAAAATTCTGAGATTTTAAAGAATGAATATTAATTGGTCTATATTAGGGAAAAGATGTGTTCGGTATTTACATATTAAATTAAAACATGTAGTATATAATGCACAATTATTAGAATGATACACACATTTATTTCACAGGAAATTCAGATTTCCTTTGAAATTCCTCTTCTGAAATTCTTATGAATTAAAAAAAAACCCAAGATGATATTGTAACTTATGTTTGAAATGCAAGGATAAAATGGTAAATTCTATTCACTGTTTTCCAAAATTTGAACTATGATCTAATTACAATGAGGCTTATTAGTTATTGATATTAATCTTCATGTATTTAATTAGGTAAAAATGTTTTGCCTTATTTGCAAATTTTTAATAATTCTACCACTGATATTTATTGGTGATCAATTAGTAACTTTCAGATTATTCTGTCTGAATATGGTCTAGAGTCTCAGTTTTTCCCATGTGTAAGGCTCATGGCTACTGATAATGTATGCAGGTACCTAGCTTGGCATGTGGAAGGCACTCTTCTGAGTAGTCTCCTTTTTTTGTTGAGTTTGCATTTTTTTTTGAGTTTGAAAATAACACCAGATTTTTTACCCGGTAGACCCGGTCATTTGATTCAATTTGATGACATACATCTTTTAAATATGTAGATCATAGGACAGAACCCAAAGAATAGTTTAATCCATCCAGCTGGTAATTGTGATTATTTAAATTAAAATAAAATTAATTAAGATAATTAAAATTAACTCTAATTAAAATAATAAAAATTCAGTTAGCCTTATTAGTCACACCTCAAGTGCTCAAAGCTTCTTTTGGCTAGCAGACAGTGTCCTCACTGAACAGTTCCATCGTGGCAGAAAGTTGTACTGGACAGTGCTATAGCGAACAACAATATGGGTAAGTCTCCCACTTAACCTAATACACAAAATTAATTAAATTATTTTAATATTCCTATTTCTCTGTTACAGCTTACTATTCACGTCTCATTGAATTGATTTTGTAACCACAGGTAAACTACTTTCCCTTCTTCCGTTTCCTAAACACGACTTTGACTTTTTCACCTTTGAATTTCTCCTTCATTTGTCTTCTAGCCTTCTCAGTCCTCTCCTTCGTATCTCTCTCCTTGCTCCTTCAGGACTCATTCTCTCCGTTTCTACTCATACACTACCCCGCTGCTGTGGTGATTAACAAACAGCTTGTAACCTTGCTGCCAGTTCTTGTATTATTGAATTTTTTCTGTCACTCACTTATAATGATTTAATATATTTAAATCTTGACCCAGCTGGATTATAACTAATAGAAAACAGAAGTTTCAGTTCAGTTTTTTTTTTTTTCTAATGCATTTTTTTTGGGGGGGGGCACACCCGTGGCATATGTTAGTTCTCTGGCTAGGGGTTCAATCAGAGCTACAGCTGCCTGCCTAGGCCACAGCCAGGACAACGCTGGATCCAAGCCCGGACAGCACAGCGACCTATAGTTCACAGCACCGCGGATCCTTTAACGCACTGAGTGAGGTCAGGGATTAACTAGCCTCATGGATACTAGTTGGGCTCCTTACTGCTGAGCTGCAAGGGGAACTTCCATGTATGTCCTTTCAAGTTGCATGGCACAGTGTCTTCCCAAGCACTTGCCATAGTAAGCACCTGCTTTATCCTTCTGTTGACGCGGTTTGATTCCCGCAATCCAGTACTAATGGACTTTTCATAAAACGTCGAGCACTTACCTCAAGCAAGAGCCTATATCTACTGTGAGTATACATGGATAATTAAATTCTTCAAATTCTTCATTTACGTAAAAGTTAAACAAACAATACGAGGGACGTGACCGTTCTGCTCAAAGTATACTCTGTCAAGTTTTAAACACTGGTGCCGCGTAGTACGAGGCTTTAAACTCCCGCGAGAGTTGGAGCCTGCGGGATTTGTGGGCCAATCAGTAGTGCCGATGGAGCTCCGCCCGCCATAAAATGTCCACCAGAAGCATATGCCTGGCAGGGCCAGCGGTGAGATTTTCGAGATGCAGTTTCAGGACCTTAATCCTTGAACTCAGGCGCAGACTCAGCATTAGCAGCCACACAGTCGCCGGTAGAAGTTCTCCATGGAGGTGGAAGATGGAGCCGCTGTCCCGTAAGTATGGAACTAGCTCTCAGGTGATCTGAGCACAGGTTAAGAGCAACTATGCAACTGGGCCTGAGTTCACCCAGAGGGGAGTATCCAACCGTCCGGTTATTAAGCAGCTCACCTTAGCCCCAGCTAAATGGCGCTTGGGTATCCCCGAGTCCCACAGAAGGCTATTACTAGCGAGGGGCCTTTCTGCAGCCTTTCCGGGTAGAACTAATTCTGAGTAGAGTCTTCAGGCAACGTTTGGCAGATGTCAGCCTCCAGATGGAGGTAGTAGCAAAGAAGAACCCAGATTGGGAGTTTGGAAAGCTGGATTCTTGTTCCGTTTCAGAAGTTCGAGCACAACCAATTAGAAAGAGGAAGGAAAGGCTGTGTGTGTGCCGTGTGTTCACAGATATGATTTACCCAGGGTCACATCTTTGTGATGCACTCCACGTCAGTACTTTTTTCCACTACCCATTTGGTTTTTTAGGTCTGTGGAGCATTCATCCTTAAAGTATTCTAGTGAGCTTCCTCTTCCTCTTTCATCGTTTGAATTATGTGGGTTATGTAAACTTTGAAAGCTTTGATGATGTCTTAATTGTTCTTACCACATTCCCCTTTTTATGGGCAAAGTTAGAAATGACAATGACATGTACAGTATTACAAAGTTTTTCACTTATGTTTATAAGTACTCTCACCCAGTTCAGTATCTGCAATATGTCATACGTTATGTTCAACACAGTGTTAGCCAGATTACTCTTAAAAGGGAATTGCTGAAATTATAAGTCTAGGGGTGGAGTTCCCATCGTGGCTTAGCGGTTGACGAATACGACTAGGAACCGTGAGGTTGCAGGTTCGATCCCTGGCCTCGCTCAGTGGGTTAAGGATCCGGCGTTGCCCTGAACGGTGGTGTAGGCTGCAGACGCGGCTCAGATCCTGTGTTCCTCTGCCTGTGACGTCCAGAGGCGGCGGCTACAGTTCGGATTAGACCCCTAGCCTGGGAACCTCCACATGCCGGGAGTGCAGCCCTAGAAAAGGTAAAAAAGACAAAAAAGAAGAAGAAGAAGAAGAAGTCTAGGAGAGTTTGTTTTGTGGCTCAGCAGGTTACGAATCTGACTAGTATCCATGAGTATGTGGGCTGGATCCCTGGTCCCACTCAGTGGGTTAAGGATCCTGTGTTGCAGTGAGCTGTGGTGTAGGTCGCAGAGGCTCAGATCTCGCGTTGCCGTGGCTGTGGCATAGGCCTGCGGCTCTAGTTCTGTCTGGACCCCTAGCCTAGGAACTTCAATATGTCATGGATGTAGCCCTAAGAAAAAAAAGGCAAAATGTTTTTTATAAATCTAAGATTATAGATTTAATGTTGCTCTTCCCATCACCTTTTATCATCTCTATTTCTCACCAACTTGTGACTTTAAACAAGTAGCTAAATCTCTGTGTGTTTCGTTTTTCTCATCTTTAAAAATAGAGATTAATAGTATGTATCTCACATGGCTGGTGTGAGGATTAAATACATTGATAATATATACAGGACTTAGACTATGCCTGACACATAGTAGGCATGTATAGATGTTGCTAATCTTGGTGTGTTTAGCTTTAGAATTACTTCATTTTTGGATGAGTGATCATTCTCATAAGAGATGTCATATCTTTCCCTATTTTGGTAGATATTTCTTCTTAATTACTAAATACTAGTAGATTGCCAAATGATTATAAGAAAAATGAATTTCCTTGGTATCCTTCCTAGTCTTCCTCCCTTGCTGCCATTGTTGAATCTACTGGTTTTCATACACTTGAGGGGTTGTAGATGCTTGCACAGCAGTGATTAAAGGTGGCAACAGTGAGTGTTTTTTTTTTTTTTTACCATATACCTTATTTTTTTAATTTTTTTATTAAAGTATAGTTGATTTACGATGTTCCTTCAATTTCTGCTGTACAGTGAATTGACCCAGCTATGTGTGTGTGTGTGTGTGTGTGTATATATATACACACACACATTCTTTTTTATACTATCTTCCAGTATGTTCCAACCCAATAAACTGCATACTTACCGTGCTGTGCAGTAGGAACCCGTTACCCATTTGTTATAAATGTAATAGTTTGCATCTACCAGCCTCAAACTCCGTGTCCATTCCCTTCTCTACCCTTTGCCCCTGGCAAACACAAGTCTGCTCTCCATGTCCATGATCTGTTTCTGTTTTGTAGACAGTATCATTTGTGCCATATTTTAGATTTCACATATAAGTGATATCATATGGTATTTGTCTTTCTCTTTCTGACTTACTTCACTTGGTATGAGAATCTCTAGTTCCATTCATGTTGCTGCGAATGGCATTATTTTGTCCTTTTTTATGGCTGAGTAGTATTCCATTGTATATATATGTACCACATTTTCTTAATCTGTTCATCTGTTGATGGACATTTGGGTTATTTCCATGTCTCGGCTATTGTGAATAGTGCTGAAATAAACATGGGGTGCGTGTATCTTTTTGAATGTAAGTTTTGTCCAGATATATGCCCAGGAGTGGGATTGCTGGGTCATATGGTAGTTCTATGTTTAATTTTCTGAGAAACATCCATACTGTTTTAGTGAGTATTTTTAACTGTGTTACATATTGGTAGTTTGAACAGTGAGAATGGATATTTGCTTTTAAGTGACTATCATGTAAAATCTAGGTGAGTAAAGAAACTTTTTTTCCCTTTTTTTAAAGTACTTTCCTGAACTACCAATAAAATTTAATTGGTATAAATCTGACTATTCTGCTTTACATAAAAATTGGAAAGTTTCTTTAGGTAGTACTGAGATGATATTGGTTTTAGATTATACAAACTTTATTGCTAAAAGGCCATAAATTTGTTTATGTGACTAAAATTTTACTCTCTATGGCCCTGATTCAAAGGCTTAATGAGGGAGTTCCCATTTTGGCTCAGAAGAAATGAATCTGACTAGTATCCATGAGGATATGGGTTCAATCCCTGAGCTCTCTCAGTGGGTCGGTGATCCAGCGTTGCCTTGAGTTGTGGTGTAGGTTGCAGACATGGCTCAGATCTGGCATTGCTGTGATTGTGGCAACTACAGCTCAGATCCCATGTTGCTGTGGCTGTGGTGTAGGCTGGGCTGTAGTGTAGTCTGGCAGCTGTAGCTCTGATTCAACTCCTAGCCTGGGAACCTCCATATGCTGCGGATGTGCTTCCCCCCAAAGAAAAAGCAGGAAAAAAAATTAGGAAGATACTAATTTTGCAGATTAGTGTACATGAAGTACTAACCTCTCTGTAATAGTTACTTTAGTTAAACAATACTGTTTTTCTGGTTCTCAGGTGAGTTATGAAGGTAAAAATGTGCTTAGAACTGGACTGTCAAAGAATTAGGTATTTTCATGGTTTCTGTAATAGTAACTCTTAGGTTGAAATCCATCCCCATTCATACCTCCCCAACACCCATTCTTCAAAGAACACAAACTACAGAAAAACCAGGTACTGTATTCATTAGCATTTTAAACTACATTTTTCCAGTAAGTTAAAATTACTTTAGTTTTTACATCATTTTAAATGAAAGAGGCATTTATTTAGGCACGTAACAGAGTTTTCGGCAGGCTTAACTAAAATCTTTGTACAGAATTTATTGTATAAATCTATCACCATATAAAATTTTCCCTACTTAGAACCATGTAGGAGTTCCCGTCGTGGCTCAGTGGTTAACGAATCTGACTAGGAACCATGAGGTTGCGGGTTCGATCCCTGGCCTTACTCAGTGGGTTAAGGATCCGGCGTTGCCATGAGCTGTGGTGTAGGTTGCAGACATGGCTTGGAACCCGCATTGCTGTGGCTGTGGCGAAGGCTGGCAGCTACAGTTCCTGTTAGACCCCCAGCCTGGGAACCTCTGTATGCCGCAGGTGCGGCCTTAGATAAGGCAAAAAGACAAAAAAAAAAAAGAACCATATATTTTCCACTACATGTACTAATGCTGACTGAACTCAGTTATATGATTGTTTTCAGGTGATACTTGATCTAGTATGGTAGATTTGTTTGCAACTGAGAGTATAAATGTTAAATAGCAAATTATATATTGAATGTAGTTTGCTGTGGCCTCATTTCTATATGGTATTTTATTTTAGAGTTCTATTATTGTAGGCATATAAGTACTCATAATAAATGTCATATTTAATCATCTTTCCAATTTGTTCTATCCTTATTTTTAAGTAAGAGATTACCAATTTAGAACTATATGCTTCACATCAGTTTTTGCAAATGTACTTTTTGGAAGTGGAAGCAAAAATAAAATATCCATTGACTTTAGGTAAATTACTATAATTGTTTGAAGACTGAAGTAAAACCAGGATTATACCAATAGCAGTTTCTGAAATAGCTGTAGCTAGAAATTTAAAATGAACCTGATAAATGAGATTGTCTTTATAAAATTGGATGTTGTAAAAATTGGATGCTTTTTTTTTTTTTGGAACACAGAATTTAAAGCACATTCTTTAAATTATATTTTGGTTTAATATCATTAATATTCACTTCAGTCAAATTGATGAGATTCCTTTTTTTTCAGTTTTGCAAATCTGATATTTTCTTTGGTTGGTGGCTTAATGTTTCACTGCAGAACAAAATGGGAGATGCTGAGGCAGGCAAGAAGATCTTTATTCAAAAATGTGCTCAGTGCCACACAGTGGAGAAAGGTGGAAAACACAAGACTGGTTCAAATCTCTGGGGCCTTTTTGGCAGAAAAACAGGACAAGCACCAGGGTTTTCTTATACCAATGCAAACAAAAGCAAAGGTAAAAACTAGGCAGTTGTGGAAGAGAACCAGAAACTTCATAGCAAAGAAGAAAGCACATGATTTGATATTATAATCCTTTCCTAATTTGCAGCATTAAAATGAAATCCTCGTGTTTATATTATAGAAATATTGATTTATATCATAAGATCTGTGTTTAGATAACTGGTCATCTTTTTGATCAGAGAAATTAGCAATTCTCTGTGGCACAGGCTTTTTTTTTTTTTTTTAGCCTATACAAGGCACTTCATTTTATGCAATACATTTATCTTGAAAAAGCATGAACTAAATTTAAAAAATCAAATCATGTTTTAATGGCATAGTGGTAATTTCCTATTTATAGTAGTGATTATTAGCAGGGTTTGGGGAATGTTATATAGTTTGAAAAAGTATATTCAGTCATTTCTTTATTGGTGTAATGTGAGTAGATGACAGTTAATTTTAGGGTTGAAATTAAAAACGATTGCAAAAGACTATAATATCTTTGCAAATCAGTTTATTACCCCTGGAGATGTCTGTCTGTCTGTCTGTCTTTCTATCTATAATTAGCATTCACTTAAAAAATAGAGAATGACTCTATTTTGAACGGTTCTTGAGATCCCAGCATTTCTTACAGGCCCAGATTTTAGATCAATATTGCACTACTATTTGGAAAAGTTTTTATTTTTCTAATTGAGATGAAATTCATATATCATAAAATCAGCCATTTTAAAGTGTAAAATTCAGTAACATTTAGTGCATCAACAGTATTGCACACTTGCTACCTCTCTATGGTTTCAAAACTTTTTCATTATCCCAGAAAAACCCCTGTACCCCCTATGTCTTCTTACTCCCAGCCTTTGGCAGCTGCTTGTCTGTTGTCTCTATGGGTTTGCCTATCTTTTTATTTCATATAAAAGGAATCATGTAATTATATGGCCTTTTGTGTCTGGGTTCTTTTGTTAGATTCTTTTAAGATTTGTTGAAATTGGTTAACCAGAATTAATTATTAATTTTTTTTATATATAGAGTGAAGTACCGGTCCAACTTTATTCTTTTGCATGTGGCTATCTAGTTGTCCTAGCACCATTTATAGAGGAGATTCTTTCACAGTTGAATGGTCTTTATACCCTTATTTCAAATCAGTTGGCTGTATATGTTAGGGTTTACGTTGCACTTTCAGTTCTCTTTCATTTGTCTTTATGTCTGTTCTTTTGTTGTTGTTGTCGTTGCTTTTTCGGGCCGCACTCGTGGCATATGGAGGTTCCTAGGGTAGGGGTCTAATCGGAGCTGCAGCTGCTGGCCTACACAGCAGCCACAGCAATGCCAGATCCAAGCCACGTCTGCGACCTACACCACAGCTCACGGCAATGCCGGATCGTTAATCCACTGAGCAAGGCCAGGGATCGAACCCGCAACCTCATGGTTCCTAATCAGATTCGTTAACCACTGCACCATGACAGGAACTCCTTTGTGTCTATTCTTATACCAGTGCCACACTGTTTTGATTACTGTAGCTTTGTAGTAAGCTTTGAAATTGGGATGTATGAGCCCTCCAACTTTGTTTTTATTTTTCAGTATTGTTTTGGCTATTCAGGTCACTTTGAAATTCCATGAGTTTGAAGATCAACTTTTTCAGTTATAAAAGAGGCTTATAGATTTATGATAGAGATTGCATTATGTCTATAGATTGCTTTAGGAAGTATTGCCATTTTGACAGTATTAACATTCTATTCTGTGACCGTGGGATGCCTTTACATTTATTTAGGTCTTCTTAAATTTCTTTTAGCATTGTTTTGTAATTTTCAATGAACATGTTGTTCACCTCCTTGTTTAAATTTATTCCTATGTATTTTATTCTTTTAGACACTATTGTAAATAGAATTGTTTTTTAAATTTACTTTTCAGATTGTTAATTGTGTGTAGAAACACAACTGATCTTTGTATGTTTATTTATTTATTTATTTATTTATTT
>PVHT020000141.1:30906014-30932493 GCA_004024745.2 Catagonus wagneri | reverse complement strand
CATTAAAAGGAACGAATTACCAACATTTATAGCAACATGGATGGACTTAGAAATTATCATGCGAAGTGAAAGCAGTCAGACAATTAGACAGCAACACCCAATGCTACCGCTTACATGTGGAAACTAAAAAGACGCAATGAAACTTCTTACAGAACAGACAATGACTCACAGACTTTGGAAAACCTTGGTTTTTCAAATAAGACTATCTGGGGGGTGGGGGGATGCACTGGGGGTTTGGGATACAAAATCTGTAAAATTGACTTGTGATGATTTATGTACACCTATAATTGAAATAAAATCCATTAAAGTGTAAAAAAAAAAAAAAGAGAGAATAGAGAGATGGCCAAGAGATACACGAAAAGGTGCTTATTATCACTAATAATCAGGGCAATGCAAATAAGATTGTCATTTCACACCTGTTAGAATGACTGTTGTCAAAAGACAAGAAGTAAGTATTAGGATGTAAAGAAAGGGAATACTTTTGACCTGTTGAAGGAATGCAAAATTTTGCAGCCACTGCAGAAAACAATATGGCATTTCCTCAGAAAGTTAAAAATAGAACTGGCATATTATCCAGTAATCCCAGTTCTGGGTATATATCCAAAGGAAATGAAAACAATCTTGAAGAGATATCTGCACCACCATGTTCACTGCAGCATTATTTACAATAGTTAAGATATTGAAATAACCTAAGAGTTCATCAATGGATGAATGGATAAAGAAGATGTGTTGTATATACACAATAGAATGCTATTCAGCCATGAGAAAGAAGGAAATCTTACCATATGCAATAACTTGGATGAAACTTGAGGGCATTATGCTAAGTGAAATAAGTCAGACAAAGATAAATACTGTATAATATCACTTAAAAAAACCAAACTTAGAAAAATAGAGAGGAGAGTGGTGGTGACCAGAGGCAGAGTTAGGGTAATGGGGAAATGTTGGTCAAAGAGTATATAGACTTCCAGCTATAAGATTAACAAGTCCTGGGGGATCTAATGTGTAACATAGTGGTTATAATGATTAGTACTATATTATATGTTTGAAAGTTGCTAAGAGAGTACATCTTAAATGTTCTTATTACAAAGAAAGAACTGGAGTTCCCGTTGTGGCTCAGCTGTAGCAAACCCAACTAGTAACCATGAGGATGCGGGTTTGATACCTGGCCCTGCTCAGTGGGTTAAGGATCCGGCGTTACTGTGAGCTGTGGTGTAGATGCCGTGAGCTGTGGTGTAGGTTGCAGACAAAGCCTTGATCTGGCGTTGCTGTGGCTGTGGTGTAGGCCGGTAGCTGTAGCTTCTATTCGACCTATAGCCTGGGAACTTCCATATGTCACAGGTGTGGCCCTTAAAAAAAAAAGGAAGGAAAGAAGGAAAGGGGAAGGAAGGAAGGAAGAAAAGAATGAAGGAAGGATAATTATGTGAGGGAATAGAGTTATAGCTAATGTTATCGTGGTAATGATTTTTGTAATATATATCAAATCAACATACTGTATACCTTAATTTATAACTTATAGAACATTATATACCACTTATATCTCAATAAAGCTGGAAAAAATAGTATAAGTAGCTTACTAGGTTAATTGAACAGGGTTTTAGAATAATATTATTTAGAATAAAGATTTTAAAAATACTTTAGCACAGTTTGATCAAAGAAGGACTTGATAAGAGCAAGAAGTCAGTAGTTCAGTTTTAATACAAATTGTGGAAAATTGTCAACCATATTTTACTTTCTATGTATGATCTTTCTGTTGGAAATAATTATACTGCTTTAGTTTTCAAATAAATAAGGAAATTCTCATATTTTAAAGAAGATTTTCCCATATGACTTGCTTGGAGAATAGTTTTACAAAATTCATATTGTAGCAATAATCTTATATTGTGTGGTTTTAAAAAATTGTAACAAAATATGTGTAATATAACATCATTTTAACCATTTTTAAGTGTACAGTTCTATAGCATTAAGCACATGAACATCATTGTGCAGCCATTACCACCATCCAGAAATTTATCTTCCCAAACTGAAACTCTGTACTCATTTAGCAGACCCTGGAAACCAACATTTTACTTTTTATCTCAGAAGTTGGCTGCTCATTACCTCCTATAAATGTAATAGTGTAGTGTTTGTCTTCTTGTGACAAGCTTATTTCACATAGTGTGATATTTTTAGGGTTCATTCATGTACCATGTGTCATAATTTCCATCCATTTAAAGGCTAAATAATACTCTATTGTATGTATATATAACATTTTGTTTATCTATCAGTGGACACTTTGGTTACTTCCAGTTTTGACTGTTGCTATGAACATGAGATACAAATATTTGTTCATGTCCCTGCTTTTGCTTCATTTTGGTGTACCAAAAGTGGAATTGCTGAACCATATAATTCTGAGTTGAAGTTTTTGAGAAATAGCTGTGCTATTTTAATGTTCCCATCAGCAGTATGTAAGGATTCATTTCTCCACATTCCAGACACAACACTTGCTATTTTGTTTTTTGTTTGTTTGTTGATAATAGCTTTCCTAACGGGTATGAAGTGGTGTCTCCTTGTGGTTTTGGTTTGCATTTCCCTAATGATTAGCGATGTTGAGCACCTATATTGTTTGTTTTTTAAATCAGTAAATGCACAAAATTCGTCTTTTGAGAATACTGTATGTATTATTGAATAACTATATGCCACTTGCATTTTTGCAGCAGTGGTAATTAAAGTAGGTTATAGAAACAAATTGTTTGAATTAACTCATGATTTGCCCAGGGTTCTGTGCTAACAAGTACTATAACTAGGATTCAAACTCAGGTCTTCTTGGGCCTTTAATGAAATCATATCATGGAATTAACATATTAGCTAAACTAACTTGTTATTAGAGATTAATCTTTACCTTTTACCTTTTGTCATATCAAATCTGTTAAAAGAGGCAATAGCACATATCTAGTCATAAATGTACTAATAATTTAAAAAATATTTTGAAATCCATGTACATTATATGAATATTCAAATAGTTCAAAAGAATACTTCCCAGTATGAGCAATAGGATATTACGTATGTTCTTTTCTCCCTCCCCTCACCTATTCCTTTTCCTTTACCAGCTAATTTTATATGGTAATATTATGCTTTATAATTCTAGTGGCCATATTCGTACTTAAAGTAGTATATTCCTCTATTATTTTATTTAACTACTTTAAGCAATATCTGTCTATTCTTCACAATGGTGGATGAGAAAACCAAAATGCTTACATAACCTCCCATTTTTTCATTCTGTTTTTTAACTCATGCTGCTTATATTATTTCTGCTATAAGATGATATATATATAATGTATATCCTATGTATCTGTAATTACCACAGTTGCTTTAACATTTGTCCTACACTTAGATTGTGTTAGTGATTATTCCCAGCTTTTACTACCATGTCTGTATTTGGTTGGTGGAAGATTATCTGTCAGTAGTTATGCCGAGAAAGAATTATTGAAACCATATTACTCTAGTTCTTAGATGTTTTAAAATATCTTTAGATTCCCATTACACTGGAATGTTTTGGCTAGACATGAAGTAATTGGATGAATGACACTTAATTCCTCAGGATTTTGTATGCTTCATGTTAAATTATTCTTTGGAGAAATCTGAAGGCAGTCTGATTGTTTTCCATAATAAATTACTTGCTTTTATTTTTATTTTATTTTTTCTCCTCAGTTTTAGTAAAATTCATATTGAAATTTAATAACTTACTAGTCTGTGTGCAGCTTTGATTGATCTGTTCAGATTTTCCTGGGACATGTGTTCTTCCAATTGGCATATTCCAGATTTTTATTTTTGAAATTTTTCTTGAATTATGTCTTAATAATTTTATACTATTTCATTTGTTTTTTAAAGAAATCTTACTTGGACCATCGGTTGTGCATATTTGGACTACCTTTTGTATAAATATCTTCTATATCTATTACTTTTCCTTTGTCTTAAACTTTTTATTATTTTCATTTTAGTTTTTTCCCAATATTTTCAAGCCTGATTGTGCCTTCAGCAATATCTATGCTTTTTGCTGTCATTTATGTCTTTCTGTTTTATCATTTTCTACTTGAACTTTTGTAGCTCTGCGATAAGTCCTTGATTTATAAATACCTTTTTTGAATCCGTGGGAATGTGGTCATAATTTTTATCTGCTTACTATATACAATTTCTGATATGTGCTTTTCATTTAATTTTTGTTTTTTATATTCCTTTCTGCTTGTGTGTGTATTTTGTGTATATGTATTTTCAGTACTCTATTGTGCTGCTTCCGTTTTGATTACTACTCATATTTTGATGAGGGCAATCCGTCCTGGACTGGTTTGCAGAAGGACGGTAAGAGTAAGTGTCTCGAGTGTTCCAGTTAGTTGTGAAGTCTTCCCTTCCTACAGTTATGTGTTAGAGATATGTGTATGTGTGTGTATTTGCCAGGGGGCGGTGGGGGTGGTTATTTGTCTCTTCAGCTGACAAAGACTGGCAGCTCTAGGGTTATCCAAAACCTTAAGTTTTTATTCTAGCCTATAACAAGGTAGAATCTTTCTGTTAAAGATGGCATGTCTGTGTTTTCTTCTTTAATCCTGCCTCCCCTGGCCCTCCATGATGTCATGCTGAATTTAGGGAGACTTTCAACAGCCAGCCCATGTACACTCTCCTCTTTTTGGATCAAACAGAGGGTTATGGCTCTCCCTTTCAGGATCTGCCACCTACTTTGGAGAGCTTTTCTCTTCTTTCAAAATCATTTAGTGACAGGTGTCCTTTCACTTTGTTCCAGGTTTTCTGTCCATGGTAGTCTTCTATTGTATCAAGTTTGGGGATAGAGGCACTGACTCAAAAAATTTTTTATATTAAAAGCAGAATCAGCATTTCTGTTCCTCTCCCATATTCTTTTCTTTTCAACTGGTTTAAGAAAGGAAACGGTTTAGAAAGGCAATCTTTTCATTGTAAAACTGGATTTCTGAAATCATAGGTTTTTAATAGAGAGGCAGCTTGGAATGATTGTCAGAAAAACATGGAAATATGAGTTACTATGCAGGTTCTCAACTCTATGTAGCCTTTTCATCTTAGGGTAAGTTATTAACCTCTCTTTGGGTCATTATTTAGTCACCTGTAAAAGGTTTGATAGTTCATTGGTGTACCTTAGATAATCTTAAACAGCATTGGATTGCTACAAAGAATCCAAAGAACAGGTCACCAAACACTAATTTTTGAATTTTTTTTTTTTGTAGGGCAGAAACTGTAAGTATTCTTAGTTATAATAGTCTTCCTATTGAGTCCAGGAGTAATTTTTCTTCTGCAAATGTGGGTCACATCAGAAAGTAAGTCTTACAAATGTAACCACATAAACTTAAAACTTATTTTCACCTTTATAGGTGTTATCTGGGGAGTGGAGACTCTAATGGAGTATTTGGAGAACCCAAATAAATATATCCTGGGAACTAAAATGGTCTTTTCTGGTCTTAAAAAGAAGAATGATAGAGAAGATCTTATTGAGTATTTGAAACAGGCATCTTCATGAAATGATCTTAAATTTTAGAGAAATATTAGTTATGAGCCAAAATTTTCCAGTTTTAAATACTGCATGTTTAAAGAGGTCATATATATGCTCTTTCTTGATCAGCCTGTAGTAAGTTTAACATTTTAAAATAAAAGTTGATATTTTTGATTGTGTGTAATCTACTGATCAACTGACCTTCAGAGTCTGAGCTTGATTTTGTCTGGCTGCTAAGGATGTGGACAAAGTCAGGATGGAGAAAGAGAGGGAAGGAGATTGAAATTTATTGTGCTTCAGTAGTCTCTACATGCACAAAATATTTTATAAGTCTAGGAAGCTATTAATAAGGGAGATAGCTTCCACATACTTATTTCTCTGCTATTTAAATGTAAATATAATAGCAGATATACCTAATATAGCAGACATTAGGTTTAATTTTCACTAAACTGTGTTGGTTATGTTTGGCTTTTATTATAAACAGTATTTAAAGTAACTTTAAGGAAAAAAGTAGGGAAAATGAAGTCAAGTATTTGATCTTACTTAAGAATGTTATTGGGAAAAAAAGCAAATTGTTGAGTATGGGTGACATAAACTAAAATCTAGAGACAGGAAGAAAAGTTTTTTATGTTAATAAATATTTATATCATGTAACATATACTTTTTTGCATTAATCTTTTTTTTGATACCCTTCTAATCTTGAGTAGTGTAAAGCTGGACTGCAGGGAGGTATGGCAGGGACCCTGAGAGAGAGAGAGAAAAACAACCCTCACCCTAAATGTTAAAGACTTCCTACCTCACAATAAGGGGAGTGAGGTGTCGTGGGGCAGGTCCACCACAGAGCCTGTGTGGAGGGCAGCAGTGGCTCTCCGTGGTATGAGATGACCCCTGAAGTGGCTATGATATCCTGCAGGTACTCTGTCATCCAAATAATATGGCCCAGCACAAGGAGAAGCTGTTTCCAATAATGGACTGGTCAGGGTCATTATGGGTGAGGATGGGATATCCGTTATCTTATTTCCACTTCTCAACAGCACACCTGTAAAGCGAAGTGTACCTTCTACATTGAGACTTAGAGACATCTGGTGCCAGAACCAAAACTTGGATCTTCCACTCTAATTCTTGGTGACTTTTTCCCATATCATAGGGTTAATATGTTAGCTGGTTAACTTATTAGCAGATGACAGTACTGAGAAGATACCGTGTCAGAAAGTTTCCAAAGTGAGGGGAGTATGATTGAAAAGCTGATTTCCAGAAGGTTCCATTAAATCTTTTAAGTGCCTGGGATCACTCTTAATGCTTTCGGCAAGTGGGAGAGAACATACTCCTCCTGGAGCCCAGGGCCAGTGCTGTGTAGGAGAGGCCAGAAGAGGGCCTTAGGCAAAGCTAACTGTCTTCCTGGAGTAGTTCTTTGATGAGGGCAGAGACATTTGTAGGGACTGCAAGTGTGTATTAAGGATGTTGTCAGTGTCAGAGCTGAGTTGTGTTTGCAGGGATGTAGAATTGGGTGACATACCCCACATTCTAATTTTCATGAGACACAGAGCTCTGAGAAAGAACTTGAACTCAACTCATACTCATAACTCACATTTATACAATCCTGATAGGTAAACTTGGTGGTACTGAAAAAAGCCACATTGCATAGAGGAGCAAGAAGACTTTCTGTTTGGAGTTTAAATACTTTTTTTGACCTAGGAATAGTAGAAAGAAGAAGTATGAGAAGAGCTGAAATGATAAAAGGCAGTTGGGTGGAAATGGAGTATTAAGTAGACTTTTTCCATTTAAAAAATTGTTCAGCTAGTGATAAGGTATTGAATGTTGCTTTGCATTTATGTTTATCTTGGTAAGAGCAAAATAAGTACCTCTTTGCTTGTAACCGTGTTTCTAAAATTAGGAAAAAAGTTTGAGGAAAATTTGCAAATCAACTCAGTAATTAAAGTTACATGTTATCATAGGCTATCATTATATGAGTGTATGTTGTCTTTGGGAGACTTAAATCCGTCTTAGGATCAGTTTATATGAAGGGACTTCGAAACACTGTGGTTGTTTTATATCGTGCCAGTTTAGCTAAGTTAAACTGTTTTCCAGAACCCTTTTCTCTGTATGGTTCCTGGTTAGGGCTGCTTCACATGAGAAAGCTGCCTGAGATTTGGAAAGCAGTAGAGTTAGGCAGAAGCTTTTACATCTGTAAGTTCAGTGCAGGGTCCTAGGTGCAACTCATTCTTGTGGTTACTGCTCTGTTGACAGCAGCCTTCAGGTGGTGAGGCAGCAGCCAGGCACTCAGCTTCTACCAGATCTCTTTTAGCTTTTCTGAGTCCTGGGCCAGGCGTCTAGGTATGTGCTACTTTGAGGGGGAAGGCTTAGGTCAGATCATCCATATATATAATCAAGATGTGAAATGGAGGGAAACAGACAGCGCTGGTACCAGTTTGTCCTCACATGTTTGCCCTTGCTCTCTGTAGTATGCCCTTGGCAGTTTCTCCTGACTCCCTGCCCTGCTAACTTACGGCAACTTGAGACTCATCACTAGTTGCAGGACCAATAACCTTCCATAATCTTCATTAGTTTCCCTTTGTGGCCTTAGCAGCTTTGCTCTGATCCTTTCTGGGACATTATTTATTTCCTCTTTGTCTCCCCAAATTGTGTAAGGTCTGTCTCTATAGTGATTCCTTAATTCACATCCCTGTAGTGGTCCTGCTTCCCTGGTCAAACCCTAACTGAGGCAGGCACCATATCTGTGCAGCATATCTTCCTATGAATAACAGGATGCTCTAGGGGAATGACTCTCTGAGTACTCTTCAAGCTAAATGTGGTGTACCTTGACAGAGCAAAGGAAACAATAACTTTACAGTGATCTAATGTTGTCAAAATATTAGAGGCTGCCAATGTCTCCTAAACTTAAAGATTCAGTAGAAAAAAGTTCATATTAATACGAACACATTCCTATTATTCTGCAATCTAAAAGGAAAAACAAGTATCCTTGTTTTATAACACTGTTAACAGGAACCAGGATACTTTAGTGACCAGGAAATGCTAGGCTGTTTGCACATCAACAAAAAGATACTTGAAAAGGATTGTAGACAGTTGGATAATTATGTAAGATGTATCTTTATTACTTTTAGCATTCTCAATTCTAATATATACCTTGATAAGGATCTGTAAGATTAAAGTTATTTAATTACAGTGAAAATGTGAGATCAGTTAACTTGGCAATTATTTGTGTGTTTTAGAAGGAACAGAGAGAACTCATCAGAAAGCAGTGGAACATTGTTAGTTCCTGCCTTCCTAAGATTTTTTACACTAGTGAGTGAAGTACTTCTCAGATATAAACCTCTAGTCAAGAGTTCTTGTGGGAAACGACATACCATTTATTTTTTAAGAAGAGTAATTTTTTTTTGTCTTTTTGCCTTTTTTTATCTAGAGCCACACCCGCGGCATATGGAGGTTCCCAGGCTAGGGGTCTAACAGGAGCTGTAGCTGCTGGCCTTTGCCACAGCCACAGCAATGCGGGATCTGAGCCGCATCTGCGACCTACACCACAGCTCATGGCAACGCTGGATCCTTAACCCACTGAGCAAGGCCAGGGATCGAACCCACCACCTCATGGTTCCTGGTCGGATTTGTTAACCACTGAGCCATGAAGGGAACTCCAAGAGTAATTTTTTAAATTGAACTCGTGTGCCCCTCAAGATCTTGTGTATGATACAGTATGATTTTGAGAATATTTTATTAGCTTATTCTCCCTCATCATGACTTCTAAAATATTAGTGTGGGTGAGGCATTTAGGACCAAATTTTTCTCTCTGTGTTTTTCACTCAGTGATCATTGTCATAAAGTTGTGAGTTTGAAATCACAATCCCATGCCGTTCTTCATCTTGTCCTCCCCATTCCCCACAAAGTA
Source organism: Catagonus wagneri (assembly GCA_004024745.2). Taxonomy (NCBI): domain Eukaryota; kingdom Metazoa; phylum Chordata; class Mammalia; order Artiodactyla; family Tayassuidae; genus Catagonus; species Catagonus wagneri. Next base: position 30,923,104 of record PVHT020000141.1, on the reverse strand, counting down.
GGGACTTGTTTATGCACAGAATACCATTGTTGTAGAGCCACTCTAGGGTTGCGGTGCTGTATGAAGGAAGAAGAGCTCATGACAGGCACTAAGAATTTCATTTCAGTATTTTATTTTCAAATATATTTTATTTACAGAACCATTTGTCTAAATGCAGTCCTTCTCCAAAGAAAACTCAGTATTTAAACAAGAGCACTCTGGTTGGGGAAGGGTGGGACACACTCCCTACTCCCCCACATCCTTTGTCCCTACCGCCTGTGAGTTAAACTATTTTGAATAAAGGATAAGAAGCTAGGAAATTCTTGAAAACTGTTGGTTCCCCTATTCACATTTTATAGCTGAGAACACCAACGTTCAGATGCTTTTCCAAAATCAAACACCTAGTTAGTGTTAGTATTCAAAACTGGGACTAGAACCTGGGTCCTTGATTTCTAAATATCAGATTTTTCAACTTTTTATGTGGGGTTCTATCTAGGTCCATACTCTTTTTTAATTACTGTTGCCAAACCTACTTCCCCTCATTTAATTTTCCTTTATAAAATTGCAACAATGTTATGGAATCAAAACCTTTGAAATAGGAATTCTCGTGTGCTGTAGCAGGTTAAGGATATGGCATTGTCACTGCAGTGGCTTGGGTTCAGTCCCTGGCCCAGGAAGTTTCACATGCCATGAGCACAGCCAAAAAAAATCTTTGAAATAAAATCTTTCTGTATTAAGAAAGAAGGTTTATTTGCGGTTCATTTTCCTTTTTTGGACTAGTGTGTGAAAATTATGACTATATAAGTGCTGTTCATTAATGAAAATGAGGGTGATGACTTTAAACCATTGTATGCCTATCTCTACCACAATAAGAATGCTGTCAGCTACAGTGGAAGATTATTAATCAATGAGTTTATTTAATAGATATTTATTGTGCATTGTGGCAGCTGGTCTCCAAAGGCCCCTAGTTACTGCCTTGCAGGTGTCCATGCCTTTGTGTCCTTCCTTCAGTGTTGCATCTGGGCTGACCTTGGTTCATTTTAATGAACAGAATGTGGTAGAAGTCATGCTGTACCAGTTCTGCTCTTAAAACTTAAGAAGCCCTGGTAGCTTCCACTTTTGCATTTTTGGAAGGCCTAAACCATCCTGTAAGAATTTTGGCAATCCTGCTGGAAAGACCACATGGAGAAACCTTATGGCAAGTGAGAAAGCCTAAAACTGTAGAGAAAGAGAGAGAGAGAAGGAGAGGGAGAGTGGTAGATTGATTCAGCTAGGAGAGGGAGGAAGAGAGATCAATTGAGTCAGTTTTTCCAGAGTCCATTGAGCCCAGACTTCAGCCATATCTGTGAGGGGCCATACAGAGTGGGCCATCTAGTTCAGCCAAGCCCTCACTGGACTACAGCCCAAAGATTGGTTTATCTTTATTGTTTTTATATTTAACAGTCACAGTTCTTCTTAAACGTAGTTGGTGGTGCTTTTGGTAATATAACTGTCTTCAAACACCTCTGATTTTTGTTCTTTTTGTCAGTGGTGCTTTGTGTTTATCAGGCTTTTATGGAGTCACATTCTTTTTCTGAACCATTTTTTTTTGCTCCAAGACAGTCTTTTTTGGCCTTTGTTACACAGAGTGTTTTCAAATTTCATCTGAAGTTGAGAAACAGTTGTAGCTTTCAGAATGGCAACTCCTAGGATTTCTGGCTTCTTTGTTTTCCCTTGCATTCTGCTTGTAGATAAGCTTGTTTGTGAACTCACCTCTTTTGTATAATCTTATTAAATAAGCTAGGAATGACATAGTAACATTTCGTTTTGCATTCTCTTCACCCAAAGCCATACATTTATTAGGTTTATTACTTGTTGTTTAAGTTATTGCAGGTGATAATTTCACTAAGTTTTTGGTCCCTACATAACATGGGTCACCATTTTTCTAGCTCCGAATAACAGTTTCCATGCCATCTGCTATCTGATGCTGAGATAGGGCTACACAGCAGCACCCCATTTCTGTATTAACCAACTTTTCTCAAGTAACAAAATCTTAGGGGCTTGCAACAGCAGTGTTTATTTCTTATTCACATGGTTTGTAGCCTGTGGTCAGCTGTGGCCCTGCTCCAAGTCTTCTCTTTCTGGAATCAGGTTAAAGGAGAAATACCTATATGGGACATTCCCATTTCCCATTCTTATGGCAGAGGGGAAGGTCAGGAGCAGTAGAAGTGCCTGATGCTTCATAGAGTTTCTGCTTAGATGTGGTATACACTGCGTGACCAAAACAGGTTAAGTAGCCAAGCCCAGCACCAGTAAGGTGAGGGGGTATGCTCCTCCTGCAGGAGGAATGACAAACCATGTAACAGTACTACGTCATCTGTTTAGGAGGAAGAGGCTAGTGAATCATGCAAACAAAACACCATCTACCATAAACATGTAAATGAATTCCATTTGCTCATATTTTCACTTCAGACAGTCACTCTATTGGCCGCAGCCTCTTCATTCTTTGATTTACCTGTTACCATGAATAATCACACTTTAGGTATTAACTTTGCTCTTTTTCTTTAAAATTAATTTAAAATTTTTATTTTTTAAATAGGGATATAATATATAACATATTAGTTTTAGGTATAAACATAATCATTTAACTTTTTACATACTGCAAAATGGTCATCACAGTAAGTCTAGTTGGCATCCATCACTGTACTTAGTTACAAAACTTATTTCTCTTGATAAGTACTTTTAAGACCTACCTTCCTTAGCAACTTTCAAATAAGTAATATAGTATCATTAACTATAGTCAGTTACCATGGTGCATATTATATCCTCATGACTTGACTTATTTATTTTATGACTGGAAGTTTGTACCTTTTGACAAAGCTTACCCATTTTGCCCTTCCCCCACTCCCACCTCTGGCAACTACCAATCTGTCTCTGCATTTATGAGCTTGGTGTTTTTTGCTTTTTAGACCCACATATAAATGAGATCATTTAGTATTTGTCTTTCTCTGACTTATTTCACAATGCCCTCACGGTCCATCCATGTTGTCACAATTAGCAAGATTTCATTTTTTTTTTTTTGTCTTTTTGCCTTTATCTAGGGCCGCACCCGCGGCATATGGAGGTTCCCAGGCTAGGGGTCTAACAGGAGCTGTAGCTGCTGGCCTTCGCCACAGCCACAGCAACGCAGGATCCGAGCCGCGTCTGCAACCTACACCACAGCTCATGGCAACGCCGGATCCTTAACCCACTGAGCAAGGCCAGGGACCGAACCTGCAACCTCATCGTTCCTAGTTGGATTCGTTAACCACTGAGCCACGGCGGGACCTCCAAGATTTCATTCTTTTTTATGGCTGAGTAATATTCCACTGTGTATATATACTACATCTTCTTTATTCATTTATTCATTGATGGCTACTTAGGCTGTTTCTTTATCATGGCTATGGTAAATAATGCTGTAGTAACCACATGGGTGCAGATATCTTTTTGAGTTAGTGTTTTTATTTTCTTTGGATAAATATCCTGAAGTGGAATTGTTGTATCATATGGTAGTTCTAGTTTTAATTTTTTTTCTATGTTTTTAAGAGCTGCACCTGTGGCATATGGAAGTTCCCAGGCTAGGGGTCAAATTGAAGCTGCTGCTGCCAGCCTACACCACAGCCACAGCAATGCCAGATCCAAGCTGCATCTGTGACTTACACCATAGCTCATAGCACGCCAGATCCTTAACCCACTGAGCAAGGTCAGGGATCGAACCTGCATCCTCATGTGTACTAGTCAGGTTCGTAACCTGCTGAGCCACAATGGGAACTCCAATCTTTAATTTTTTGAGTAATCTTTGTACTCTTTTCCACAGTGGCTGTACCAATTTGTAATCCCACCAACAGTGGACAGAGTTCCCTTTTCTCTACATCCTCACCAACACTTGTTATTTCTTGTCTCTTTGATAATAACCATTGTGATGGGCATGAGGTAATAATCTCATTATGGTTTTGAGTTGCATTTCCCTGGTGATTAGTGACGATGAGTATCTTTTCATGTATCTGTTGACCATCTGTATGTTTTCTTTGGAAAAATGTCTATTCAGTTTCTCTGCCCATTTTAAAAACCAGGTTTTTTTTCTCTTGGGTTATATGAATTCTTTATATATATCAGCTATATGTCTTAATATATATCAAATATATCAGATTTATATCAGATTTTTTAAAAATCAGGTTTTTTTTCTCTTGGGTTATATTAATTCTTTATATATATCAGATATATATCATATATATATATATATATATATATGATTTGGAGATATTTTCTTGCATTCTACAGATTGTCTTGTCATTTTGTTGATGATATCCTTTGCTGTCAACTTAGCTGTGATCTTGTTTCTGGTTTATATACTTGCTTGCAGCTGCCTGCTCCCATTTCAGACCTGTTCATATCTGCACTCTGCCTTGTAAAACCACCAGCTTTGCTCTAACTAGCTCTTATTACTTCCTTAATTCTGGTATGTGAGGGGGAAAAAAAGCCTTTGAAAATTCCAATTTTAGATTAACTATAGGCTAATGATCAAATTAGTGTGCAGTTTTGCTTGAACCATGAAAAATTAGTTAACTGAGATTCTTTGGTAGCTAAGACTAGAAGATTCTATTCCACTGTTATATCTGAGAGCTTTGGTGAATTACTCAAGAAGAAAATTTATCGTTAGAGGTTAAATTCTGATTTAGAAGAGAAAGCTACTTCTTTTATAATTCTGGATAGAATAAATATGATCTTTCTTCATGGAGTGTTAATTTTACTTGAAGATAGAAACCTCTTTCGACTTTTTATTCTTTGGAAAGTTTTTATTTGTTCTAATGTGAAAGAATGTCTATGATACACTGTTGAGTAAAGAAAGCAAATTTCTTATCCATGTTATAGAGCGGTTCAATTTTATATATAGTTTTTTCCGTGCACATACAAAAATATGTATGTATGAAAATATCCGTAAAACTGTCTATTGATATGTACTACACTGATAAGTGTGTTTCTAGGGGACAAAGATGGAATACTTTTATTTTTCCTTTATATAATAGTTATATTTAAGTTTTACAAATACATATTTCTTTCCAATAAAAAAGATAAAAGGATAGCCTGAAAGTCACTAAAATTTTGTTACAGATGTAAAAGTAAAATCTGTCATTTTTTTGTGTGTGTGTCAGTAAATCTCGTATTATGAAAATTCAGAAAGAACATTTTCATGCATAGTGAGTTTTTGGGAAACTTATTTTGTGTGTACTTTGGGAATGTGTTGTTAGTCGTACAGCCTGTCAGAAGGCTTGGTGGCTACTACAAGCAGGGAGAAGTAATGTTTATCGTTCCTGAGGGGGCTGGTTTGTTCATCTGTAAGACTCTTTCGAACATGTGCTTTCTTGGTCATCTGTGGAAACCAGCACAGCAAGTTCTTTTGAAAAGCAAGTGTGTCACCTTTCTAAGCAGTGTTTTTTGTTTGTTTGTTTTGGTTTTTTTGGCTGCTTGAATTGGTTCAATCTGTTGCCACAGTTGTGTTCCTTCAGATATTTAAATTCTGTATTTCTCTACAGTGATTTTTTTCAATTACTCCCAACTATCAGAAATGATGGTTTTAAAAATAATTATTCACGTCAGCATTTATGTCCCTTAAAAATTGTGTGTTTAAAAATTATATTTCTTAAGGAATATGAATTGCTGGTTAAAATAATGAAAACAACTATATAGAATGGCTAACATTTTACTGAGAGCTTACTATGTGTCAAATACTGTTCTAAGTGCTGTACATATATGAACTCATTTCATCCTCCAGACACTCCTGTTAGGGAAATGATTTACATTATATAGATGGAGAACCTAAGGAATAGAGAAGTTAAGTAACTTGCCCTACTATAGTTTGACCCTAGTGAAAATATGCAAAATGGAAATTCCAAGCAACCTAAAATCATGAAGGGCGGTGACAGAGATGGCCTTGTGCTCCCCACAGTGGTCTTCACCGTGACCATGGGGATGATAGATAGCATCACTCCCATTTCACTAGAGAATCTGTTAAAGGAGAAGAGGCAACCTACAAAATATTGGTTAGTTTCTGATACATATTTAAGACACAATTTTCCAACTTAAGAAAAAAAAAACTGGGTTAGAAGCAAACAATGAAGTTATTACCGCGAGCAAATAAACAAATAAAAATGGTTTGAACTTGTACACTGTCCAAGGTCAGTGTCAGAATATCCTTGGAGGGTACAGTTCATTTAACAGGGAAATTTTGGTGAAGCCCAGTCTGAAGAGATGAATGAAAGATTTCAAGAAAAGGCAGCCAAGCTGAAAATGACACACTTTTCTTTGCTCAAAAGAGCATTTGGATGAGAGACTAAAATTAGCCACATTTTTTGTCTTATTATTGTATTATAGCATGAATTTGATAATTTGGCCAATTTTTGTGCTTTTTTTATTTATAATGTTGGTATCTGATAAGACATTTAAATGGGTCTATTTCTTGGTGGTAAAATAATTGGTAAAGAAATTTCCTACACATGCAAGAGTCTCATTAAGAAGCAGGTTTTATGCTAAATATATATATATATATATATGTACACAAGTGAGAAAATCTTTCAAAGGTTAAATTTCAGGGGAAATATAGTTCTAGCTTGGATAGACTGGTTGCATAATGCACAAGGCTACATTCATTATCTGTTCTTATAGCACATAACAGTGATGTGATTAGTTTCTGGAATGATAACTAATTATGTTAGCTGCTGTTTCACATTATATCTCATACTAGGGAGATTAATTTGGCAAGAGATCCCATAGTTTCTCAATGTTCATATTGCCTTTAATTTTGATATATTTATTTTGGGGAAGGTAAATTCTGACATTAAAACATTATAAATGTTTTATAAATAACATATAGTATATTTTCAAAAATGTTTATTTGAAGCTTATAGTTCTCTCATTTATCATGCTCACTTGAAAAATAAAATAATTGAGTTGACATGTTTGTTTTTTGGTATTAGTTTCTATTAAAGTTACTCTTGCGAGTAATATTTAATCTTTGGATCAAACTGGAAATAACAGATGAGACAAATGAAGACTGTCTTTTAAATGATAAGGTGTCCTTATTCCATTATTACAGTGTTTTTCCTATAAGACATGTAAAGCAGTAACTGGACTGATGAAATACTTTTGATTTAGTGAATGAAGGCATAGCAATTAAGAAAGGCATCATTATTTAATATTTATTTCTATCCTTCTTCTTGTGTGTTTTTTCCCTAAATGACAACTGAATCATCTATTGTTGAATTTTCCTCCATTTTTTTCCTCCTTTTGTTCTGATATTAGTAGGCCTAAGCTTTCAATCATATGGAATTTAAGAATACTTCTGATTTCTTCTTTAGATTTCCTGTCCATCCTATTCCCTCAATGGTATCTTGTATTGCCAGTTGTACTTTAATGTAAATATCTTATCTGCCTAGCTAAATTGTAAATAATGTTCTTTGAGGAAAGGAGGGATCCTTAGACTATTTTATATTTTGTGTCTAGATCAACATTTGATTGTTTAATATATTTTTAGCAAAGTTACCTTTATAAAGATTCAAGGAATTTTGAAAATACTGAATTTTCCCATAGTCTCCTAAGTTTGAGTCTCCAAATATAGAGAAAATATTTTGAAACAGTTAGAAGCCAATCGCTATATTTTATCAACAGATCATTCTTTAGCAAGATACTTTGATTATTGCTGCTTTTTCTTCTGAGATAAAATACTCTATTAATTATAAGAAGAAAATGGAATATATAAAGCACTTATGGCATGATATGGAAGCATATTTTTATATCTTCATGGATCATTGTTGTTCACCTAGATACTTTAAAATTAAAAAATTATCTTCTTGATGCCCAATCTTTAATACAGTTATGAATGTGGGTAGGCTTTTTGCTCAGAGTGGTTTTAATTTCTAAATCAAAAAAAGAGATAACAAAAGGAATAATAAACTGTGCTTTGATGTAAAAATTTTTTTAAATGGAGAGTTACATGTATCCTGTTGGTTGAATAAGTACCAAGTATTACATGACTTATAGCAGATATTTGACTAAAATGTGTGGAAGTAGGAGGACAGATAGATCGCACAGGAAGATAGAACACTGCTTCTTACTATGGAAGCAAATAAAACTTCACGTAGGATGTGCCATTTCAAATAGGTTTTAATGGAACAGAGCAGTTTGAGAGACAGGAAAGGAGAGAAGGGCTTTTCAGGAGGAAGCCAAGAAGGCAAAAGGCATCTGCGTGCATGGAGAATACGTGGTAGGGAGTAGCAGAAGATGAGAACAGAGATGGAAGATAGAGGTGCATTGATGAAGGACCTTATATTTGTTTCCCAGGATGCTTATAACAAAATATTCCAAACTTTGTGGCTTAAAACTAAAGAAATTATTCCCTGACAGTGATGAAGGCCAGAACTCCAAAATCAAGGTATTGGGAAGGTTTTGTTTTGTTTTGTTTTTCTGGAAGCTCTGGGGAGAATCTGCCCCTTGCCCCTCTCCTATCTTGTGGTGGCTGCCAGCAATCCTTGCTGTACCTTGGCTTGTAGATGTATTGCTCCAGTCTCTGCTTCTGTCTTTCCATCACCTTCTCCTCCATGTATCTCTGCCTTCTCTTTTGTATCTTATAAGGAAAAATATCATTGGAGTTAGGACCCACTCTAAGTCCAGGATTCTCTTATCTTGAGATCCTTAACTTAATCAAATCTATAAAGACCCTCTTTCCAAATAAGCTCACATTCACAGGTTCTAGGAGGACATATATTTTGGAAGGCTGCCATTCAAGCTAGTACATGTCTTTGATGAGAACTTAAGTCTAGAGAATTTACAAGCAAGGCTGTGCCATTATTACCCTTGTTATGTGGAAGACAATACTCTTCAATAGAGAATTGGACAGTTAATGAAATTTTGAATTAAGGCAAGTGGGTTTGGAAAAGAGAAGTTTGTTTCAAAGAGAAATTTCTGAAGTAGAATATGTAGAATGGAGTGACCTAAGGTGGGAAGGAGTGAGAGTGATGTTGGAAATGACAAATTTGAGGTGTCAAATTTAGGAGCGATTGTCTTGTAGCAGTTGGAAATATGAGTTGAGGACTTAGGGAAGAGCTTCTCTGGCTGACTGTTAAATTGGTGGCTCCCAGTGAAACACTTGTGAGGATTCACATCCTTGTCCCTCCTCTGCAGTTAGCTTGGCTATATGATTGTCTTTGGCCAGTGGGATATTAAGTATGATGCAAGCTTGATAAACTCTTGCACACTGGGCTTATCCTCTTGAAATACTCCCTCTTGGAGCCCAGCTGCCACACTGTAAGAAAGGACAGGCTGTCCTTATGGAGAGAGACACTGTATGAACTGGAGGTTGAGACACAGTGTAGAAAGAGGTCTCCTGAAGGAGAACTGAGTAGCCCCAGCAGGGAGGCCCTGGATGTGTGCAGTAGGCCTTCTTGGAGGTTCCAGTGCAGGCCAGCTGTCACCTGAATGCAGCCGCAGGAGTCACTCCTGCTAACATCAGATGAAACAGAGGAACCATTGGTCAACCCACACAATTGTGATTAGTAAAAAACAAACAGGGAGCTCTCTGGTGGCGTAGTAGTTAAGGATCTGTCATTGTCACTGCTAGACTTGGGTTGGATCCCTGGCCGGGAAACTTGTGCATGCCACAGGCACTCCCATCCCCCCCAAAAAACCCCACAAACAAGCAACAACAACAAACAGTTTTAAGCAACCAAGTTTTGATGTGATTTGTTATGCATGTGTTATGGACTAAATATGTCTCTACAAAATCCATATGTTGAAGCCTTCACCCCCAGTGTGATGGTACTTTGAGGCCTTTGGGAGGTAATTAGGGTCAGGTGAGGTCTGATAGGTGAGGTGCTGGTTTGATGAGATTAGTGCTTTACTAAGAAGAGTGACCAGAGAGCTTTCTCTCTCTGCCATGTGAGGACACAGTGAGAAGGCTGCCATCTGCAAGCCAAGAGGAGAGCTCTCACTAGAACACAGCCATGCTAGTGTCCTGACCTCATACTTTCAACCTCCAGAACTCTGAGAAAATAAATTGCTATTGCTTAAGATACTTAGTCTGTGGTGTTTTGCTGTGGTAGTCCAGCTAAGTACGATAGCATTCGGTGATAGAACACGGAACCATAATGTATGGATTGGGACATATAAAAACAGGAGATGGTAACTGCAGCTATGGGAATGAACCTTAAATGAGTAATTGCAACAATTAGGAAGTCCACAGAGGGTGGAAAAACTAGTGAGATAAATTGAAAAACCATGGTTATTCACTGTTGTGAGAGAATGTAATTCAAATCCATTCAAGTAATAAAGGAAGTGGTGCTGTTGATAAAAAGTTTCAAGAACAGAGGACTATCATAAAAATAGTATGAGGGCCATTATGTTTGTCAGTTGGGAGACCATTGAATGGCATTGGTGAATACACACAGAATCTTAGTGCTGCAGATGATCTTAGAGCAGCACTCTCAAATAGAATTTTCTAAGGTTATGGAAGAAATGTTCTGTATCTACACAATCCTGTATGGTAGGCACTAGCCACATACGGCTCCTGAGCCCTTGAAATATGAGTAGTTTTTCAGAGGAACTGAATTTATAATTTTGTTTAATTTTATTTTTTATTTTTAAAAATTTTTTATTTATTTGTGTTTTTGTCTTTTTAGGGCTGCACCCATGGTATGTGGAAGTTCTCAGGCTAGGGGTTGAATCAGAGTTGTAGCTGCTGGTCTCCACCACAACCACGGCAATGCTGGATCCTAACCCACTGAGTGAGGCCAGGGATTGAACCTGCGTCCTCATGGATATTAATCAGGCTCGTTACTGCTGAGCCATGATGGGAACTCCTATAATTGTATTTAATTTTAATTAATTAACATTTAAATTTAGTTAGCCACGTGGCCAGTGGACGCCATATGGGATAGCACAGTCCTGAGATCACTGAATCTAAGGAAACTAAGTCCTTGAAGGTTAAATATGGTCGCTGTATTCTGTTCAAAGATAAATTGGGTAGAAATAGCTAAAAATATTAATAGTGAGGGGAGGGGTAAAAGACAATTGAAGTGGAGTTAAAAAGGAAAATTTAACATTGAAAATATTTTAAACAGCAATTTTAACATTGCAGTTTATTATACATGATTATTGCTAAGAAAATAAGAGCTATTGAGGGCAACCTGTTAATTTGATCAGTGATACTAGGAATTAAGTCAATTATACTTTGTAGCACAGCTATATTTGTCTAGGTAGCATGTAAATACATGCTTTTGAATTTACATGCACAGTTTCTTCTGCAGTGAAAGAAACAGGCTTCATTCCCAAATGCCCAGCTGGACATTGCTGATCTAATTTACCCCGCTTGGTATACATTAATCCGCATAGTTACTTTATATAGTTACCTTTCTTTTGTGAGTTACTATGGGTTAGAAAATTTCACTGGATTAAGGTGAAGTCACTACTGGGGTATAAAAATTTAAACAGACAAGTGAGGTTCTACACAAATAGAATGGGAGGAAAGTTGCTTACAAAATTTAAAACCAGCTAAGATAACAGTAGTGGTTAATTTTATGTGACAACTTGAGTGGGCCACAGGGTACCTAGATTAAACATTGTTTCTGGGTGTGTCTGTGAGAGTATTTTTGGTTGAGACTAGCATTTGAATTGGACTCAGCAAAGTAGATAGCTTTTTGGTATCTGTAGGTGGGCACTGCCCCTTCCACTGAAGGCCTGAATAGAACAAAAGGTGGAGGACTAAGGAATTTCTCTCTTTTTCTGTGTCTCACTGCTTGAGCTGGGACATCTCATCTCATCTTCTCCTGTCCCTAGACTGGGGTTTATGTCATTTGCTCGCCTGTTCTCAGGCCTTCAAACTCAGTCGGCGTTACACTACTGGCTTTCCTGGATTTACCCTTTTGCAAACAGCATATCATAGGACTTCTCAGCCTCCATCATGTGAGCCAGTTTCTCCCAAAAAATTAGTCTCTGTCTCCATCTCTGTCTCTTTTTTCTTTTTCTTTATATAATCCTGTTGCTTCTTTTTCTCTGGAGAACCCTACTACACCACCTCAGATTTTGGATTTGGTATAGACTGTGACCACTTCTGATAATTAAATTTCCATAAAAATAAACACCTCTCTTGAACTTTTAATACTTTTGGAATGGGAATAACCCATCTTCTGTTTGATCCTGTGGACCCCTATTTCCTAGAAGAATACTATGCCAATTTTAATTAGTTTTGAAGTGAATTTTTCATTTTGAAAATTGGAGCAACCTGTCTGATGATGCTTACTGGTCACATAGTGAAAGTCTGTTTTAGGAGATGGAATGATTAAGAGACAAGCTTAGGATACAGAAGTTCATTGGCTTCAAGAGGTTAGTATCAAGTTCTGGGATGTAAGGGTGGGACAGAACCAGGAGCAGATCAGAGGCTGTGCTTGGTAGGTAACTTTGGAGGAGTTAGATGTCTGTTCTGGATCTCAATTTCCATGTGTGTAATGAAAGTAGAGTATTAAATGATCTCTTAAAGTTTTATCCAGTACTAAAACTTAATGGGTCTCCTTTGAAATTACAAAAGTTATCCTGCAAGTAACCCAGTGCTTTGCATATTGCTCAATAAATGCTAATTGGCAGTGATAAAATAAGGAATACTTGGATCAAAAAGGAAGCCCTTTCATTTGAAAACTGCAAATAGGGCAGCCCCTTTACTTCTCCAAAGAGAGGCTACTTGGTCAGGTTTGGTGGAAAGGAGGAAGTGTAGATAGGGAGAGAGACTACACAGCTTCTTCCTTGAGCTGACTGATCTATCTTCACAGTATCATATCTTTTCAGGGTGTGTGCCCTAGGAGGTTCTGCTGACTGTGAATGTAGTTTAGAGTGTATTACAGAGCGTTTTGATGGAATTAGCAGGTGAGCAGAAAAGAGCAGAATTACACAGAAAATTCTTTGGAATTGTAGCATCCATTATTTCCAAACAAGACTTCTTCAGGGTTCCATATTGGGCCAAGTATTTTCCATTTGCCCCTTAAGATCTTTCATGAAGCCATTGTCCTGCTCTACTCTCTGCCCAGGAGGGATGACCTATGGATTCCATCAGTGAGCTCCTGTAGGCTCTATCTTCTAGCTGGGACTGGTCAGGATAGAAGGGAGGGAGAAGAATAAAATCAAAGTATTTATTCCTGATACCTATCCCTTGAGGTCAGCTTGAGCTGTCCATGTCCCTTGACAGGCCATCACTGCTTCTCTCAGGGCAATAGTCACTACACAGGCCTTTCTCCTTCTGGATCCTGGTAACTTCACTTTATGCTTCCATCAGGTCTAGGGGTGGTGACTTCTCTGAGGCTATGAGTCTCAAATTTCCTCATTGTCCCTGTGGTTTACTTATACTCCATCTTTGTAATTAGTCCCTTTGTAAATTAACCCTCTTAGAATTACTTTGAGTATGCTGTTTCCTGTGGGGACCATGACTAATACATATGCCATTCTGCAAATGGAGAATGAAGAAGAAATGACACTTGGGGCCATATCACCACACATCTTATTATGCAGGCCCCCATCACAGCCCTCTGGACTGTCTTAATTGTACTCTGTCACATTTTCATTTTCTTCCTCAACAATTGACTTCTTCAGTGACCTCATGAACCAACCAGGCAATAAGACTATAGCCAATTCAAAAACAAGCCTGAAATGCTTAATTCATTTTCCCACCTTTCCCAGTATTCTACTCCTGCTCCTCTTGGCACTGCAGACTGTGAGATTCTCAATCAGAGGCAGAGGTTTTGTCTTGGTCTTCTTTTGTCCTCAGAGTCTGGAACACAATGCATGCTAAACAACTGCTTATATAATGAATACATGGAAGGTGGAATTAAGGAAATGTCTATTTATTAAGCTTTCTGTTTCCAGGCAGCCCAGGGATGGTCTGCTTCTCTCCCTTCCTCAGGGATGCTTATGGCTTTTCTTGCCTCCTTGCACAGCAGTGCTGCTCTGTTCTGACCAGTCATGTGCTGGTAAATGCCTTTTGCTGTTTTTTTTTTTTTTTTAATAACAGCTTTATTGACATGTAACTCACATACCATACAATTTATCCATTTAATGTGTATAATTCAGTAGTTTTAGTATATTCACAGAATTGTGCAACCATCATCACAATCAATTTTACAACATTTTTGTTACTCCAAAAAGAAACATTATACCCATTAGTGGTACCCCCCCAACCCCACTTCCTAAATCTCCCCATACACCCATCTCCTGGCAATCACTAATCTATGGATTTGCCTATTCTGGACTTTTCAAGTAAATGAAATCATACAGTATATGGTCCTCTGTGAGTGGCTTATTTTGCATACTGTTTTCAAGTTTCATCCAAGTTGTAGCACGTATTAGTACTTCATTCCTTTTTGTTACATCCAAGTATTCCATTCTATGGATATACCACATTTTATTTATCTATTCATCAACTGATGGACAACTGAATTTTTTTCCACTGAATTCTGGTAGATGTTTGTCAGCTAGCAATCTGGAAAAAGAAAAGTCCTGATTCACAGCATTTGTTAATTTCCATGGTGAAAATACTCCCATCCCAACTGATTGCAAGCTATATAATGTCCCCGAACATGGAGTTGGAAAGAGATGCTAAAACAGCTTCTTGTGAGCCCCTGCAAGCCAACTCCAGTATACCACTCTGACCATCTTCACTGATGGACCACTCAAGATACCAGAGATGTGGCCACACTGAAGTTTCCACACACTACTACTTTAGAATAATAGTAGTAGTAATACAACAGGAAACATTTACTGAGCATGCTCTGTGTATCAGGCACTGTGCCAAGTACTTTTTTCTCACTTGTTTCACCTCCTTAGCAGCCTGCATCTCCAAACTACTGATACTCTATGCTTGGTTCAGTGTCTCCTAGCTGGTCTCCCTGCTGTTTCTAAAACACTCCAAACACGATTACAGATCACAACTAAGCACACTTCCTCTACCTGTTACACTCTTTTCCACAGATGTTAACATAGCTCATTCCCTCACTTCTATCAGCTCTTAGGTATTCCCTCCTCAGAAGGGCTTCTCTATCACCTCATCACTTTATATAATACTTTGCCAAGTCTTATAGCCCTTATAACTGATACTCTCTCATTCTGTATACAGTTGACCTTTGAACAAAGTAGGAGTTGGGGCACTGATTTCTACACAGTTGAAGATTCACCTATAGCTTATGATCGGCTCTCTTTATCAGTGGTTCTGCATCCACGAATGCAGCTAACCCTGGATCATGTAGTACTGTAGTAATTACTGCTGAAAAATATCCACGAATCAGTGAACCTGTGCAGTTCAAACTCAGTTGTTCAGGTTGAACTGTATTTCTTGGTTTGCTGGCAATCTCCTCACCATAATGTAAGCTCCGTGAAGGCAGAGTCTTTTTTCACACTTGTGTTCCCAGTGCCAAGGCTTTGCCCTTAGTCATGCTGCTAAGCTGGGAAATTGGGAATTTTTAAGCAAGTGCCTCTCTTCTCCCCCTCTGCTCCCCCTGCTGCTGTCAGAGGAATGTTTAGAGAACATTTTGCCCAAGTCCCCGAATCTCTGTTACTGGCCCAAATCCTAGCAGAGACAATCCAGTGATGTGGCTAAAAGTATGCCTCATCCCAGCTCTGGAGCCTCCTCACTGTGTGCCCTGGGTAAGTTACTCAACTTCTCAGGGTTTCTCATCTTTAAAATGGGATAATAAGAGTCCCCACTTTTTAAATCTGCTGTCAGGGTTAAACTGATATGTTAATTAAAGTGATCAACACATAGCAAGTGTTCAATATACTTTATGGTCTTAGCTGTGAAGACATCTTTTGGAGTTAGCTTTACTTACTGCATAAGTCACCTGTGTGTCCTGCCACGTGGAAGCTCCGTAGAAGTTGCCACCTGCCTCCTCTGCAGCAGTTTTATTGCCCTCATTGCTAGCATTCTGTAAGAGCACTTCTAGATTGTCCTGCTCCTCCGGGGAACTGGATGGTTCTCCATTTGCTTTTGTTTCTCACAGAAGAGGAGACCCTTAGGCTTCAAGAAAGTATGATCAGCCTGCTTCTCTTTCCTGGCAGATCACCTAGGTTTAGCCACTAGGTTGGAAAAGGCCCAAAGGGAAAACGTGTTATTCTTAGCCTGACTAGCTGAGACTAGCCAGATCTGGATCATCCCTAGAGCTAGGGAAAGAAAAGCCTCCCACAGAGAAGTCTTTACCCATAGCCCTAGGACACTGAAAGGAAAGGAAGCATTGTTGACCCTACCAGATTGAGTGAAGAAGCGACAAGTCATTCCTGAAAAGAAGAGTAACTACCCTGTGTGCAGGACTGGCTTTGGAAGGGCCTGAGGCCCTCAAGTTCACTTTGCATGTATCCCTGCTAAGCAGGGTCCCTAATCCAAGTAACCGTGTTTTAGTTTTCTCCCATGTACCACCCTCCTGTCTCCAATCCCAAGTCGGTGAATTTGGCTAAAGTCATGCGTTGCTCAGATGGGGAGCTCCATTTAGTTATTTCTATAAATCCAGTTACATTATTATTTACTGCAAACCCACAAGGAGCTGGGTATTAGTATCAGTGGGCAGTCGCAGGAATCCTAGGAGCCAAGAATCCACAGTCACATCCGAGAAAAATAATACTCTCCCCCTCCCCGCCCCGACTCTGAGCATCCTCATTTCCTCGGAGTCAGCTTCTGGGTTTGATCCCTGAAAAACATAAACGCTTCCCAGTACCTGGGCTCCCACTGGGCCCCCATGGGGCCTCAGAGAAACACTGGAGAATTAGAGGCGGGGAGTAGGAAGGGCTGGGGAGGTAGGGAATAAAGGAGGGGGAAAGAACTAGGTGCGTGTTCCAATCAGAAGTCGGCCGTATTCCCAGGCGCAGGTTGCGGCCGTCCGGAGACTCTTCCAGGAACCGCCTGGCATCCTGGCCGCGGACTTTGGCTGGTCCGGAGCTCGCGTCTCCCCCCGCCCACCTCTCTCTTCCCTCCGGGATCCGTGCTTCACTCAGAGGCGTGTCCTGCCCTACCTCCCTTTCACAGTGGTCCACTCATCCTCTTAACGGCGGCGGCGGCGGCGGCGGCGGCAGTAGCG
>PVHT020000141.1:30835523-30905914 GCA_004024745.2 Catagonus wagneri | reverse complement strand
GTCTGGGACCATGACGGCCTCCCGCCTGGACTTTGGGGAGGTGGAAACTTTCCTGGACAGGCACCCAGAGTTATTTGAAGATTACTTAATGCGAAAGGGGAAGCAGGAGATGGTGGAGAAGTGGCTGCAGAGGCATGGTCAGAGTCAAGGGGCTTTAGGCCCAAGGCCCACCCTGGCCGGCACAAATGGCTTGGCTCATGGTGGTGGCAGGGGTGGCAGCAGCGTTGGCGGTGGCGCTGGACCGAATGGCTCTGCTAGAAGTCAGTCCACTCCTGGTAGTGGGGACTGTGGTGGGGTTGCCCTGAGTCCCAACTGGGCCAGTGGCAATCGGGGTGATGGGAACCTGCAGCGGAGAGCTTCTCAGAAAGAGCTAAGGAAGAGTTTTGCCCGCTCCAAGGCCATCCATGTCAACAGGACCTACGATGAACAAGTGACCTCCCGGGCCCAGGAGCCCCTGAGCAGTGTGCGTCGGAGGGCACTTCTCCGGAAGGCCAGCTCCCTGCCCCCCACTACTGCCCACATTCTCAGTGCCCTGCTGGAATCGAGGGTGAATCTGCCTCAGTACCCCCCTACGGCCATGGACTACAAGTGCCACCTCAAAAAGCATAATGAGCGACAGTTCTTCCTGGAACTGGTCAAGGATATCTCCAATGACCTTGACCTTACCAGTCTGAGCTACAAGATCCTCATCTTCGTCTGCCTCATGGTGGACGCTGACCGCTGCTCTCTCTTCTTGGTGGAAGGGGCAGCTGCTGGCAAGAAGAGCTTGGTCTCCAAATTCTTTGATGTGCATGCAGGAACCCCACTGCTGCCCTGCAGCAGTACAGAAAACTCAAACGAGGTGCAGGTCCCCTGGGGCAAAGGCATCATTGGCTATGTCGGGGAGCATGGAGAGACGGTCAACATTCCTGATGCCTACCAGGTAGGACTTTGCATTGTCCCCCTTCCAGAGCCCCATTGGTCTGGGAGCCAGGCCTTCAGTTACCCTTTGGCATCCAGGAACACATTAGTTTAGATTCTTTGTAATATGAATTTTGGTATTTAAATTCCCTCTGAGTTTAGACTAGTTAGAATGTTCCTACACTATTTCTGATGTAATGTTTTTTTGCTGACACACAGTGGCTTGAGGAACATTCATATATCATAGGGGCTACATTTTGTACCCAATAGTACCGCATGCTTCTCTGTCAAGACAGCTTGTCTTTAAGAATATTAGTGTGTGGTTTTAGAATGCATTTGTTAGGTGCTGGAAAAAGATGTTTACTCAAGAATTCTAGTGTTTGAAGAAAATGGGCACATTGGCATCTCTAATGTAATTTGGGGACCTTAAAGCATTTCATTCTCATTCAAGATCGGGAAGGGACCAAAGTGCCTATTTTCCTAGTTTCTTTTCCAGCTTACATTTGCATGAGTTCCAAGGTAAGGAAGAAGAGGAAAAGAGGAGTAGGGGAGGAAAAATGGGCCTCTGACCCATTTGTGCCTTTTTAGCATCTGTTTTAACTGTTTCTGTTATTGAGTTGAAAGAGGTTGGACAAATTGAGGGGCTATTTAGGCTTGAATCCAGCATTATCTGCAATTAGTTTTTGACAGGACTGAGCAGGTAGGTTTTTAGTTTGTGAAACAAAAAAATGGATAATTTTCTAGTAATTCCAAAGGCAAGGAGCGGGATAAATGTGCAGTTTCAAGTGGAAAAGGAAACCCAGCATGCTGTTGTCTGGTGCTTCTAAGCCTTTCATTTTCACAGTGATTTGAACCTGATATTAAATCCTGGATCTGAAAGCCAGTCAGTTCTAATTTCTTTAGTATCTATTCACTGAACGTAATCAAACTGGATGCCACTTCCTGTGAGACTTCTTTGGGGTTCAAAATAATTATCCTTGGCTGTGAAAGTTTTGTAGTCACTAGATGAGCACTTCTTCTAAATGTTTAATAGAACTCCATGTGTCTTTTAGAGTTGATTGATCAGAATAACAAAAGTGGTGGCAAGGACACTACATATAAGGTATTCTCTGTTTCATCTGAAAGTTGGCATAGAAAAACTGGCAGGTTTGTACTGAAACAAAATTTCATGTTTTTGTGAGATGTCTCAATATAACACTTTAATGTTAAGGAATGCCTATAAAATACCATTTTTATTAACCTTTTTGATTAGATGCATTATTCATTATATCCTTCCTAATGACTTTAATAGGTTTAGGTCAAACAAGCAATGACTAATCTTTAACAGTGCCTATTTCTCTATAACCCTAGAAAACCATGGGAAGAAATAAAAGTAATAATTGATATGCTGAAGATTCCGTAAAAAGTTGAACAATCACAAACTCTTTTCTTTCTCATTATTTCCACATCCTTATTGTGTGCTTGGGCTTAAAAAAAAAAAAATCCCTTCCTGGTCAGATGATGCTTATTATAGCCTGGAATAGCGATCTTTTTATTGCCCTTACTTTTCTTATTCTTCTCAATTGACTTTCTTCCATTTTATTTCTTACTCCAGTCCATCAGCTCCTAACCTTTATTTAATACTGTTCATATGTTTTTTCTTCAAGAGCATAATTCTCAGCTTCCTCAGTAGTTAACTTCCTGCTGCCTAGAATTGTGACTAGAAGTGTTACCACAGGCATAGAACATCAGATTTTCAGCAGCTGATATTTGTTCTGGGCCCTTCTCTTGCTCTGAAGACAGAGGGTAAAGCAAAGTTGCCTTTTAAAATTGGGAGAGGAGAGTTCTTCTTTTCTCTTCCCCAGGGTAGTAATGATGGCTATAAAGACTGGGTTGTTGGGAGGACCGGCAAAAGGCAGGGAGAGGAAGGGTGTTAAATGAGTTGGGAGTTAAAAGATCTTGGTTTACTCCTTGTCTTCATTTTAATCTGCCTAGAAACTTTCTGTTTTCTTTCTCCATCGGCTTCTGCCATATACGTCTATATTTTTAAGCTACTGTATTTTTCCTCATTTTTCTTTACTATTTTTCTTCAATAAAACTACTTTTCTTAGTTATTATGGTACACCAGTCACCACTAGTGTGACCTTGGGAGAGTTTCTTCATCTCTGATTCTCAATTTACTTATATACAAAATGGGAATAATACCACCTTTGGTGGCAAAGAAAATAAGGTGAGATATTGCAAACAGTACCTGGCACATTTCAATTTCCTTTCTTTTTCTTTTTTTAAGGGGCACACCTGTGGCATACAGAAGTTCCTGGGCTAGGGTTGAATCTCAGCTGCAGCTGCCGGCTTACGCTACAGCCACAGCAACACCAGATCCAAGCCACGTCTGCGACCTACACTACTATAGCCCATGGCAACACTGGGTTAATCCTTAACCCAGTGAGTGAGGCCAGGGATTGAACCCACATCCTCATGGATACTAGTCAGGTTCTTAAATTCATTTTATATATGCAGCGTAGATCTTAGTGACTGCAATCTACCTTTTTTCCCCTGACAGTTATAAGTTATTAAACAGCGCACTTTAATATAGTAATGAAAAAATTGCCCTCAAGAGGTTGAAAATAAGAGCACTCAAGTAACAGATGTTCTCTTTGAGATTATTCTAAGCATTCAGAATATAGCACTTTAAACTTTAATAAAAAGTGTGAGATGATATTTTTGTTAGTGTTGATAATGATGATACAGGTGTTTGATGGGCTCTGGGTTTGAAAAGCAACCAGGATGTTTTGTTAGGTGAGTTGAGAAGAGGAAAGGGGATGACGCAGAAGGTTTACAGGTGTGCCAGGCTTTCAGAAAACCTGATCTGTTTGCACAACAGATGCATTTATACATCAGTGCCAGCAAACATACACTGAAAGTCCATTATGCCTAAGCCCCAGGTAGGGGACCTGTGGGTGTACCAAAAAAGTAAGAGGACATTCTTCTTGCCTTCCAGGTACTTCCAAGTACTTCCAAGTACAAGGCTGTGTACTGTTCACAAACAACTAAAGCCAAGCTGTTTTTAATACATGACACAATCCAGAAAATGTTAGTTACAGAGGAAAATGGAGTCACACTGTGACCTGGCTCAGGCACAATAATGAGAGAAACCCAAAATATGTTATAGGGTATAGTGAGTGGTTTAATTTGGCCAAAGTATTGTGTATGCTAGAGAGTGAATATACCAAAGTAGGATGAGGACAAAAGAAGAATCTTGAATGCCTGACTAAAAATTTGAGCTTCACTAACAGTAGACCACAAGGAGCCCTTAGGAACTTTTTAGTACGGTCAGAATGGTGTTTTGGATAACCTGGTGGCAGTGGCTGAATGGATTGAACAAGGAGAGGCTCAAAACTGTGAAAGTATTTAGGACTCTCTTATGATAGTGGAGCCAGATGAACTACTGACCTAAAGCAGGAACAGTGGGAATAGGCAGCAGAGGACAGATGGGGATGTCCTGCAGGTATGAATTTGGGCAAGGAGGAAGGGAAGTCAGTGATTACTCAGAGATTCTACACCTGGGTAACGTGGAGAAGGATAATGTCATCACTAAAAATAAGAAGAGAAACTGGGTGAATAGAGTTTCTAAGCAGAGCCAGCCACATTATTTGCAGAGCTCAGTGCAAAATGATTAAGCAGAGGGGCTTGGGTGGAGGTGAAGTTGGTGTTCCCTTCCCAAGGTCTGCTGCCCTAACTCACAGCAGATATGCGACCCCTGAGTGATTTCAACCTCCATGATGAGATTGGGTGTGAATGAGAGGCCCCTGCTGAGTTGCCTGCTGAATGCACCATAGTGCTGCCAGCTGTGGGTGGGGATGACCACAGTCTTGCTCCTCTTTTGATGGTGTGGGGCAGGCATGCACCTGACCCTCCGCACATTCCCACCCAGAATGTGGGAATTCCCTCCCCAGCCCGGAGCAGAGGGCAATGGCAGATTGTTTGGATCTTACCCTCAACTGATGTGACCTGCTTATGGTTCCTGGTCTCAGGGCAGGGCTGACAAAGGGGGTAGGCTGGGTGGGGCCCCAGGTACCAGGCAGCAGGAATCAGGGGCCAAGAACCAGTCCTTGGCAGGTAGTGGAAGAGGAGATAAGACTCCGAGCTCTGGACTCATACACCTTTGTCCTGTTGGACTTCATTTACACAGCACACATTCAAAGACAAAACTACCTAGAGTTTCACATGGCACAGCATTAAACCTCAAGCAGGGAGCCCCCATGCAACTGCTCTGCTCACATGCCTGTGAAGCTGGCCCTAATTCTGAGTCAGATTGTGTCTTAGGTGGAAAAGTTCAATTTTATTCCGGCCTAGAGTCTGCTGCTTTCGCATGGCCTCAGCTCCATCCTAATTAAATTCTGTGCCATTTTCAGTGCCTGGATAGTGCTTTTCTATTTCTGAGTTTTTCATCCTCCCTGTCAGGACTACTCTTTCTCCATTTTTGCTCATTCAAATCTTGTTCTGCCTTCTCATGACATAAGAAAGGAGAGCTGATTGCCTTTCCTTGAAGAGATAAAAAACCAAACAGGAAATTATACAGGAAGTTATATTTAAGAATACATTGTACTGTACCGCTATATTTATTATATGTTAAATAATAAGGTGCTAATATTTAATAACTCACTTTCACTCAATTTCATTTTAGAATAATTTCCATTGAAATAAACACATTTACATATGTTTGGTCTCAGAAGGGATTAATTTCATGTATCTTGAAAATTCAGTTGTGAATACTCTTCATTCATGAGCCAGCGCTGACCAGCATGGGTCTACAGTCTTGTGATTGAGTTGCTGAGATTTGCTTAAAAGGCAGATGTTGCCCCACTCCAACACTAGAATTGTAAAGAAGTTTGATGAAATCTTATTTCAGCTTTGCACATAGTGTTTTAAAAATTCCCTCAAGCCCACAACCATGTTCACTAGCCCAGAACTAGAACTGATTTTGTGGTTGAAGCAGGAAACATTTGCTGTTTCAGCCCCTCTTCCTGACAGACACATGATCACGATAAACACAGTGACAAATTGCATTTGCTGCTTTGTATATGAGGGTAGATTACAGAGAAGTACAGTTTCTACAGAATCACAGGTAATTTAAGGTTAACTGAATTTTTTCCCAACCCATAAGCTAAATGTTTACTAAACTGACCAATTTATTTTGTTTCCTAAGGTTTGGGTCACCTGTTTATTTATAAAGCTGGCTTAATTTGGAAGTTAGTGTTTCATGTTTAATATAGTGTTGAGTCATATGAAGTTTTACTCTGAAATAGCTTTGAGCTAGGAAAATCAGCAAGATCTTTGAGGTCCACTACTTGCTACTTTAGCCATTTATTTTAATGGTAGTATTTTGTATTTATCCACATTCTTCTGGAAAGTGGAATTTGAGTCATACAAGAAGGAGTTCAGTCATAAAATAGTGGGTTGGATTTCTAATATTTTAGGAGAAACTGGTTCCCGATCATTTGCAGGCATTCAGGGTAAATTTATTTATTTTTAGGATTAAAATAGTAAAGAAGTTTTCCTGGCATTAAAGAAAAGTGGGTATTTTTTGTAATCCAAGAGTTTCTTATTAGTTGATTGGTTTCTACAGCTGAACAGTAGTTTCACATATTAATGATAAATTCTGCTTCCTTTCTTAAAATATAGCTTTAGGCTGTTGCAGATTTAGAACAAGAAGTCTTTTTTCACCTGGGTGAAAGAAAGAGAGGAAACTTTGCTATACCTCTTCAAGGTATCAATTTTTCAAAAAATTTAAACAAGATTTTCAGAAGGGAAATGGAAGCTCCACTGTTAATTAATTAGTGCTCCCTATTTATGGAGCACTAATTATGAACCTGGCATTAGCTCATTAGCAAGTATTGCCTCTTTTAATCCTCTCAACAATCCGCAGAGGTAGCAATTACCACCCCCATTTTATAGAAGGAGAAACTAAGGCTTGGAGAGGTAAGTAATTTGCTCAAAGTCGCTGAGCTGGTAAGTGAGGGAGCCGGGATTCAAGTTGAGGTCTTTGAACTATAGAAATTTCACGCCCAGCGACACTCGGTGTGGCCTCTAGGGACGATTAACTGTTGTGTATACACTCATGTCCATCTCTTTGCCTTCTTTTTCTCTGCCCGTTTAAATCCTTTCATCCCTCAGAGCCTATCTTCATGAAACTCTTGGTAACCCCTTCCCCATCCCACACAAATTGGATATAATCTATTCCTCCTTTGAACTTCTGTAATGCTCTACTGTGCTCATTTTTATTTTCTTAACATTGTAAGTATTGGGGTTCATAAATGACCTCTTGACTGTGAATTCAAGATCCAGATCATGATTTCTTATTGTTCAGTATAGGGCTTAATGCAAGGTTTTCTATTCAATTGAGTAATTATCCCTGATACCTCCTCATGTGGTCAGTTCAGTCACCTCTGAGCAGAAAGTTCAGCATCTTTGGGTAATATGGACAACTAAATCAAGGAAGTCATTTTCTGAGCACATTTTTTAATTGGTTGGACCTATTTCATAGATTTTTTTGGTAGAAAATAGAGTTTATAAAGCCCAGATAACTGGTGAATTATGTGAATTGCTTTTCTGCGTTAAATCGATCTTTATGTTAACTGCTGGACCCCCATCTCCTCACCCCCTTCACTGTTCTTTGTTTTTTCTTTTACTTCATTTCATATGTAGACATGGTATATAGAAAGTAGACTGTCACTGACCAAATAGCAACACCTAGCAATAGCCCACAGCCAACTTTTAGGCAAAAGCATAGGATGGAGTATAACTATTCTGGTTAACTGAATTTTTCTAGTTTTTTCATCACTACCTCATTCATACATTATAACTTATTGAAGATAAAACACCCCTTCTAGCATCAAGTCTTGAAGATGTTAGGATTTTTCTTTGAAAATATTTTCAGATATGGGAGATTATACTGACCAATTTTATAATTATATATTGATCAAACTTATAATTATTTATTTTTCATTGCACTTTCAAGTTTATTGAAATGTCTTAGGTTTCACATACTCTCAGAAGTTCTCATAAAAATTCAGAGTTCTGAGATGGCTGCATTTACATTCTATTATTTTCAAGATGTAGTTATTAGATATCCACTGGGCATGTCCAAGTGAGAGCCATCTCCTTCCCTCTGTTCCTTGTAATTATCACCAATCAGTTTGGCTGGTGGTCAGAGCTCCTCCTCAGCCCATCTCTCGGTTGAAGTAATGAGGTTTTTAAGGGTAAACATAGCTGCTCTTGTTACGTAGAAATTAACTGCCACTTCTAGATCTCCTAGAGGAGAGCGCTACTACCAGAACCCTGTGGGAGAGTCACAGCCGTGTAACCCTGTGGGAGAGTTATAGCTGTGTAACCCTGTAGGAGAGTTATAGCTGTGTAATCCTGTTGGAGAGTTGGAATTGTGGCCCAGGTGAGAGGAACTCAGCCACTGGCAAACATGATCTGGACAAAGGGGAGCCAGGGAAACATTACCCTTCTCACCCTCTCTATCTCCTGCCACTGCCACGCTTTGGTTGAACCTACCACTGGTTGAAGTCAAGAGGACAAATCATTAATAAGCCTATGAATAACAAATGCTGGAGAGAGTGTGGAGAAAAGGGAACCCTCCTATACTGTTAGTGGGAAAGTAAATTGGTAGAACCACTGTGGAAAACAGTATGGAGGTTTCTCAGAAAACTAAAAATAGAACAACCATATGATCCAACAATCCCATTCCTGGATATATATCTGGACAAAACTGTAATTAAAAAAGGTACATGCACCCTGTGTTCATTGCAGCACTGTTCACAATAGCCAAGACAGGGAAACAACCTAAATGCCCATGGACGGATGAGTGGATTAAGAAGATGTGTTATCTATACACAATGGACTACTACTGAGCCATAAAAAACAAAGGAATGCCATTCACAGCAACATGGATGCAACTAGAAATTCTCATACTATGTGAAGTAAGTCAGAAAGAGAAAGACAAATACTATATGATATCACTTATATGTGGAATCTAAAATATGGCATGAATGAACCTATCTACAAAACAGAGAGACTCACAGACATAGAGAACAGACTTGTGGTTGCCAAGGGGGAGGGGGAGGAAGTGGGATAGACTAGGAATTTCAGGCTAGTAGATGCAAACTATTACATTTAGAATGAATAAATAAGGTCCTACTGTATAACACAGGGAACTCTATCCAATATCCTGGGATTGACCATGATGGAAAATACTATTAAAAAAAAGCATGTGTATTTTAAAAAGAGGGCAAAAGGAGTGCAGGTACAGTGGATCATAGAGAATCAGCCCCCTAACACAGGATAAAAGAGTGAAAGGTGGCAAGTGTATCTGGAGAGCCAAATGGGGACTATCCAGAGTCACCAGGGCTATTAGTTTATTCACCAGGGATATAAGTGTATGACCAAGTCAGATAGGAATGTCCTTCTTTGAACACTAAATTTCATCAATCTGTAGAGCGTAGTGATTGAAATCTGTTGAAAACGAGTTCAGAAATTCTGTAATGTACTTGGCTGTCTTTCTCTCTCCAAGTAATTCTGTTTATTCCCAACACCCTATTTCCCAGAAGAAATCCTACAGGAGGTAACCCGGGCCAAAGACAACTGCAGGGATGAGATGACTTTGGTCTAGTTTATGGAACCTTTTCCCTGTGATGCCTGATTAAGTCCAATTGTTTGAGAATTGAATTCTTAGATCACAAATCACTTTGTTACACTGTAAGCGACATCAGAGTGTAAGAAAACATGTTTCAGACTTCCAAGACACTGAATTCTATAACCAATTCTGCCTTAGTTTTTTCAGGTATAACATAAGGAGAATATGTTCAGACACGTCTACCCCATATGGTATTTTGTAAGGATCTAATCACTCCATTATAATGAGATAATTGGAAAGCACATTCAAAAGGACAATATAGGAAATGTAAAGCTTTATTCATATCTTTAAATGCACAAGCCAGCAAGCTTTGTTCACAGGGCCTGGCCCTAGAAAGGACCTTGCACATAAAAGAAGAACTTTGACTTAAAACATGGTAGTACGTGTACTGGCTATATTTTCTTATTTTCTGTATTCTTGATATTCGGACATTTAGAATCTTATCCTAGGGAGAATGCCCCTCCTCGTCCTAGCTAATACCTGGAGATAGCAAATGACTCCCCTTTAAGTGCACCTTTGACATTCAAACCAACCAATCCAGAGCCCACCTCCCCAGCTATCTCCTTTATCAAACTTTCATACAATAAACCAATATTCCCTCTGCCCTAAGTCACTTCAGGGCCAGGTCTTGGACATCTAGGGACCACCACTTTAGTCCAGAGCCCATTGAAATTTTTCAAACCATCTCACCTAAACTGACTCAGGAAACCTGCCTTGTCCACCCCTTCCCAAGAGAACCCCAGTAAAGGCTCTGGACCATGCTCTGCCCTCTCCCCTTTCTCTCCTGACTGACCTGATCCATTGCCATGTAGCCCTGTGTGGCATACCATGCCTCCTCTTTCTAGGGATTTGGGAGTATAACTGTTGTCCTTCGTGACAATCATCCCCATGCCTCCTGTTTATAGAGATTTGGGAGTATAACTGCTGTCCTTTGTGACAAGCAGTGCCATGTCTGCGTGTCTAACCATACCTGATTAAAATGAATCCTGGGGCACATTTTAACACAGTACCACAATACACGATACCTTATGTACAGGTAGTGATGACTTTAAAGCATAAAGTAATCAAATACTTTAAATGAACATCAGACTGTCAGGATTTACTGGCCCTAATACATATTCTACATTTGACAAGCATAAAAAAGTTGCTTAAAATTTTTTTAACAATTGATTGGTATGCCTATTTTTCTACTTTTGCTTATTCCAAAAGTCTCCATTGGGTTTCTGTGCTTTTTTTTTTTTTTTCGCTATTTAGGGCCACACCCGCAAAGTATAATGGAAGTTCCCAGGCTAGGGGTCAGATCGGAGCTACAGCTGCTGGCCTATGCCACAGCAATGCACAGCTCTCAGCAATGCAGGATCCTTAACCCACTGAGCAAGGCCAGGGATCGAACTCTCATCCTCATGGATCTTAGTCAGGTTCGTTAGCCACTGAGCCACGAAGAAGACTCCCGGGTTTCTGTGCTTTTAATTCACATGTGAAATCTCCAGATTAATCATTTGTAGTTTTATTCTCAAAATCCTAGGGATTTTTTTTTTTAAATGATAATGTTTGGATCAGGTACTTGTAAACTAACTAAATTCTGGTGTCTGACACTAAAGGGTAAATGAGCACTAAATCTCAGTGCTTGTAATCAAGCTCTAATAATTTATTAGGCTAGGTAGATTCTATAAAATAATTTTATTTTAAATGTGTTGACCGTTCACTAAATAAAAGATAGACTTTATTTTGTTACGACATAGTGTTATTTTTAATGCTAGGCATTATCCTTTTTATATGTTTGCTGCCTATATTGCTTTGTCAGATTATCAGAATGCTTTAACCTTTATTTTTTCAGTTTAAAGAAATTAAATGGTACTCATTTTTCATTTAAATGGCATGCATAGTTTAATGAGCTAATGGTTTTTATGGGTATTTGGCCACTTAATGTGCATGATTACATATTTAAAGCTTTAATAATGGCTGTAATGGAATTAAGAACTGTAGGTTTGGGACATTGTGGGAAAGATCATCTCAAGGTTGCTAAGGAAACCAATCTAGATTTTTATTCTTTTCAGCATAAAGGCCTCTGGAAAAGTGAAGCTATAATCTCCTGTCTCTGCTGGCTACCTTTATGGAGTACCCACTTTCCCTCTTAGCCTTGTCCTCCTTTTGCTTCCAGAGGACCACTAAGTGATGGCGTGTGTACTCTGTGCAGTAGTCAAGGCTGGCTTCTTTTTTCCCTGTCTTCAGGTATATGAGTCTGGGGCCAGATTCTTCTCTTATTTACTATTCTTTGAGCACTGACTTTGAAAGCCCCGACAGCCACAGCATCTCCTTCTTATGGTAGCCTGGAGACTGTCATACAGAGAAGCAAGGATCCAGTGATAGTGAATGTCCCAGGCACTGACCAAGCAGGCAGAGGCGAGCAGAATCTCTGGAAAGGAGGCTGATGGCACAACTGGGAGCTGAGGCATCTCTGCCCTCTCTTGTTTGTCATCTATTTCTCAAATGAGGAAATAAGAGGAACAGCTTCTGATTTGGTTCTTCCTTTATTTGTTTATCTGTTTATCTTTGTCTTTCGTCTTTTTAGGGCCGCACCCACGGCATATGGAAGTTCCCAGGCTAGGGGCTGAATCAGAGCTGTTAACTGCTGACCTGCGCCACAGCCATAGCAATGTGGGATCCGAGCCACGTCTGCGACCTACACCACAGCTCATGGCAACACCGGATCCTTAACCCACTGAGCAAGGCCAAGGATTTAACTCCAGTGCTCATGGATACTGAGCCACAACGGGAACTCCCTTGTTCTTCGTTTTTACCATGCCTGCTGTGATTCCCACTGACTAGCTAGAAAGGACCTGGCACTAAGGGATTACCTATTAATTTAAAATAGAAAGGGCAGGGAAACATTTTCCCGCTGCTGAATTAACCAGATTGAGAAGATCTACTATGCTAAATTAAAGAACAAAAAGATCAACTGGAGAAAGAGGAGTCACTGTCACTATAGGAATGTTTTATACTTAAGACCTTAGGCTTCTGCTGAAGAAGCAACCAATTCTATTTATTAGAGATTGCCCTGAAATAATCAGGATCAAGCATTTATGTATATAGCAATATAGCAATATTAATCATTTCTTACAGCAGTCTGTGAAATTATAGAATTTAATGCAGAATTATATGGAAATAATTCAATGCAAAATGATACAAAGGTATAAAATTAAATAGATATATTTTCTCTCTGGCTAGTGAAGCCAAAATTTACCTTGAAGCCACCTCCTCTCTTTACTCTGGGCTGTTGATCTGACCCTCCTTGAATGTGACTTGAGCACCTACCAGCGTACCTGGCATATAGTAGGTCCTTTGTAAATCAGATTTGAACAGAAGAGAGAGCCCTTATTACAGCCTTTATTTCATCTCCAGAGTGACTTGCACTAATGTGATCATTATATCGGTTAGGGTGTCTCAACAGTGGCACAACTGACATTTTGGACTTTCTTTGTTGTGGGAAAGTGGGGGCTAACCTGTGCATAGTAAAAGGTTTAACAGCATCCCTGGCCTCTACCCACTATATGCTTGCCCAGTCTTCACAAGAGTCTCCAGACACTGTCAAATATGCCCTGGGGGCAACCTCTCCCTTTTTTAGAAACTGCTAATGGAGGACAATTTAGCGATAATCATGTATTGCCTTAGGAATATTTATAACATTTGATGTAGCAGTTCCAGATCACCCTAAGGAAATCTTTATGGGTATGTGTAAAGATTTGTGTATATGAATCCTCATTGCAATGTTATTTATAATAGAGTAAACATCTCAGCCCAAACATCCAACTAGAGGATTGGATAAATAGATTGTGGTACATCATAAAATGGAATATTTAATCAGAGGAAATCGCTCGCAAAATATTAAGCAAACAAAACATATTTAGAAAACAATATCATCTCAGTTTTCTTAACAATAACAACAGCAAAAGCATGAGGGAAGGGATTGAGTTTAGAATCAGATAGACTGGATTCAATTCCCGTTCATATACCACCTAAGAATTATATCGTATTTTACCTCTCCAGTTGTTAGTTTCTGCAGTTCTAAAATAGGGATAATTATTTCTATCTTGAAGGTTGTTGTCAGATTTAAATAAAATTATGTATTGAAAAGCTCTTAACACGCTTTTACCTTGTGAGGGCTTGGTGAAAAGTAATTGGAACAGTGCCGGGGAAAGGCTGGAAGATGATAAGTGGGCTTATTTTTCTCTTCTCTCTTGTGTTTTTTACTTATTTTTCTAAAATTTCCACATATGTATATGACTAGAGTAGCTGTAATTGTTTTAGTAGATAAACTTCCTATGCCTGATAGCGCACAGCGGTAATGCAACAGAAACGTATTTCTCATCTTCCAAAGTTCAGCAAAATCTTCCTTATTGACAAGTAGCTCTCCTCCAAGAGGGGATTCTTTCCTTCCTGGGCCTTTACACCTTCATCGCGGGGCTTCCAAGTTTGCATTCAGCATCAACGTCTCACTCACTAATAGATGAGGGGAGAAAGAAATGGACAGATGAAATGGGAAGGTTTTGTGGAACTGGTCTGGAAATAACACACATCATGTTCTGGTACCATTTCATTGACTCTCTAGACTCACGAACTCAGGCATAAAGCCACACTTAACTGCAGGAAGGCTGCCAGATATAGTTTAGCCTTTTCTCAAAGTGGATCCCAGCTTCAGCTCAAAGTGCAGGACCTTCAGTGGGGAGCCATTTCTCTAGAAGGTGTTCCTAGTTTTCATGGGCTGGGACTCATGTGCACAATTAATTGTCCACAACAAGATCTGAGAGGGAAAATTCGCTGGGTTTTGGAAAAGGGATTTGAGAGACATGGAGAGAGATTTTGTTGTTTTCTTTTATATTGTTGAGAATGGATTAGAGAATAGGACTCTGAAGACAGGAAATTTGCTAAGGTGATTGTTGCCTCTAAGCTCAAAGATCTAACGGTTAGAAGCTCAAGGGCTGGGTCCAGACCTGGCTACATAGTTTGTGGGACCCAGGAAAAAAAATCAAAATGGGGGTCACGGCAGAGGTCAGGGAAGTCAGTCCCACCAGGTCTTCCACCCAAACCAAGGTCAGATGGGCAAACCCAGAAGATGGCAACCTCGGTGCCAGAACATGCTCTAGGCCTGGATCATGGGTGGGTGAGAGGCCACCACAGAGTGGCTTACTGGACATGCTGGGTGATGCTATCAGCCAGCCTCTTGGCCTCCTTCCCCACCCTGAGACATTACAGGGCCTTTGACCCTCCCTGTATCCATGCCTATGACCTCACTGGGAATGGAGGGCAACATCAGAACATGGACACTCCTCACTCTAGCACATCCCCTGGCAAACAGATCCTATTACAACCCTGAGTGGAAAGAAGTAGAGGTCATGGGACTGGGCCAGGGAGTGAGAGGCTGAGAACCTGAGCTGGACAGTGTGTGAGCCCTGGGGCATGCTCCCCTAAGACTTCACCTACAAAACACAGGTTCAGCCTAATTCAGGCTTCCATAATGGGGCCCGGTGACTACACTGTATGTACATCCATAAAGCCATTTTTGGGTGGCACCTTTACCTTGACTTTAAGAGTTAATAATAAGGATGGCAAACCCCCTGTGTAAGTCTTTTTCTTTCCTACTTCCATAGCTCTTTGCCCGTAAGACTCTTGCTTTTTTTTTTTTTTTTTTTTTTTTTTGGTCTTTTTGCCTTATCTAAGGCTGCACCTGCAGCATATGGAGGTTCCCAGGCTAGGGGTCTAACATGAGCTGTAGCTGCCGGCCTTCGCCACAGCCACAGCAACGTGGGATCTGAGCCGTGTCTGCAACCTACACCACAGCTCACGGCAACGCCGGATCCTTAACCCACTGAGCAAGGCCAGGGATCGAACCTGCAACCTCATCGTTCCTAGTCGGATACGTTAACCACTGAGCCATGACGGGAACTCCATAAGACTCTTGCTTTTTATTCTGTTTCCGGTAATTTTAATCTTGGCTGTCTTTTTCTCCGTTAGGCTCTGAGCTCCTTGAAGGCTATGACTTTTTGAGCTTTGTAGCCCCATGGGTTTGGCACAGTGTCTAGAATGTAGTAGTTTGGTACTCAAAAATACTTGTGTAAATAAGTAAGGAAAAGGAAGGTAACTGAGTCATAAGGTCAAATGGCTTCAGTATTAGTACCAGGTTACAAGGTCAGATTAAGACCAGGGGTTTGGGAGTTCCCATTGTGGCTCAGTGATAACAAACCTGCCTACTTACCATGAGGATGCGGGTTCGATCCCTGGCCTCGTTCAGTAGGTGAGGATCTGGTATTGCTGTGATGTGGCATAGGCCAGCAGCTGCAGCTCTGATTTGACCCCTAGCCTGGGAAGCTCCATGTGCCTCAGGTGTGGACCAAAAAAGGGGTGGGGGGGAGACCATGGGTTTAGCTAATAATGCTGAACTAGGCCACTTAAAGGCCGAGAGTCCTTTCCTTTTCTTAAGCAGAGGGAAGGGTTGCGTTCCCAGGTCAAGTGATCAGATACAGAGCTAGAGTGGTCCAAACTGTGACTGTTAGAGAAATGGAGGCACAGGGAACCAAGTAATTCATCTATTATCATTAGAAGAGAGGAATTAGCAGAGTTGGGAGGATAAAGCAAGAGAAAGGGATATCAGCTATGGCAAATATAACAGTCCTGAGGCTTTGGGAAAATAGTGTTTATGCAGTTAATATGGCAACTTTGGATCAAAGGAGATATATTCTGATTTTCATATGTTTATTTAAATGGCCACAGTGATTCTTTTAGGCAAGGCAGGTGATTCACTAGGGAGAGTGTGAAAGGTTAGACTGGGAGTTCTATGATTTAAGGGTAGTAATTTAAACCAAATTCATACATATGGGGAACTCATATGGTGAAAGCAAAGGCACCACCACCACCACCACTTCCATTCCCCGTCCACCCCCGGCCCGCAGGAACCAGGAGCATTTATGTTTCTCTATTCTGTATTTGTTTCCAGGTAGCATTTTCCAAGATTGTCACATTCTTTTTTGGACTCCAGATATTTTTTTATGGATTATCTATCATTATCTTAGAAAAGATGCAGTCCTTTGAGAAGTATGTAATTCTTCTGAAGTCATCTGTGACCTGTTGTGTTAAATAATTAAATGACATCCCCAAAGATAGTGATCACGGTTGTTACTGCTTTAGAGCTCAGTGGAACAATTGTGTCAACAAGTGCATTTACCTAACATAGTACAGAATCCTCTGAGCCATGGCTTGGCTCAGTCTCTTTCCTTTTCCTGTCCTCTTCTGTTTCCTTTTCTCTCTCATTTCTTTGTTTTATGCTTCCAGTGTCCTCTTTTCTGACATTCCACACCTGTCTTCCTTCTGGGTAACTGCTTCCCCTTGTCCCTCCCAACTTTCGTTCTCTTTTCCTCCTCCCTATCCTTTGCCAGCCCCCCATCTTTCATATTGTCTGTCTCTCTTTTTCCTTCTTCTTCTTCTTCTTTTTTTTCCTTGTCTTTTTAGAGCTTACCCATGGCACATGGAGGTTTCATAGAGGAGCTATAGCCACTGGCCTATGCCACAGCCACAGCAGCGCCAGATCTGAGGCCAGGGATTGAATCTGTGTCCTCATACCAGTCAGACTTGTTTCCGATGGGCCACCACAGGAACTCCTCTTTTTCCTTATTTTTTTCTTCTCACTTCTCTGTCTTCTTCTTGCCCTCTCTGACATTACTGACCTTAACATAAAACAAATAGTACATGCAAATAAGTTTTTGTTATAATTTCCAAATTAAAGTTTAAAATCTCACAGACTTCCTTCAGAAAACAACTGAGTTTTTTTGTTATTCCCATGGCCTGTGATTAGTATCTTTCTTTTAAATTTTAAAATCAGATACATGAAACGTTTGTCTTTCTTTTAAAACACACAGATTTTAATTACATTTCAAACTGGTACACCATGGGGCCCATGTTTTAACTTAGTTCCTGTGGGTCAATGCCTTGCAGTGTGACAAAGACATTGCCCCTGAAATACAGTCTAAGTAGAACAAGTGACAGGGAAATTGGTATTTAAACACTCGGTGTACAATATCCAGGCTTTTATTAAAATGAGAATAATGATAAATATTAGTTCTTTGGTATATCTTTTAGCCTAGTATCCACCAGGAATTCTTAGCAGCAGCGACACAGAAGTTACCATGCCAGCAATTCTCAGGCTGATTGATTATTTGATGTTTTGCCTCTGTTAACCTAAAGCTCCTGCTGGTGAATGTCCCCTGCAGGCCTTTTTTTTTTTTTTCTTTCCCCTTTTGTACACAGAAAAGAAATATTTTCCATCCTCCTGAATCCACTAGGAGGCATGTGGGATTTAATTACCTCTGTTGTTATATTGCTTCTCGCCCAATATATTAATGCTTTGGAACTGCTTAGTCATTTGTAAAATTCAGCTGCAGGACTTACTCCTGCCCTTCTGTGACAGTCTATCAGAGGGAAAGTCCACTAAACTTTATAAGCTGTGTGACTCTGTTTCCTAGAGCTGATATTTTCTCTTGACTGAAAACCACTTTGAACCTTAATATCTGCATCTTGCTTTATTATTTCTAGTGGAACATAATGCTTGTCTTGTGAGTGGAAGTGTATTTTTTTTGTCATTCCAACTTTATGATAGATAATTTTTCCCTTCTTTGATAAAAGAATCCATTCATTATGAATATGTTCCTGATTCTCAAATTCTGTATCAATGTACAAAGCTAAAGAATAGCCAGTTTTTCAATATTTGAAATAGGAAAATGTGAATAAATGACCGTTAGACTACTTTTTTTCCATTCTTTTGCTGCATGGCTGTCACCTTTGATAAACTGGCATTTGCCTACAGAGACATGTAAAATAAAATAGCTATAATTATAATAGAAATATTAATTTGTCCTTTTTTGTGTTTTCTTTGCAGAAATTCCAGATTTAGCATCCTTAGTGCATTTGGAACTAAAAGTAATGTTTGCTGTATTTGAATATGAATTTGAGCCTGTCACTTTTTCAGAATTATCTCATTTAATCTTCATAATAATCTGATGAGAGAGGGGAAGTGGATGTTGTGATTTCCCTTTTAAAGATTACAAAGTTAGCACTGGAGCCTTTTCCTGGGGCCACAAGGCCATAAATGTTAGAGGTAGGATTCTGTATTCCCCCATCACTATTTCTCCTATGCTTGGCTTTGAGAAGACCCCGTAAACAACATTTCTCTTTACTGCCCTGTTCTGACTGAGATGAGAAAAAAAGACAAAAGAGGAAATGGGACATCAAAATGTTACATTTATAACTTATTAAGCATATACTAGAGTATGGGCTTATAATACCGATTTCCAAAATTAGACAGACCTACCCTCCTAGATACAGACAAAGCTGGATACCTATAGTGCTCTGCACACAATGGGCCCCATCCCTTTGAAACTTACTGCATCAAAGAACAAGCAAAAGCAGCCTGCCTCTAGAAGATTAAGAAAGGGCCTAGGCTATGCATGTCCAGTTAGTCTTCGTAGTACTATAGACAGGTAACTTGCCTACCTCCATGAAGAGGAGCAAGGAGAGGGTACAAAGGCTAGAGAGGTTAAGGGAGATGTCGTCTCATGAAATCCAAAGGAGCAGGAAGAGTTGTTCCTTCGTTCACATATGCCATGCATCTCATCTCTCAAATAGAGTCTTATATTTGAAACACCAAGAGAACTCTTACTTCATCACCTCGACCTGCAACATTCTCCTGTCCCTGTCTTATCTTCCTTATCCTCAGCTACCCAATCCAGAAACCTTGGTGTCATCTTTGATTCTTTTCTTTCATTTGCTTGCCATATTCAACCTGTCAGAAAGCTCTTTTTTTTTTTTTTTTTTTTGTCTTTTTGCCTTTATGTAGAGCCGCACTTGCGGCATATGGAGGTTCCCAGGCTAGGGGTCTAACAGGAGCTGTAGCTGCTGGCCTTTGCCACAGCAACACAGGATCTGAGCCACGTCTGCAACCTACACCACAGCTCACGGCAACGCCAGATCCTTAACCCACTGAGCAAGGCCAGGGATCGAACCCGCAACCGCATGGTTCTTAGTCGAATTCGTTAAACACCGAGCCACAAAGGGAACTCCGAAAGCTCTTTTGATTCAGTTTTTAAAGCAGAACTCAAGTCCATCTATTGTTCTCTATCTCTGTCGCCAGAACTCCACTCCAAGTCACCATTATCTTTCACCTACGCGATTGAATCTGCCTCCTAATGGATCTCATTCTACTCTTAGCCATTTCCTGTAGAGAAGGTTTATGAGGCAATAAGGAGTCCAAGCAGTAAATAGGGGTGTGGGGCCAGATTATGTGAGGGACTTGTTGTCCTATAGCCATCTTAACTTTGAAGACACAGAACGTAGAAGGCCTATGAACAGAGGGACACAGATCTGGCTGGCTGGTACTCATCAGCCAGTAGATGCCCTGCTCTCTGTGTGCCTCGCAACCTTCATATATAACATGAGAGGGCTAGGAATAGAATTTTAAGACACCCAGCTCTAAAATTTCATCTTCAATTCTGCCTTTGAGTTATAAAATTAATAGCCTTGTAACAAGGTAGGCTTAGTTTGAATGAGCCTCGTGTCTGAGCCACTCATAGGGTTACCAGTGGCTGCTCTAGAATGTTACAGGAGTGGCTCAGGGCAGTAATCTGGCTGGCAGTATAATCTAGGGGACTATTTGTATAGCTTCATGTTGTCTTTACATATCTTTGGG
The DNA here is from genome assembly GCA_004024745.2 of Catagonus wagneri. NCBI lineage: Eukaryota > Metazoa > Chordata > Mammalia > Artiodactyla > Tayassuidae > Catagonus > Catagonus wagneri. The sequence continues at coordinate 30,885,602 of PVHT020000141.1, read as the reverse complement.
AGGCCTGGGGGTAAGCCATTCCTTGATAATGTCATTGGGTGATATCTTTAGGAAAGAAATGATTTGGGTTCAGGATTGCTTTCTGGGTCTTCCCATTAACTGCAACAGAGGTTATAGCCAACTATTTTGTAATAGGATATGAATCTCTTTCTCTCCAAGTCAAAAATCAAAGAAAGTTTTTCCACGTAACTATTCCAATCTAAGAACACTAATGAGTCCATGGGAACAAGATAGGCCCTAGACAAAGGAACAGTGGGCAAACAATATAAGGCAATGGTCTCTTCCTAACAACTTCACATATAGCTTAATTCCCTTCTGTATTTCTAGCTTTTCTAACTGTAAGAATTGTCAAACATCTCTGCGAGCCTCTCAGCAGTGAACAAGTTAATTAGCAGTTAATACTAACAGAAATAAACTGACCACTTGGTGACAACAATAATGAAACCAGGATAGGGTTGAAGACTGAGAAGAGTAAAGGAAAACTACCAAGGAACCCAAGATGAGCAGATTTTCTTTCAGCTTTGCCTAAGACAAACCATGGTTAAGATTTGAATGGAGCAGTCAACACAGCATTCCGTGACTGGATATCCTCTAATCTACCAACTGTATGACTTCATTCTGAAGATCTGATCCCAATTTCTTACATCATAAAAACAAACAAGAAACTTAAGTAGAAAGGAAGCATTGATGATTTTATTACAGAAATCAACCACCTTCTCAGTGTATTTCTATGTATTTCTTTGACAACTGCTCCAGGACTGTTCTATATTGTAAGGTTTATAATAAAATCTTCCAAAAATGCCTCTTCAAGTGAACTAAATCCAACATTATAATGGCACAAGAAAAGACTTCTGCTAATAAAACTTCATCCTTACATTATAGAGGCCTCAAAATATCAACTGCATATATCATACATATATACTATATGCTAGGCACTATGCTAAGATTTTACTGTCTCATTTAATCCTTACAAAGCTCTGTGAGATAGATACCATTACTTGTCACACTTTACATATGAAGAAACTAGGCTCTGGGAGGATTAGTAACTTGGTAAAATTACACAACTAGTAAGTGGCAGAACCGGGATGCAAACCTAGGATGTCTGACTTTGTCAAGACTCCACACTTTTACCACTGTAGATGTTAATGATTATACTCATGGGCTTTTCATATATTCGACATTGTAATAGTCCCATCTGTGAAAGAAGTCGTCTCCTTGACAGAATAGGAAGTTCACAAATCTATTAGAATTCTTTCCAGAAGTTGTATTAGCAATTCACATCCATTGACATTGGATGTTGGCTATTATTTTCATGCAGAGATCCCAGCAATTGTATTATGTTTAGAGAGCTTGGGACAAGATGCCTCAGGAAACTTCACTGTATGCAGTACAACCGATTAATGCCTGTGAAGGCAAAGTAGTAATAGTAGTAAGAGCTAATGTTTATAACATGCTTACTGTGCCAAGCATTGTCTTAAGCACTTTATCTATGCATTAATTCATTTATTTCATGCAACAATTTTATTAGGTTGGTCCATTATCAATCCATTGTATAGTAGAAGAAATTGAGATACAGAGAGGTTAAGTAACTTCTCTAAGATCACACTGCTAATAACTTGGAGAGCCAGGATTTGAGCCTAGATTGTTTGGGCCCACAATCTGTATTCTTGAAAACCATGACTTATTGCCTCTGTTGTAGTATGTAAACAATGAGTAATGAGCTATTCAACAACATCTTTTCACAATCCTCTTTATCAAAGTTGTGAGACAACTGCTTAGTACCAAAACCTACGGAGAAAAATCTGCATTATTAGAACTTAACTGGAGGAAACCGTTAACAGATTTCCCATGGTATTTTAGAGATATTGATAATTTTTAAGGCAGAGCTAGAATTGTTTTCTGCGGATCTTATAATTGCATAGATCCATTGCCGATTAAGAGATGTACACTTGTTTCTGAGGAAGGATCTGGAAATCTGGGGTATATAAGCAAGCAAATTATCCAAGAATAAATTGCTGTGAAACTTCTTGGTTTATGTGAATTATAAGTAGGGCATTGGAGTTGTAGCCATAACAGTGATTTATTGGTCTAACAACTCTGCTGTTTGGCTAGAGGGGAAGTCCTTTGGGGGCATTTGTTGCTTTAGTCATGGATTAGTGTGATTGCTGAGGTTACACGTCCATTGAAGCAATCAAAAATAAGTGGGGTGAGGGAAAACATCCTGAAAATAACATCTAGGGAGGTCTCATAGAACTCAGAACAAGAAATAAGTTCAGCCTTGTGAGGTCAGAATTTGGAAATTGGAGAGTTCCTAATGCTTCTAGTCCTGTTCTGTATTCTGAATGTGGTGGTATATTTGTATGGCACTTTATGATTTATAAAATGCTTCAGCTTATGCTATCTCAGTTCCTCTTTACTGCTGTCAAAGGTAGGAATCATTTTCCTCGTTTAGAAAGTGAAGAAACTGAGGCTTAGAAAAGTTAAATGGTCCAGAATTTTGGAGCTAACCAGTAGCAGAGCTGGGATGGGGACTCCGGGCCCAGCTTCATATCCAGTAATTTTCATACTTACCAAGAATTTACTATAGGACCATGATCATGAGAGGTTTAACCCAAGGGAATATATCAGGAAATCATACACTGTACTTATATATTAACTTCCTGTTTTTGGAAAATAAAGTAAAATCTGGATTCCAGCTTTACTTTATTTGGTAATTTCATCATTTCTATGAAGTAGGCTGCATCTGGGAAAAGATACTTGTGATGTGCCTGCTCTTCAGGAAGCAAGAGCTTCAAGCTTTTGGGAATATCACTTGAGTTCTTCTGTGTTTTCCTTCTGCAGACATCAACCTTTGCAATTGTATTAATAATAGGCTAGAGAAAAATGCGACTGTGTGGTTGAACTGGCCAACAAGAATGACAAACAGTGTTAACTTCTGACTCTGTTCTAGTACATTAAGTTGAGCATAAACTACTGTTTATTACCACTGACACATCTCCTTATGGTTTTGGAGCTGCATTTAACAACAGCACGGGCAGTGGCCCTGAGCACAAATGGCTAACTTCAAAGTAGCAGAGTGTGGTGAAAAGAGCCCAAGATTTAGACTCAAGCATCTCTGAGTTATTAGCACTCTAGCTCAGTTATTGGTCAATTACTTACATGTTGTAAGTTAGTTACCTTTTCACCTCAGGTCCCTTGTGTGCATAATAGGGCCAGCTGTTGTGAATATTGAGCTGTTGTGAATATTATATGAATGTGAAACACATGGCCCTGATACTGGGTCCATGATAGCCATCATTTTTATTATTTGAAAAATCACTTAGTTCCATAATTACCTCGATTTTTTTTTTCAATTTAAACAGTATACAAGCCTCATCTAGTACCTCTGTAAGTAGCTGTTAAAAGCTAACTTACCATGTGCAATGCTAGGGTAACTGGTATGACTATATGTTTGTCTGATGGCTTAGAGGATCAAGGCTGAAAGTCAAAGCTGTGAACTGCCTGCTGCTGCAAACTGCTACAAAGCCAGGTTATGTTGCTGCTCTCTCTTCCAGTCAAGTTTAGTGTTAGTAGAATCTGGACTTGTCTTTTCTGGATGGATATATATTTAGCACTGCAGGATTTGGCTAATTTCTTGGATTTAAAGTGAAGGGAGGGACCAGTGGAGAAATTTCCTAAGGATTTCATGATGTTTTATAAGGTATTAGTGTGAGTAATCTGACCATGACAGATATTATCTGTGAAGAAAGTAGCATTGGTTCCTATCAAAAAGCATGACATGGAGTTCCCTTTGTGGCTCAGCAGGTTAAGAACCAGACTAGTACCCTTGAGGATGTGGGTTCGATCACTCAGTGGCTTAAGGATCTGGTGTTGCCATGAGCTGTGGTGTAGGTTGCAGATGCAGCTCAGATCTGGTGTTGCTGTAACTGTGGCCGGCATCTACAGTTCTGATTTGACCCCTAGCCTGGAAACTTGCATATGCTGCAGCAGCAGCGCTAAAAAGACAAAAAAAAAAAAAAAAAAAAAAGCTTATCATTCCTTAAATTTCAATTCACAAATGCATGCTGAGTACCTAATATCAGTCAGGTATGGCTGTAATAGCATAAGGCCACTTTACACGAACCACAACCAGAAATTGTCTCTATGACAACATTAGTTAGAATCTATGTCTAAAGGCTTATGATTTGTCTTTATACTGTGCAAGGAAAAGAAAACGCTATAAAATCTTTCTCTCCAGCATCTTAAATGGAGTTCTCACCACCCACACCCAAGGGAGCTAGTATCCCCTTATCACAGGAAATTGTTTCAGGAGTTGCTTTCCACCATTCTGTGCTTCTCACTGAATGCTGTGGACCTCTCAGTTTTCTTTGAACTAGATTGTTCCTCTCTTACTTGTCCCTCTGACTGACTGCTTTTACACGCTTTTCAGCTTTCTGATTTGGCCTTCTTTTCCAACAAAACCTCTCTTCGCCACCCTTTTCCATCTTTTGGCCTCATGAACAACACGATACCCATATGCCTAACCAGAGCTTCTGCTGTACTTCACACTGATCCAGATCAGGTGTCCTGAGCCCTCAGTTGACTGTTGAAGACAGAAATAGAGCTTAAGCTTCCTGTCATGACCCATCAAAAGCATTTACCTTTCCTTGAAAATTTGTTAAGAAATCTTGGCCAATGGACTGCCTATCAATGCTGAGCGGAAGCAAATCTGGCTAACATCCATGGGGACTCAGGCTCAATCCCTGGCCTCGCTCAGTGGGTTAAGGAGTGCTGTGAGCTGTGGTATAGGTTGCACACGCAGCTCAGATCTGGCGTTGCTGTGGCTGTGGCATAAGCCCGCAGCTATAGCTCCAATTCAACCCCTAGCCTGGGAACCTCCATATGCCACAGATACGGCCCTAAAAAAGAAGAAAAAAGAAAAGAAAGTAACCTTGGCCAAGTTGTATTGTTTTTTACATGATCAACCCATGGAAGTTTATTTTAATTGTAATTTCTTCTCATGATTATATTATCATGTATTTAAGGAGACTGTATTATCTCAGAGCATTATGGCAGCATGTACACCTCTAAATAAGTCACTGGTAAAATTATTTCTCATCTGCTTTTATCTCAGTTGAATTTAAGGAATTTGTGGCTGGGAAATCTGCAGGCTGTCATGATCATATTTCATGAAAGAGGCTGATCTGAAAAGATGGTGTCGGATGCTAAGGATGCTTTTGGGTATATCTTCAGAGATGACAATCAAGGAGGTTAGGTAGGTTTCTGTTCCTTGGCATGTCGCTCTGTGTCCCACAACTGGAATCAATCATGATGAATTATCAAGACTAAGCTTAGGAGCATAAGGCGGAAAACAGCCGGGAAAATTTTTATTCCAACTGTAAGTCTTTGCTAGCTGCTGTGGATCTGGACCAAAGCTGGTTCAAGTTTTTCTAATTAATTGACAGGCCACGTGCTGTATGAAATCTGAGTACACAGTGTGGATTTGGAAAAATCAAGCAGTCCTCTATTATATCTAGGCTCTGTCACTTATTGCCTGTGGCCTGGGGTGTATTGTATAACCACTCGTTGCTTCAGTTTCTATATATGTAAAATACCTACCATGCAGTTCTGACGGTGTTCTTCCCAGTTGACAAGAGTAGAGCCATGAAAGGTATTGGAGTCTTCTGTCATTGGCATTTTGGGTATATTTTCTTGGTACTCTAAACAACAAAATAGAGATGGGTGTTATGACTGCTTGGAAGTTGTGGGGTTCAATGCTGATGAATTGTTCCTATTTTTTTTCCCACCCCTGCTCTAGTGATTTAGTACGAGGTTGATACAGAACAGTTTTGCCGGAAGCTATGTCTTGCTTTGTTAAGGTCTTCTTGCTCTAACTGTTGTTTTTTTAAAAATTTCTATGTGATATAATAATAATTTTAGAGACTTCATAGCAGAGTATCTTATATACTTTAAGGATTTTAAAATCATTTTTACCATTCCGAATTTTACTTAACAAAATCACGTACTGAGGCCCATTGTGAGACAGTGGAAGATATACTATAAAATGGATTACCTATAGTTCAGTATCTTCCAATATGCATACAAGTTTATTAATTTTGTTTAGTCACCTCCTCTTTAAAATTATATTTATAGAAAGTTCTATTTGACCTTTTATAATTAAAATAGATAAGATATATAACTATGAATTTTGATTATATGTACCTTTTGAATTATTGTATATTAATGTGATATGTGAACCTATGTAAGAAAACTACCCCATCTACCCATTGTCCCCTTTGCTCACACAAGAAGGTATTCTCATCATTTGGAGCCCTAAAGAAATAGAAAAAAGAATAGTAATATTTATACTGTCTCTTTAAAATTAATTTTCTTAAGAAAGCAAAAACTTCTTATGTGGGCAAATTATTTTTGTGTGGTCATCTCAGGTTTTCATCTGATGATAAATATGGGTCTTATCAGAAACTTATGTTCAAGGTAATCCTTTTAATTCACAGCAAGTTCTGCTAATTGTATTGTAACATCTAGGGGAGTAATGCTTAAAATATTGTATTAGAGAAGAGGATACAGGGCAGATGTGAAACCAGACAAAGACAGTTCAAAAGGGAATTAAGTGCTTTGGTACCTTGACAGTGACATCTGTCATCCAAAGTATTACGGAAAAATTGGAGAACTTTTGCCACATGGACTTACATAGTAGGTTCTTCCACTTTTTTTTTTTTTTTTTTGTCTTTTGTTATTTTAGGGCTGCACCTGCAGCATGTGGAGGTTCCCAGGTTAGGGGTCTAACAGGAGCTGTAGCTGCCGGCCTTCGCCACAGCCACAGCAGCGCGGGATCCCAGCTGTGTCTGCAACCTACACCACAGCTCACAGCAATGCTGGACCCTTAACCCACTGAGCGAGGCCAGGGATCGAACCCTCAACCGCATGGTTCTTAGATGGATTCGTTTCCGCTGCATCCCAGTGGGAACTCCAAGTTCTGCCACTTTTGAAAAAAAAATTTTTTTTTGCATGGGAAATTAGCTCATTGTAGGTCTTATCCAGTTAGGGGTTAATACTTCTTTGGAGAAATGATATTGTTAAAAAATTCTAATTGCTCATTATTATCAGTCTGTATTTCTCGCTCAGATTATTAACTTCAAATTATATATCAGTATATCAGAAATTATTGGGACAAAACAAATTGCAAAGAATTATAGAGAGGGAATACAGTTCTGTTTAGTAGATTGTCTGTAATATATGGTAGTGTTGATGCAGTAAAAGAACAAGAAAAGTGAACAAATTGAGGTGTGTAGTTCTCTGAATAAACATTCCATTTTAGTACCAATAACTCCACGGAGTAACATTTTAGTTTAGTGGTTTAGCCGCAATGTTCCCATTAACGTAGTGAGAGTTGGGTTAACTGTTCATGTGTGTTACTAAAGCATACCCCTTGGAACCCTGCAAATTAAAGTAAAACAAAATATGTACTGAACACATGGGCAATGACAAGAGCTTTGGCCCTGCAGTTTGCATTGTATTGTCTTTATTGAAAATTATGAAATGTATCCCATATCTAAAGGGGAGAAAAATATATGTACACCATAAAGAATAATTATTAAATTAGACATCCTTCTATTTACACCAGGTTAAAATAAAATGTTGCCATTACCCCTGAAGACTTCTGCTGCCCCTTTTCAATTTTATTGTCCTCCCTCCTGAACTCAACCCTGTTGTAACCATCCTGTGATTATTCCCTTGCATTTTTGCTTTTATGGCTTTGCCACCTATGTATGTTTTTCTATACAATATGCAATTTCATTTTCTCTGCCTTTAAACTTTGTACAAATGAAATCATTCTATGTACATTCTTCTGTTTCTTGCTTTTTCTGCCCAACATATGTTTTTGAGATTAATTCATGTTGAATGTATAGTAAAAACAGTTACTGCTATATAATATCCCTTTGAGTAAATATATAACAATTTATCCATCATCAGTAGACTTTTTTCTAGGGTTTGTTGTTGCTCTTGTTGTTTTTGCTGTTACAAATAATGCTGCTATAAACATTTTGTACACATCTCCTAGTTTACTTGTGTGGTATGTTGAATAACAGCTTCTCAAAAATGTTCGAAACCTAACCTTCAAAATCTGTGAATATCTCACCTTATAAGACAAGAGGGACTTTGTGATTCAGCTAAGGATCTTGATAGAGGGAGATTATTCTGGACTATCTGAATGTGCCCAATATCGTAACAAGGGTCCTTACAATAGGGAGGCAGGAAGGTCAGTGTTAAATGAAAAAAAATAAAAATTGTTATAAAAAAAAGACTTTGAAAGATGCTACATTGCTCTGAAGTGCATTTGAAGATGAAGAATTGGGCCACAAACCAAGGAATGCAGGCAACCTACAGAAGCCAGAAAAGGCAAGGGTATAAATTCTTCCCTAGAGCCTCCAGAAGGAATGCAGCCCTGCTGACCTTTATTTTAGGACTTCTGACCTCCTGAACTCTAAGAGAATAAATTTGTGTTGTTTTAATCCATTCAGTTTGTGTTAGTTTATTACAGCAGCAGCAGGCAACTAATATACTTGGGTAAGGGTTTCTTTGGAGCATATATATATATATAGAAAGTAGAATTGCTGGGTCGTAATTTATGCACATGTCAAAATTGCTATTAATGACAAACTCTTTTCCAAAGTAGGGCTGCACCAATTATACTCTCTCTAGCCATGTGTTGGTTTCTGTTCAGCTAGATGTATCTATTTCCCCATGGAAGAGGGGTGGTTCCTAAAAGATACTTGTTTATAGAATCTTGTGTAGGATAGTGTTGACTACCTCCAGTGACTATTAAAACAATACCATAAAAGCCCATGTACTTTTCTAAAAGTTCACCCATTCTATTATTTAGATAACTGTTTTCTGAAGGTGTCCCATATTGGCTATTCCGTCTGCTGTTTTTAAGTCTCCTTGAGAGTCTCCTAATGGAATAATGTTGCTATTCTCTTATTGTGGATTAAAATATTCTGTTTTTTAAAATATGCGTATTTATTCCCCTTTATGTCTTTTAAAAGCCACATTTTCATAAAAATCCATTAGTTGGACTGCTTTGGCATTTGGATGATGACACTAGCTTGACAGATAACCTCTTGTAGTACATCACCCAAACAGATGCAAAAATATGATCACAGGGATATTGTGTTGTTAGAGTTTATAAAATAAATTCTCATATCCTTCATTAAACGTGTCATCAGATTCTCCCATAATTTCTCTAAGTTTAACTTTTATTAAACTTGTTCAACAAGCAAATGAAATAACTTAGTATACTATTCTACCATATAAAGCTACTTCTCATGTCTGGTAAGAACTAGATCAACTTCAGGAGAATATCTTTCCTTTAGTTGAATATCTTTTTTTATATATTTATCTGTAACCGGCACCACCATTGCCACAGGGCACAAACTCTGGCACTACTTACTGAGTCCAATCTCCCCATAGTCACCTGGTTCAGGGCCCTCATTTGCCTCCCAGCCAGGAAAAGAAGCAGCCAGTTACAGTGAGCAGCAAGCTATGCATGTGTTCCACGGTGAACCCTGTGAATACCCCCTCAATCTTCTTTTCATATGTTTGTGTTTAGTATTTTCTTTTCTTTGAAATACATATCCGTGTCAGTTGCCCCTTTTTTTTCTACTGAGTATGTCTTTTTCTTACTGATTTGTAGGAGTTCCTTAAATATATGTATATATCTTCCAAACACCAACCCCTTATTGGTTGTATGTATTTCAATATCTTCTCCTTCTCTATTGCTTACATTTCATTCCTAATGGTGAACTCAAGATCTTAATTGTAACATAATTTATCAATCTTCTCATTAAAGTTTGCACTGTTTGCTTCTTGTTTAAGAAATAAGAGGTTATAAATAAAAGCATTTTATTTTCTTCTTTGGAAAATTTTATTATTTGGTGTTTCACATGAAGTATTCAATCTAATGTGATTCATTTTTGGGTTACAGTAGGGATATGACTTTATTTTTTAAGCAATTGACCTAGTGTCATTTGTTGAATAGTTCATTTTGTCTCATGCTCTATAATATCTGCTTTGTCAAAAACCCGTTTTCCATATAAGCATGGGTTTGTTACTAGGTGTTCTACTCTTCCTTTGGTCTATTAGTCTAGACCTGCACCAGTATCACACTGACTTAGTTTCCAGAGCTTATAGTAAGTCTTGATATCTGGTAGGGAGGATCTCCCAACCCCACCCCATATTTTATTCTTCAGGAGTGCTTTGACTTTTATTGTTTCATGTAAACTTAGTCATTAGCTTGTTGAGTTTCACACACACGAACATACTCCGATAGGATTTACATTGAACTGCCCTGACATTATAGATTGATTTGGAGGGAATTATGATATACTTTATGATGTTCAGTCTTCCTACTCAATAATATGTGAAATCTTCCTAACTATTTAATTTTCTTTAATGTCTTTTAATAAAGCTTTTTAGTTTTCTCTTTAGAAAACTTGTACATTCCTTATTTTATTCTACATATTTTTAAATGTTTATTGCTATTTTAAATTGTATCTTTAAAAACTTAACATCTTTAGCCAATTGTTGTAGGTATCTGGAAATGCAATTTACCTTTTTTTTTTTTTTTTTTTGGCTGTACCTGGAGCATGTGGAAATTCCCAGGCCAGAGATTAACCCTAACCGTAGCCTAACGTAAGCTGCTGCTGCAGGGACAGTGCTGGATTCTTAACCTGCTGCACTGCAGGGGAACTCCTAGAAATGCAATTTACTTTTGTGTATTGATTTTAAATCTAACATCCTTCTTATTAATATAAATTTTTACTTTATTTTTATTTACTAATACTTAAAGATAAACATTTTATTAAAGTATAATTGATGTACAATATTTTAAGTTACAAGTGTACAGAAGAGTGATTCACAATTTTTAAAGGCTGTACTCTATAGTTATAAAATATTGGCTGTATTCCCTATGTTGTACAATATATCATTTTGCTTATTTTGTACATAGTAGTTTGTATCTCTTAATTCTCTCCTCCTTCTCTCTCCCGATTGGTAACCATTAGTTTGCTCTCTATATCTATGAGTCTGCTTATTATAGTTACTAGTTTATTATATTTTTTAGATTCTGCATATAAGTGGTATCATACACTTGTCTTTCTCTGTCTGACTTAACTTCACTTAGCATAACACCCTCCAAATCTATTCACGTTGTTGCAAATGGCAAAATTTCCTTCTTTTCATGGCTATTGTTCCACTATAAATTTATATACCACATCTTCTTTATCCATTCATTTGCTGATGGGCATTCCAGGTTGCTTCTATTTCTTGGCTATTATAAATAATGCTACTATGAACACTGAGGTGAAATTTTTACTTTTTAAAAATCCCTTTAGTGACATAGATACTAAAAGTAAATTTTAAGGGAAAGGAAATTGGTATTTACTAAGATCATATTATGTGCCAAATAGTCAACACAGATTATTTCACTTATTCTTCACAATTGTTTTATTGTTTGTTTTTCTCAACAAATATTTATTAAATAACACCTATGTATTAGGTTTATCTTTTTGATATTTTCTGTGTAAGCAGTCATATCATATGTAAAATAACGAAGGTTTTTATTTCTTTTTTCCAAATCCCTTATCTTTCATTTCTTTCTATTGACTTACTATGCAAGGACCTCCAGAACAATGTGGAATAAGATTGATGAAAACAGACATCCCTATTTTGAACCTAATCTTACAGAGGATGCTGTCTGAGTTTCATTGTTAGACATGAGCTTTCTGTGGTTATTTGAAATGCCCTTTATTGGGCTGAGAAAGTGCCTTCAATTCCCTGTTTGCTAAGAAGGTTGTTGCTATTATTTTTTTACATTACAGATGGATGTAAAATTTTATCCCAATTTTTTCTGCCTCTATTAAGGTATATATTTTTTTTCACCTTAACATGTAAATGTGGTAAATTACTTTAATTGATCTTCTCATGAGAAACTAATGTGGGATCCCTAGGGAACACCAATTTAGTCATAGCAAATTATTTTTTATACACTGTCTGATTTGTTTTATGACAATGTTTATTTTTAGAGTTTTTGCATTTGTAGTCATTCGTAAGTGATACCAGCCTATATTTTTCTTTGCTTATAACCTCATCTGCTTTTGAGTGCAAGTTGTATCACAAATGATTTTTTCCCCATTGTATGGAATAGTTTGCATAAGATTAGAATTTCCCAATGCTCAAATGTTTGGTAGAATTTTCCTAGAAATCTGCTTGATCCAGTGTGTGTGTGTGTGTGTGTGTGTGTGTTTGTGTGTGTGTAATGAGACAACTTTACTGATTCAATTTTTTAAAGCTTATAGAACTCCTAATGTTCTCTGTTTTTAAAAAAAGAGTTGGTTTTTGTTAAGCTGTTTATTTCTCTAAGTTTTCTTTTTCTTTTCCTTTTTTTAAGGGCCACACATGCAGCATATGGAAGTTCCCAGGCTAGGGGGCTAATCAGAGCTACAGCTGCTGGCCAATACCACAGCTCACAGCAACACCAGATCCTTAACCCACTGAACAAGGCCAGGGATCAAACCTGAGTCCTCATGGATACTGGCAGGGCTTGTTACCACTGAGCCACAATGGGAACTTCCTTTTTTTTTTTTTTTTGAAGTTTTCGAGTTTATAGGCACTTATTCATAACGTAACTGTTTATTCTCTGTAGCAACTGTATTTTGCCCCCTTTTTATACCTGATTTTAAAATGTTAATGCCTCTCTCTTTTTCGCCTTGATTATTCTCTCCAGAGATTTGTATGTTTTATTAATTTTTTGACCTCTGTTGATATTCTTCATTACACATTTATTTTCATTAACTTCTCTTATTTTTATTTTCTCTCATCTTCTTGAGTTTATTTTGCTGTTCTTTTTTCAAATTACTTATGGTTGGATGATCATTTCATTAAGTTGAGCTTTTCTTTTTTTTAATGTATACATTTAAGACTAAACCTTTAAGAACCTCTCTAACTGTGTCCTGCCCTCTTTGTACATATTACATAATCTGATAAGTTTCTAAATATTCATTTTTTTCCAAATATTTTCTAAGTAATCTGTATTTCCATTTTGAATTTTTTATTGATAGGTTGTTCAGAAATGTATTTTAAATTTTCAAATATTTTTCATCTAGTTATGTATTTTTAAATAACTAAAGTGTGCTGGGGTTAAAGGCTGTGTTTTGCATAATACAAGTTATTTCACATAGTGGTTTTAAGTTGGCCAGCTTTATGACCTAGCTTTTATTCAGTTTTCATAAATGTTTAATGTCAACTTTACCAATTATATAAAGTGTCCTATTGTTGGGTATAATGTATAGCCAGATGTACTTGTATATGAGCATGTTGGATGAGTTATGATGGAGGAGATAATACCTAATGGTGTCCATAAGGTAATATTTCTTTTAAAGTAAGATAGAAGACTAGGACACAAGTCTTAAAGTTGGAGTTTCCATAGATATTGGAAGTCTGTTATTACTCTGTCTAAGGAGTATATATAAGTCTTGTAGATTTGAGCAGCTCAGGATTTGTTGTGGTTTCAGCTTCTGTTTTTCTGTCCTCTGCAGATCTTAAACCAGGGAAGAATTGTAGTTGCTTAAATTGACTGCTCATTTTATTGAAACATCTCAGAGGTGAATTGAGATTTATGGAATGGTTCCTAACCCGGTTGCTTCTGTGAGAATGAGTGCTAGCTGAAATTTCCAATCTTTCTAACCCAGCAGAACTCAGACCTGGAAAATGCAATGAATAGTATAATTGACTGGTTCTGCTAAGGGCTTGATCTAGTTCATAAAAAGGCCAGTGCATTATTCTGCCAGCTGGTTTAGGAAATATCTGGAACAAGGCAGGAGGCGGGAGACCAGTTCCAGGAGGACTTAACAACTCATAACTTAGACAGGGATGCCAAAAATCAGACCAGTTCAGTTCTCCAATGTGTCTATCTAGAAGGCTCCTACTTATAAGCATTTCTTAGAAAGTGTATTGGTACTTTATCCAGGAAAAGGCACCCAGGATGCTGAGTCCGCTCCTGTATCTCTCCAGACTATTTATGAATGATTCTTGCTGTTGGAAACAGTCCTCTGGTGGACACAAAGCGCATCTTGGCACCTTTAGTTTGATTTATTGCTCTTCCTCTCATATTAGAGGGATGGAGATGCATGCTCCCATTATTTTGTGGAGCACATGGCCATATAACTTCTAGAGGGAGTCCAGGCACTCTCAGCACAGATGCTTATTTGTAGGCAAGCTGGCCCAGGAACAAGAAAGAAAGGCTTGTTCCTGTGAAATAGAGAACCAGGCCCAGGAACAAGAAAGAAAGGCTTCAGGGACACAGTGGCTTACAGTACAGAAGGGGATGTGTTTGTAACCAACTAGCCCCAGGGATCCACCTGGAAGGTTGGTGGGAAGTAGTGACTGACATACTAAACCTCTTTGCAGTGGTTGATGCCAGGATTTTCTAACCTGGGCTTTCAGTGGTTGAGCACACTTTTGTGGCTGGAAGATTTGTTCTTATATTCTTTCAAACTTAACATCTACTGGTAGAGTAGTTTGTTGAGAATTTTGTTTTAGAAACCAGTATCAAGCTACTAGTTTTTGGTTTCCAGTATTCAAACTTTTGGAAAATTGAGATGTTTTCCATTACTGATACAGTATTTGCTATGCCACATGAGATGTGATCTTTACCAATTAAATGTGCAGAGACTCAGAGTCTGAGAGATTTGAAAGATCCATACATGTCGCATATCATAATATTGCCCAGCTATAGTACTTTGGCAATCTTTTTGTTCTTAGTTCTCTGTGATTTTCAGAAAATATAAAATTCCTTTGGCATTCTGTGTAGCAATTCAATTGGACTTTATTTTTATGGTAAGGAGTTTTATAGCCAGGTTGATAACAGCTTTAAAAAATAACAGAGCCATTTAGACTGCTGCTATGTCCTGCTAAAAGTATAGAGTACTGCACTGTTTTTCACATATTTGTATTATTTATGAAGATTGACCCACCTCCATCTTGCCAATTGTAATTTGGTATACCTTGCCAGTTTTATTGGCAGTCCAGTAGTGTGATGACTTCTGTGTTTTTGAAGGGTACTTTTGAAGCTATAGTTCTGTCTGAATGGTAATCTCGTTACCTTGAGGTAACTATGCTAATTTTTGAAGCTTCTTTTCCTTGTGTCACTTTCTCATGTCATAATAAAATGATTTATAACATGTATAATAATGACCTATATCACTTTTTTAGTGATAGTGTGGATATACCATAACATAATCAATTTCCTATTGAATATTTAGGCATTTCCATTTTTCCTTATGAATTCTTAGAATGAAAATTACCTTATTGAAAGGTATAAAATTTTTTAAAGATTTTTGTTACTTATTGCCATGTCGTCCATATATATTGTACTGATTTGTATTCTCATTAGCAATGTATAAAAGTAGACTTTTCACAAAAACTTTCAACAAGTCCAGGTATCTTGACATCTTAAATTTTAAATCTTTGCCAATTTTATAGAAAAACTATAACTATTGTTGTAACTTGACAGTTTTCACATATTAATGTGAAATATGAGATAATTCTTTCCCATCAGTTTTTTTTTTGTTAATTTCTGATTCCTATCCATTGCTCACTTTTTTTCTCATTAATTTTTAAGAATTCTGTATGTTTAGGGCTTAACAGTTTATCAGCCATATATGTTTAAAAATATTTTTCCACTTTAATTTTACTTTTAATTTTGTTTGTATTATTTTTGAGGTGCTGAAATTTAAAATTTTTGTCTGTCACATTTATCAGTGTTTATGCTTCCTTCTTTTGGTGTTATGGGTTGAAAGACTTCCTTCTCGTAAGATCAGAAAAATGTTCAGTTCTGTTTCTTCCCATTTTTAAATTATTTTTAACATTTAACTTTCTAAATCATAAAAATGTCATAGCAGATTTTCAAGTAAATGATGACGTTATTCATTCTTCTACTGAAAACTTTCGACCATTTGTATTTCTGATAAGAATATCAGCTGAAATGAACAAATGAAAGAAATGGAATTGATCTTACTTTTATTGACTGCTTTGGGTAAATGTTTGGTGGAGGAGTTTCTGCTGTGGCATAGTGGGTTAAGAATCCAGCTGCAGTTGCTTGGGTTGCTATGGAGGCAAGGGCTCATTCCCTGGCCCCGTGTAGTGGGTTAAAGGAACTGGTGTTGCTGTAGCTGTAGAATTGGAACTATGGCTGCAGGCCTCTACCACAGCCACAGCAACACAGGATCCGAGCTGCGTCTGTGACCTACACCTCAGCTCATGGCAATGCCAGATTCTTAATCCACTCAGCAAGGCCAGGGATCACACCCGAGTCCTCAAGAATACTAGTTGGTTTTGTTACCGCTGAGCCATGATAGGAATGCCACAGCTTTCATATACAACATGCAGCTGTGTTAATTATATTGTATCGTACATTGCATCCCTCTTAGTAATACCTTAGTTTATGATCTTTGTTAGGGTTTAACAAATGGATGAGACTGAGATTTTAGTGTGTTGCTGTTAATCTGTACTCTTGATCCAGACCTGGCTTTTCATGCATCATATCTTGTACTGCCTATTTCCTGACTGTTTGGACCACAATTCTATGTTGACCAACCCTTGGCCTTCCTGGTTCCAATCTGTAGCTGCCCCTGCCTGATTCATCAAAGTTCTTAGATGGCTCCACTGTGATGATAAGAAAGGTGCATCTGACTTGCTGAACTCTTCCCAGAGTTATCTCCTCATGTACTAGTATTTGACTCAGACATTTTAGTTATGCACAGTAAATCTTACAGAGCATGGACTTGCATTTGAACTCCTAATACAATTTATCTGCACACTTAACGACATATCTGTAGTAGATATCTGTGCTGTCCATTAAAGAAATTTAGGAATTCATCATTTTCTTTGGTAACACCTCACCAGCTTAGTTTCAGCTGTGCTGCGGTTCTTCCATTTTCTGTGTCTTATGCCTTGAGGTATATTTGTATTTGTCATAAGATAAATAATAATAGTCATGATAACAGCAATAAGGCAGGACCAAAGAAAAGTGCCAACTAAGAAAGAAAGAACAAAGAAATAAAATCAGCAAGCTAAGTTTATTTTAGCAATACAACTAAAGAACAGTAACTTGGTTATAACAATGACCAATTAAAAAGTAACTTGGTAATAATAATGGCTGTTTATAAACCTCCTATTAAATTCTTTATGGTGTCTGATAACCACTACATAAGTTTGGGAGACTTAAATACAAGTGTGCCCATTAAGCATTTACCAAATAGAGCTGACCTGTATGTATTTATAAACTGCTTCACCACCTGCCCTACCACTGCAGGTCATAAAAGTGAAGCTTCAAAAGCACACATACTTTTTGATAATATTTTGTAGTATTTAAAGCTCTCCACACTTTTTTGTGAAAGAATTCAGAGAGTCAAGATTTTAGTTTGCTGTAGAGCAGTGACATTCTGCAGATATATATTAAGAATAACAATGATAATTTTGCATTTTTTCTCGGCAAGTATCATATTACGAGGCCCAAAGTGTTAGCTATATGGTTACCATATGCTGCATCTTTGTTTTATGCAATATAATCTCACGCCTTCCATCAATTCAGAACAATTAGTTATACTTCTTTGTATGGAGAAAAGTGGAATAGTACATTTCAAATCATTAAAGACTAATCAAAATTTTTGAGATCTTAGCCTTCCAAGCAGTTTTTAGAAAATAAGTGATGTTTACGATAAGTCATAAATGTAAGGAGATGCTTTTATGAATTGGAATTAAATGACTGTTACTAATTGATGTAACCAATAAAAGCAATTTTCTTTTAAGCTTCAGACAGTTGGACAATCTATTGCTTTGAATTTCAATGGCTTATTCATTTTACATTTTATATGCAACTTATATTACATTGCAACTCCATAAGGCATTTGAAAGAGAATATAGATGAAATGTGAGACTAAACTTGGTTTCCAAACTTTTCTTTGTTAGGGGGAGGTTAGCAAGGTTCTGGATAAGATACCCTGGCCCAGTGCATTAGGTCTGTGAGGAAAATGGATGGAAATTATGGCAAACTGAACCAAAGCAAAAGCTAACAAACTTGTCCTGAAAGCTCTAAAACAGTAGTTTATAATCTTCCCCTCAGATCCCTGGAGGCCTTGGATTTATTAAGAGACCTATAACTCAGTGGTTCTTAACCCTGACCAATAGTGAGAATTCAGATCCTTTGTATAACCCCTCCTCCCACCAATTATGATTTAATTGTTCAGGTTGGGGCTAGGGCGTCAGTAGTTACTTAAAGCTTCCAAGTGTTTCCAGTATTAGGAAGCATTGCCAACCACTGTTCTATTCTTATGAATATCCAACAGTGTCTGTAAACTGAAGAATTACCATATAGACCCACATCATGTATTAGTTTTCCGCTGTAATTTATGAACACAGTGACTCAGATACAGATTCTTTAAACATTTCATGGAGTTAAAAGAGTTTTTTGCATTTACCTGTTTTCTCATCTATAGGTTCTAAAAACATAAGTATCATGTGGACATTCTCAGACTTAAAGAGTTTGATCATCTTGGCTACGAAGGACCCAAGGTAGAGCTGAAATTGTGGTTAAACTTATAGGTTAAATGGTGGTCAAGACCCTTGGCTTAATCATGAGCCCTGGATAATATTACTAGAAAGTGCTGGGCGAGAAACCTTAAACACAAAGGGGATAAAAGAGATCTTTGTGACCCATCCTTGCTATGAGTCTAAAAACTGAATTAAGATTCTTAGCTCTGGTACCTGCCTTGGGGAGCCTTGAGTGGCTTCTCTGAGAAAATGAAGAGGATAGATTCCCTTTTGCTTTGAGTCTTCTTATGTGCCTCTAAAATATATCTCCCAGAAGATGTCTGAGGTTTCTCAAATGCAGTGAGCATAGCTCTCTTTTCAAGGACTTGAAAGCTCAGATTGCAGAAGTTGGCTATTTCTATAGCCCTAATGGACCTTGCAGGTGGGACCCATTTTTTGAGTACGTTCTGTGGCATCACTTTCAATTCAGGAACTTGCAGAGGAGGCTGTAAGTGCAAGATCCTGAGTCAGAGATGTACCTAGTACTGTTCTCTCTGCAGTAGGCACAGGTCAGTTTCTTTGCTAAAAAGTAAAAATTGCTTTTGGCCTTTTCAACTTTATCTTTTTAAATATTAAGAATAATAGCTGTGTGTCACATGCAAAAAATCAGCCTGCACAAAAGGCACTAAGAATATCCCTGCACTTCTCAAGAACAGCAATACTTAAAATATCTGTGATAGGAAAAATATTATGACATAAAAGTACTCGAAGCAAGAAGAGTCTACCACAATCATAAGAAACTCATTCCAGATTTTAACAACCTTATTACTGAAGCCCTTACTTTAATTTATTAGAAATCTCTCCTGTCGTAGATCATTTCTTGTTCTTTTGTCCTAAGGGAGATGAATAAAAATTGGATACCATACTCCATGTGATATTTCATTATAGACCTAGAGGCATTTGTTAGTTTCCTATTCAAGTTTCCATCTTCAGCAATAAACATGCACAGTGTTTCTACCTTCTTAGTGATTCTGTTTCCTCCTTACCTGGCCTTATGTGAAGCTTTGCTGGTGAGTGAGGTGGACTCCTGAAGAATTCAGGTAAAGCTGTTGAGTAGAGTCCCTCATCCTTATCTAAACAGTCTCCTCTTTGCATTCCAAGTAATTTTCCTAAATTTAAAACTGTCTGTCTGTCTGTCTGTCTATCTATCTATCTATCTACCTATCCATCCATCCATCCATCCATCCATCCGTCTACCTACCTATATCGCAAACTACTTTGGGGCTAATACCACCAATGTGGATGGCCTGTAGTTAACTAAACATCCAAATATCCACAAAGGAATTCATATTCCCCTCTCAGAATCTGTCCTCTCTCCATGTTCCTCACTCAGTGAATCCACCACTCACCCAGGTATCTGCTCCAATTATTTAGAGTTATTCTTACTTCTCTAGCATTAGCAACCTCACATCAAATTAATCGACAAATCCTATTGATTCTGCCTCCTAAATATCTTTCAGCCCAATTCTTTTCCATCACTCCTGCCACCACTAACTGCCATCCCAGTCCAGAGATGGTTCATCCTCACCTGGACCTCTTGCTTCCAGCTTATTCTTTACATGTAAACCATAGTGACTCTTCTAAAAATGAGGAATCAGTCACATTACTCCCATCCACCTTCTTAAAATCCTCTAGTGATCCCCCTTCCTCTGTGGTAAATTTACATTTCTAAACCTGGTCTCTGTGCACCCCTTCATCAGCCTCCAGCTGGTCTTTCCTGTTCCATCTCTGACTCTTTTTAAGTGCCATTGTCAGCTTCTCTTAATTCCTCAAATTGACCATCTTTCTCTTGGTTCTGAGTTTTGGATACTATTTCCTCTTCCTGGGACACTGATCCTTTGGCTGTAAGCTTAAAAATTTCACTTTCTATGGGAGATTTTTTTCCTGACTCCAGAATAAGATGTGCCCCACCTTCACCCCACTCTGCCAGGCTGTGTTCCACAGTGCCCTAAGTTTCCCTTTCTACTGTAATCACTTGTGGGCATTGCTTGGCTAACAAAATTTGTTTTTTGCTATCTTTCATTTTTTAAACTTTCCTTCTCTATATAACATCAGAGTAATACATCCCTTTAATTCTTTTCCTAGTTTTTTCTTCATCTCCTACAATTAATTTATACTTCAACTTTGGGCTAAGTTTTCTTCATTTTTTTTAAATTGGAAAATTAATCTAGAGATGAATATGCATTAGGAAAGTGCACAATTGTATTAGCTCTTCTAACCTCTCATTAGATGGATTATATCAAGTTCTGAGTTTATTTGTGAGATTGACCCCATAAGTATTGTAATGAAGACATGAACAAAGCATGTTTTATGATGCATTATTTAAAAAAAAAAAAAACACTGAGACTTAATGAAATAAATCGTTCTTCCCAGCTTTTAAATTGGAAGATTAACACCACATATATCAACATAATTATCGTTTCTCAAATTACAAGTTTATCAGATGAGTGTAGAAAGTTGGAGAGATGACGAGGAGGGATTATACATTTTTGTCCCCCCTGGTCATGCACAAGCATCCCTATGTCTGTTGTTTTTGTGTGGCTTTGGATATTTTGGCAGTGAATACCCCATGGTTGGTAGTTGAAATACTCATAGTTGGATTTTGATGAATGAGGCTCTTCTCCAGAGTTGCAGATTCTGCATCGCAAAGGTAAGAGTAGAAAGGCTTGCCTATTCCCCCATGGATTTTCAAGTCCAGTCTCACATGGTTCACACCACTGATATGTAACCACTCTCAGAATATGTCCCACTCTCCTTGTTTCTTGTTTTTAGACTTTTCATATCAATGAATTTTATTGACCTTACTCATGACTAAGCTTTTCATTATTTAGGACAGTTGTTTTCATATGAAAATCACCTTGGAGCATTTAAAACCCATTAGAAACCTGTGCTTCATATTGATTGACTCGATTTGGGATGAGGTGGAGCCCAGGCACTGGTATTTTGAAAATCTCAGGTAATTCTCACATCCAGCCAGGGTGGAGAAACACTGATTTAGGTCAGAGAATGCACCTCACCTTGCTTAATAAAACTGGCTTATCAACCTCTTGATCTTATTTATATGTAGCTATTTACCTTCAGCTCCCCCTTCCCCATACCAATAAATGGCACTTCCGTCTATACAGTTTTTAAAAAAACTAAAACTGAAATTCATTCTTCTTTCTCTGGTCCCCCATGTCCAACCGATTCATTAGGAAGTACTATAGACTCAACACATCCACTTCTCCTTATCTGCACTGCTTGTCTCTTAACCCAGACCATCTTCTCACCTTACCACTGAAGTTTCCTACCTGGATTCCCCTATTCCAACCCTGTATCATCTTCCACAAAGTTCTTAATTTTTAAAAAAGCAGTCTTAAATCTTTTATTATAAAATAATTTCAAATATTAAGGCAAGAATAGGCCACCAAGGTTTATAAAATCTTAACATTGTACTCTATTTGCTTCACAGTTTCATTTTTTTTTTTAAAGAAGGAAAAGTGTGTTAGAGTTGAAGCCTCCCTGTACTTAGGCTTGACGCCATTTCCTCCCCTCATCCCTGGAAGTAACCACTTAAAGCAGTTTAGAGTTTATTTTTCCCATGCATGCATTATGCTTTTGCTACATATATGAATCCACACATAATTATGTAGTATTGTTTTAAAATATTGGCAGTGTTATATAAATGGTATCAGATTGCAGCTTGTTTCACCTAATATGTTTTTGATACTGGTTCATGTTAATATAAGCAGCTTCAGTTTATTCATTTAAATTTTTATGTAGTATGCTATCAAAACAAGAGATCATAAAGTATTTTTTATTGACCAATGTTCAAATGATTTTCAGTTTTTTCTTTTCATAATTGATATTGCTGTAAACATTTGTGTATCTTTCTTCTGTACATGTGTAAAAGTATCTCAAATATATGCCAAGGAGTGAAATGTGGGGCCTAAGGGCCTTTTCAACTTTTCTAAGATTTTGCATAATTGCAATAGGGCTTTAAAAAAAAGCCCCATTACTCAAGAAAAATGTTGTGGATTACCTCCATTATACCAGTATGAAGCAGTAAATGAGAGACAAAAGCAGTAGATGAGAGACAAAAGCTTCAGTGTCTTAGATCTTATGTGCCAGTGGCAGGATAGCAGATACACTAATAAGATGATTTCAGAGAATGCCAAGTGCTGGATAATGAATCATAGCATCCTTCTGCTTCAAGATCTTCAGTGATTTTCCATTGCATTTAGAATAATATAACTTCTCTCTGGTCCTATAAGACTTGGTACCATCTGGCTCTTGCCTTCCTCTTCCATTTTGCCTTTAGCTTCCTGTGCTCTCACCTTCGACCTTTAAGTTCTGGGAACTCACTAAGCTCTTTCTTGCTTCAGGACCTTTGCGTGCACTGTTCCAGCTTCCTAGAAAGTTCTTCCCACCATTCTTTGGCTAATTCTTGCTCATGATTCAAGTCACAGCTTATTTGTCTTATTTTTAGAGACACTTGTTCCCCCTAACAATAGGTCCCTTCTTCTGAATCTCTCTCGTGACACCTTGTTCTTTCCTCAGTCTCACTTATCACAGTATACAATTATACATTTACAGTTTTCTGCCTCTCCTGCTGGACTGCCAGTTCCATGAAGGCGGGGATACTGCCTCTTATGTTTTCCGTTGCATTTTCTAGCTCACAGCCTGACACAAAATGGTTCCTCAGTGAAATTTTTAAAAATTAATACAAATTAGTGTTTTTCTGAAAGTTTGGTTGCAGGTTCATTTTGAGCAGGAGGTTTGTTTTTTGTTTGGCTTTTGATTTCCCTCTCTTCGTTAGGACTCTCCTATCCCTAATGTAGGGTTTCGAATGGCCTCCATAGGCCTCAGACCAGAATCAGGCCTTACCACAGAGAGAGTTCCTGTCCTTGTGATACTGGAGTATCAGTGAGCTTGTGGAAGTCCAGTGGTATTTGGCCTTGGGTCTATCACCTTGTTTGCAGCCAGCTTCCCTAGGCCCTTAGTCAGATACAATTAATAGCTCTAGATGGTGGTGCACAGCAGTGCTTTGTTTTTGTTTTTTAAGCCTCTTTTAACAAGGAAATATTGAGAGTACTGGGAGAAGCCTCATGTCAGCCCCTGGCTTGAAGCAATGAGCCTGGATCCAGTTTATCTTCTTCCTTGGGCCATTTTTAGACTTTCAGAAGCCAGTCTCTCTCTCTCTTTCCCCTGCCCTCACTAACACTCTTTCCCTCCCTTCTTCCTTCTCTTCCCTCCTTTCTTCCCTTCTTCCTTCCTTTCTTTCCATTTGAAAGTAAGCTGAAAGTATTATGACATTTCACCCCCTAATACTCTAACATGTACATCCTAAAAATAATATTCTCCTACATAATTACAATACCACTATCACACCCAAGAAAGTTATGTGGATACAATGATAGTACCCAACGTAAAGTCCGTGTTCAACTTTCTGTAATTGTCTTCCCCCAAAATTGTATCAAAATTTCCAGTGAAGGATCGCACATTTCATTTAGATTTCGGGACTCTTACATCTTCTTTAAAATAGCACAGCACCCGTGACTTTATTTTATTTTTATTTTTAACTTACTTTGTCTCTCATCATGTTAACATTTTTGAAGAGTTCAGGTCAGGCTTCTTATAGAACCAGTACCTGCATTTTTCTTAATTTTCTTTTCCTGAATGATCAGATTCAGATGTTGAACAAGAACATTCCATGTTCTTGAGGATGATGTGCCTTCTCATTGCATCCAATCAAGGGCTATTTTGTCTCATTAATGGTGATACCGAGTTTGATCACTTGTTTAATCTGATGTCCACCATATATCTTCATGTTAAAGACCTCTTCTTCCCTTTGAATTTAATGAGAAATCTCTTGTGTGACACTTTAGGGCTAAGTGAATATCCTGTTTAATAAGTTTTTCACTCAATGGCATTGGCATCTGTTGATGATCCTTGATTGTATCTATTACAGTATTGGTAGTTGTGAAATAGATATTGTATAATTTTATTATTCCTTCTACATTTTTACTTTATTATTTTTTTTATTTTTTGTATTTTTTGCCTTATCTAGGGCCGCACCTGCGGCATACGGAGGTTCCCAGGCTAGGGGTCTAACAGGAGCTGTAGCTGCCGGCCTTCACCACAGCCACAGCAATGCGGGATCCGAGCCGCGTCTGCGACCTACACCACAGCTCATGGCAACGCCGGATCCTTAACCCACTGAGCAAGGCCAGGGATCGAACCCGCAACCTCACGGTTCCTAGTCGGATTTGTTAACCACTGAGCCACGACGGGAACTCCTCCTTCTACATTTTTAAAGTAACATTCTGTAAAGAAGCCTTTTACTGCCTTCCTCCCCATGTCTACACTTAAATTTTTTTTGAGTATTTAAAAAGTATCAGTATGGGCTCATAGGTTCCATTTTTTCACAAGATAACTTTGACCAGTAGTACTTTTCTGCATGTTTTTCATGGTATTTAACATGTATTTATTATGAATTTTTCTTGTATGATACTTCATAGCTAATTGTCTATGTGAAATAACATATTTTAATAAATAGCATAATGCGAAGTTCTTATCCTGTTTTTGATATGTTGTTCTGGTGGAGTTTAAAGTTTCGCTCTTCATTTACCATGGTTAACAACTGGTGGTGATTTATTTTCATTTGTGTTCCTTTGGTAAATTCAACATGAAATGAAATCTGTTATTATTATTAAAAATTTGTGGGGTAAATTTCCCAGTGATGAACTATCATACACAGAAATAAACTTCTCTCTCCTCCCTGACAACAAAGAGCATGCAGTTAATGCCCTCTCTGTCTTATTTTTAGGATCGAAGATTCAATGATGAAATCGACAAGCTAACTGGATATAAGACAAAATCACTACTGTGTATGCCTATCCGAAGCAGTGATGGTGAGATTATTGGTGTGGCCCAAGCAATCAATAAGATTCCTGAAGGTGCTCCATTTACTGAAGATGATGAGAAAGTAAGATTTCATGCTTTTTGTGACTTATACTCTGCTTCTTGATCACTGATTGCTGTTCTCTCTGAAAGGGACAGGAATTGTGTGAATAGCTTTGGATTAGCCCATTTATGGATCAAAGAGATTTTTCTCATATTACACAAAATGTAATGGGAATTTTTTTCAATTATGTGGTATAATTGAAAATAATTACTTCTTCTTTTTCTTCCCTTACTTTTCATTGCAAGACCCAGTAGTATTCTTATTATTCCCCAGTCTTTATTTTCCTTATAAATAAGCTTTTTAATCGAGGATCACACCACCACCACACATGGCCCAAGGGAAGATGGGGAGATAGGAAGATTACTGTATTTCAGAAGCTCAGCACTTTCTCTTGTGTTTTTATAACTACTGTGAAGAATTGTCTTCTCTAGTTCTTTTTTTTTTTATTTTTATTTTTGGGGCCGCACCCGCAACATATGGAGATTCCCAGGCTAGGGGTTGAATCGGAGCTGTAGCCACTAGCCTAGACCACAGCCACAGCAATGCCAACTCCAAGCCATGTCTGCGACCTATACCATAGCTCAGGGCAATGCCAGTTGCTTAACCCACTGAGCGAGGCCAGGGATGGAACCTGCCTCCTCATGGATGCTAGACAGATTCGTTTCTGCTGAGTCATGGTGGGAACTCCCATTTTCTTCAGTTCTTATATAAAAATAAAATGAATGTTATTTAATTGTTGATAATATTAATTTTTGTCCCTG
The DNA here is from genome assembly GCA_004024745.2 of Catagonus wagneri. Taxonomy (NCBI): domain Eukaryota; kingdom Metazoa; phylum Chordata; class Mammalia; order Artiodactyla; family Tayassuidae; genus Catagonus; species Catagonus wagneri. The sequence continues at coordinate 30,859,247 of PVHT020000141.1, read as the reverse complement.
AAGAGTGGTTGACCTCAGCAGAAGTGATGTATTTTTTGTCTGAAAGTTTGAGTTCCCTCACCAGTACTTTATTCACCAGCTCATTTTAAAAGATAGATGAGGTCCTGATTTTGAAACTCTTACCTTCATATTGAATAGAATATGGTGGAATATTCATAAAATTTGTGATAAAAGCCAATCTCAAGTTAGTTTATTTAAGTTTGATGACTGTCTTACCTCTATTAGATTAAAAAAGGTACTTTATAATTTAACCTTCTGGCTGTGAGGTTGCTATTTGCTGGTGCTGATTATTAATGCATTAAATTAATGCAAATATTCTGGTATAAAAGGTCAAAATAAAATATTATAAAGCAACAAGATTTTTAAGTGAAAAGAGTCTTTCTTTAGTCAAGTTTGAATAACCCAAACCTTTATAAATCCTTGGAAAACCTTTATAAATCCTTAGAGCATGCTAGGACCTCAGGCAAGGTCTTACCAATTAGGTAAGCATCTACAGTGTGCAAGGCACTTGTGTTGGGTCTGTAAGAAACAAAGATAAATCCCAAATGTGTTATGCCATGCAGGAGCTGCACAAGGCAGAAGGCAAGATCAGCAATAAGATGTCTGTCCTTGGGCATACTATGAGAGTCTAGGAAAGTCAGGGTTAATCTTACTTGAAGAATCTGAAGAGGCTTCTTGGAAGAGAAGATATTTGATCTGACCTCTGAAGAAAGCATAGGCCTCCCTAAGACAGAGCCAGGTGAGAAGGTGAGGCTGTTTAGGGATGTATAAAATGTAATCTACCTCATTCACTGTTGAGATGTTTCCATGGAATGTACAGAGAGCACAAAAATTTTATTCTGTGCATTTTGTACCAAAGATGACAGTCCTTTAATGATGTGCCTCTTATAAGAATTTAGATAGAAGGATTTGAGTTTTGTCTTTCCGAATGTAGCAACCACATGCCCACAGCATCTCCCTGCACAGATCTTAGTCGTATTTTCCCTCTGTTTCCTTCATTTAAGAGGATCCCGTTATATATTTAATTCTGATCTCTGATTCCATTTATGTTAGATTTGTTTTCTGGACTTTTCTCAGTGGATTTATACTTATGATCTAGTGCCTCATGAGCTCTGAATGATTTAAAGGGAAGGTCTGCACAGGGCTTTGTACTTATTTTGAACTGCACCAGTGCTTAGCTCTACTGAGAATGAGGGCTGGGACTGAGCTCAGCTAAGGACAAGCAGCCTGCTTTGGGTGAGCCACTTAAACTCTGACTTTCAGTTTCCTCATCTGTCAACTGGACTATTTCCCATTCTATGTCATGAGAATTAAAGAAGGTCATCATTAACAAATACTTTGCAGGTGTGCCCATCATGGCTCAACAGAAATGAATCTGACTAGCATCCATGAGGACACAGGTTCCATCCCTGGCCTCACTCAGTGGGTTAAGCATCTGGCATTGCTGTGAACTGTGGTGTAGGTCACAGACGAGCTGTGGTGTAGGTCACAGATGCAGCTCAGATTCCGTGTTGCTGTGGCTGTGGTGTATGCCGGCAGTTACAGCTCCGATTCCCTAGCCTGGGAACCTCCCATATGCTGTGGGTGCATCCCTCAAGAGACAAAAAAAAAAAAAGAAAGAAAGAAAGAAAGAAAGAAAGAAAAAACTTTGCAAAATATAAGAAACTACTCAAATGCAAAGCTTAACATTTTTAAAAATTATTTTCTCAAGCACTTTAAAAATGTTCTTCTATACTTATCACTAATCCCTAGGCAAATTATTTCTTAGATTTAACCTCATTTGAATATTTCCTTGCTCAAATGTTACATTTTTCTCCTCTGCAGTTATCCCATGTGCCCACAGTAGCATTTTATTTTTCCAGGTTGTGCAATTTCTTCACCTATAGAAAATCCTACTCTAGTCTCACTTCTTGGAAGAGACCTTTCCACATAGGGCAGGCATGTATGTTCATGCAGGTGACACTGGATGGAGTATATTTTTATCTCAAATTCTGTATCAGGTTTTTGTTCTTTCCTGCAAGAATTCTGTACATTGTAAACCAAACAGGAGTGGTGAAGAAGAAAAATAAAAAACAAAATCTATCAATGATTAATAGGAAAGAACAAGATTCAGATACTTTTTTCAAATCAATCAGAGAAGACAATGGCTTCATACATTCCAGATAGTTTGTCTACCTGGGTCGAAATTCCATATTTGCCAAAGCCTGTATTACCTTAAGCAAGTTACTTAGCTTTTCTGTGTTCCAGTTTCTTCCTCTTAGAAGAGATATTTTAATAGTTATTTCCTAGGCCTATAGGGGTATTAAAGAGGCCTATAGGGGTATTATAGAGAAAGAACTTGGAAGAGCACCTAGCATGTAGTAAGTCCTTATAAAAGATTAGCTTTTACTGATGCAACATTAATACATGTGAAATACAGTTAGGTCTCCTTTAAAAAATTGCCTTCATATAATTAAAGTCGGTAAGTTTTTATTAAGCATGATCTATATGGCAGTTTCACTGCTGGAGTTTCAACAACAAAGTGAGGGACATACTTCTTTATAAATTCACACACACAGTTTTACTTAGCTGTGCAAGATTATGCTTTCACTAATTTGTATTCTACTTTTTAAAATTATTTCTTACATATGTGCCCACATGTGAATGTAGTCTACATTTGCCATTTTTAAGGATTAGAGTTTCTTCTTTTTCTTGTTCTTTGTAGTCTAGCTTGCTTTGTCATTTTCCTATTACTGGAAATTTGTTTTTTTTCTCCAGTTTGTCACTAACAAATAGCCCTTGAATGAACATCTTGAACAAATGACATTTTCTTTTGTGTTATTTCCTTGGGGTATATTCCAAAGAAATACTGAGTCAAAGGGCAAGAAAAATTTTATATCTTTCATTCCAAGTTATCAGATAGTTTTCAGAACTATCAAACCCATTTGCAATGGTAGCAGTGTATGTATACCTCTCCTCATAGAGCCCCACCAACTTTGTTCAATTTACGTGTAAAAACTCAAATTAGTTTTCCTTAGTTTGCCAGGCAGTCTTCAGAGAACCTCCTTCCAAATGCACCAGTATAACCTCCAGCAACAGAAATTTCAATGTTGCCTACAGGTAAGGAAACAGGGAAGGGAAATGGAAGCACAGAGCTTAGTGTTAGGTGAGGGGCTCCAGACCAAAGACCCTTCAAGGCAGCTTCAAACTCTTTGCCTGCTATTTATTAACTGAGTGACCTTGAGCAAGTTGAATAATCCCTCTTAACCTCAGAACCTCCTAGGGTTGTTGTGAGGAGTAAAATATATAATAGATGTAAAGTGCTTAGGGTAGCACTTATCGATAAATGAGCTTCATGACATCTCACCATCTACTTCAAACCGAAATGAAAATAATTGGAACCCTATTGTTATTTTACTTTATACATTTAACTGCTAAGTCATCATTCATATGGATGGTGGTAAATTTATTGCACATTTAACATAATGTGATTTGTATGTCCTGATATCTTAAAATGTCAACTTCTGGAGACTATCAGCTGTGTTTTTTTGGTGTAATTCCAGAATGCTTTGCAATATGAGAATCAGTAAATTATTTGCCTGAGATGAATTAAAGATCAAATGTGGTAATTCATATCTGGGATATTTGCATATCTGACATAATTATGCATAGGATCATGTTGTGTTTCATGCATAGCTATGTTTCAGTAGCTGTACCATATCATGTAATAGTTTATGGCAGCTACTAGAAAGGTCATCAAGTCCATTTCCCACCAACCCTGCCCTGATCCAGTGCAGGAATCTACTTGACAGATGGTCATCCAGGCTCTGCCTAAAAACTTCCCTTTTAATGACTTTAAAGTCATCATGCTCTTTAAAGTTCTTGCATAATTAGCAGTAATTTTTTCAGCAGTGGTTAGAGTTTTGTGTGACACATAGTCTGCCATATGCACATATTAATAATTTAAGTTACATACTGACAAATTACCAGTTTGATAATTCACATTGCAAGTGCACACAAAGGCAGAGCACACAGAAGAGATGATCAGAATTTTCTGGTTCACCTCATGGGTTTCCAGCAAATGTTCCCGTTTTTCAGTGATATATTCAAACTAGTGGATTTAGGTGGTATGACTAGATTCCTTGCATCCAATAATGAAGCAATTTAATTTATTGCTTCATTATTCCTGAGTGAGTATAAGGAGGTGTTATTTTGCAGAGTAAAATACTGAGACCTGGATGAGAGCAAACATTTGGGATCTATCAAAATGTATGGGCACACCAGATGAAACCTGGGATATGGAAATGAGCATGGGCTCTTATCTACCCTTCTCAGGTGGTCTATATTTGTGCCCCAAAGGAGCTATTTCTTATTGCATTGCTGCAAGAAGAAACCATCTATTGCAGTTACTTACCAACAGCCAACATGTAAGCATTTGTGGCTTGAAGTTCTTTGGCTAATCTCTATAGAGTTTCTTTAGTCTGTGATCACCTCTTTCCAGCTCATAATTTGGAGTGTTCAGCTACCCTGCGGCTCTCCTTTGTGCCAGCATGTTCAGACACCCTGCAGAGCTGGGATGCAGCCAGCTGAGCTTGGCTGCCACGGGACTGGCTGCATTCCAGGAACTTGTTATGGGTGATGCCGCCCTGCCAATTGGTGTTGAGGCTGGTGCATGGATGACGCTAATGAGTTTTGCAGAAGCTGGAGTTTTGTTATTTGCAACAAGCCTGAGACTCACTGCCAGATAAGGGGAGGATTTCATAAGTTTTTGAGCTTACATTTTAAAACTGTTCCTGACTTTGTGAAGGCTAATGTTTAGAATCCTAGGGAGATGTTAAGGGTACAAAAGGTATTAAAGTTCATGTTAGTGGAGAAGGATATTTAATATATCATGTTGACGGGGTGACCAACTTTGTGGTCCCAGAAGACTGAATGCAGCTCACAGATGTATGACTTGCATGGAATTGAACTGGCATACGATTGATTTTTTTGGAAAGCCTTTAGATGTGCTTTTAACAAGCTCTAGTTCTGCCATAATAGCCAATCCCCTAGTTACTAGTCAGTTTAATAAAATCAACTTACGGAAGCTAAGATGGACAGGGTTCTTCTGTTAAAAAGTTAGTTTCTATATGAAGATACTTTTCAAAAGTTTCTCTTTTTTTGGCCATGCCAGCAGCATGTGGAAGTTCCTGGGCCAGGGACTGAGCTCATGGTATAGCTGTAACCAGATTGATGGCAGTGCCAGTGCCAGATCTTTAACCCACTGAACCACCAGCGAACTCCTCAAATAGTCATTTAAAAAAAAAAATCTTGTTAAATTTGTGGCTAATAGTATTATAACTCTGCTAGGAAGGTTTATGTGTTTTCTGTTAATATTGCATTGTCTTTTGGGCTTAAATGAGCAGCGAGTTAACTAATTTTAAGAAGTGGCCTTTGTGTGCTCATCACATTTTTCCTTCTTTCCTGTCTCCATGCCAATTAAATTAGGATTTTCAAAACTATTGCAATAAAATTAGAATAAAAAATCAGCATTTAGCAAAAGGTTTTAAAAGTCCTGGCAGATGGCTCATGATTTCTAGTTATATTTAATTGATAAGATACTAGCCCTGGAAAAATTTAAATACTGTAACTTGTTAATTGCAGTATCTTATCTACTTTAAACTGTTTAGTCACTGCACTGTTTGCCTTTTACGGCTATTACCAAGGTCCCCATATAATCACTGTGAAGCTCCATGAGCTTGAGAGACCCATTTCACGTTCTATGTCTTCACTGACCAGGCTGACTGAGAGTTTTAGAAATAAAAAAGATTTACAAGGAATCTGTTGCCAACACATTACATGTAGAACTCAGGTTAAACTTCAGGGAATTTTTTCTGTTGGAGAAGTATTGTCACTGACTTTTTTTTTTTTTTTTTTTGTCTTTTTTAGGGCTCTACCTGCAGCATATGGAGGTTCCCAGGCTAGGGGTCCAATTGGAGCTGTAGCTGCCGGCCTACACCAGAGCCACAGCAATGCCAGATCCAAGGTGCACATGCGACCTACACCAGAGCTCATGGCAACACCGATCCTTAACCCACTGAGTGAGGCCAGGGATTGAACTCACGTCCTCATGGACGCTAGTCGGGTTCGTTAACCGCTGAACCACGACGGGAACTCCCCATCACTGACTTTTAACTCTAATCTCTGCCTCTCCCTCAGCCATGGTCTAACTTTGGGGTAAGAATGCAAATCTGTCTGCCAGGGCCCAGCTTAGGGGTTAACACTGGATAAAAATTGGTCACCCTGCCCCTGACTTGGTCATGCGCTTCTTACTTCCATACCTTTACTCATATTCTTCCCTTTTTGCATGATAATTCTCCTCTTCTTCACCCTCTTTCAAGGTTTAAGTCAAATCTTGTCATCTTAAGTAGATGGCATTGCATAAGTGAGTAATGTTTGTCCTTAACAGTGGTTCCTAGTTTATAATCTAACATTTTTTTTTGAGATGTCACCAGTGATTACAGTTGGATGTTGACTAACCATTCAGTGAGAAAATATGTAATGTCCAAATATTTAGGAACTGAAAAAAAAATCAATAATACCACAACTGACAAAATGAAGGGCAATACCTACGTAGTGTATCTTATATTTCAGATGCAGATAATGCTTGGTATGCATGCAGGTTTATAGACTTTCTTGCAAAAATTCCAATGTCTCCGGTGGCTAATATGCTGGCTCTTGTAATTTCCTGTCTTCTTAGTTTCTCTTTTTATGTTTCTAAAAGTTACCAACGAAATAAGTGCTTATCTTTTTCTCTCTTTTCATAATCTTTGCAGAACCTTGTAAGTAAGGTGGTTTTCATTTAGCAGGAACATGAAACATCAGGAACACAATTAAATGTTCTAAGCAGGTTATAGGGCTGTAGATGTTACAGTGTATGATCGGGAGGATTTTTAACATCAATTTAACAGCTAAACTGTGTTTCACTGTGTAAGGACAACCATTCATTCACTGCTTGAGTTTCTATTTCATGGTTACAACTGTGTTTGAGGCACTGTTCCAACTACCGGGGTTAACTTCTCAACAAGAGACAAAAATTCCTACCCTCTTAGAATTTACCTTCTTGTGGTAAAGACAGACAATAAAAAAGGTAAATATATAAGAACATAACATAACTTCAAGTAGTGATAAAAACTATAATTCTTGTAATTTAGATGGCAGCTACTTTTTTCTGTAGCTTTTATTCTTATGAGTGTGTTTATTTAAGTTTAGGTAACATTAAAAGGGCTCACAGTAAAATAGGATCATTACTAGGGAGCAAGATTTGATCCAAAGATCTCTCTCAAATAACTAGGATAGATTGTGATGGACTCTTCAACTGAATATTTTTCTTTCTAAACTTCATGTGTTCACATAAGGTGTGTGTCTCTAGACTGCCTCAAGCACTAAACTTGAAGTAATAATACAGTGGCTTTTTTTTTTCAGTATTCACCTCAAGTATCTTTGTACTGCATCTTCTCATGACTATCAGGCTATAATCACAATATCAATTTACCGTCACCTGAACTGGAGAAGTTAAGACTTGATCTAACTATTACATTTAGAATGGATAGGCAGTGAGGTCCTACTGTATAGCATAGTGAACTATATCCACTCTCTTGGGATAGACTAAAATGGAAGATAATATAAGAAAGGGAATGTATGTATATGTATGACAGAGTCACTTTGCTGTACAGCAGAAACTGGCGAATTTTTTTTTTCTTTTTTAGGGCCACACCTGTGGCATATGGAAGTTCCCAGACTTTGGTTCAAATCAGAGCTTTAGCTGCTGGCCTTCGCCACAACCAAGGCAATGCCAGATCTGAGCCGCAACTGCGACCAATGCTGCAGCTTGTGGCAGTGTTGGATCCTTTAACCCACTGTGCCCCAGGCCAGAGATCAGACCCACCTCCTCATGTATACTAGTCGGGTTCTTAAGCCACTGAGCCACAATGGGAACTCCCGCACAACATTTTAAATCAACTATACTTTAATAAAAAATAATAGTCAACTAAAAAGAAGATTCGATGATCTTAATCTGATACAGCACACTATAGGCATACTGCACTGGACAGACAGGACTCTGGGGCATCTGGGAAGAGGTCAGGGGCTGAGAGGAGTTCAGTGCATTCTGATTTTGAGAGACCAGTACATCCATGGCTTTTAAGAGTTGGCAGGACGTGAAATAGTCTTTTCGTCAAGCCACTTCTAAAAGTGCAAAATGACAAAAAAACCTGTCTTATAAACTCTATTTCTGATTTATACATGTCTTGAACAAGGGAGTGTGATCTCCAATTGCAGATTAGAAGTAAATATGCACTTACTGGCAGGAAGAATTATTATTAAAGAACTAGAACAGGGTGTTGTGGATTCTTTAACAGTTAACTATCTTCTTTGAGTAATTAGTGTTGTTATCTGAATAAAAGAACAACTTTTCTTCTTTTCACCTTAGAATGCTGAAATACTTGGATTGGAATTTTGAAAACAATGAAATTCTTTTTTGATTAAAATAGAATTTAATAGAATTCCAAGTGACTATCTTTGAACTGGGCGTCTCTGTCTTTCTTGGTTTATTTTCCTTTTCTTATATGATAAGATTATTTCCTAATTATAAAAGTAATGCAAGCTTATTATAGAGTATTTTTAAAGTACAAAAAAGGAAAAGGAAAAAATAAAATCATTTATAATCCTAATTCTCAGAGGTGATATTATTAATATTCTTGATATAGTTCCCTGTATTTATTTTTACCTATAAATAAAGGCATATTTCCACATTTGCATCTTTTAGTATATATGGTATTTTATCATGATTTAAAGAATTCTTTAAGGGCACAATTTATGTGTATGCATTATATTCTACTATGTAATTATACAGTAGTCTATTTAATCATTCTATTCCTAGCATTTATGTTTTTCTCAAAATCATGTTATAATAAAATTATAATTAATGAACTTTTCTTTACAAATAATTCTAGGGCTTCATTTTAGGATAACTACATTAAACTGCTATTTTCTTTGTAGGTCAAAAATATTTATAATTTCCTGTGGTTCAAACTGATGCATAGGATTACTGAGTCAAGAAGTCTTTTGTTTGTCTTTTTTTGGGGGTTTGAGATGCCTTTTTTTTTTTTTTTTTTTTGCCTGAGGCATGTTGAAGTTCCCAGGGTAGGAACTGAACCTGTGCCACAGCTGCAGCCAGAGCCATTGCAGTGAGAATATGGATCCTTAACCCACTATGCCAGAAGGGAACTCCCTGAGATATCTTTGTTTTTTTTTTTTAATTGAAGCATAGTTTATCTCTAATATATTAGTTTTGGGTATATAACATAGTACTTCAACATTTTTATAGATTATACTCTATTTAAAGTTATTACAGATATGACTGTATTTCCCTGTATTGTACAATATATCCTTGTTGCTTATTGATTTTATAATGATAGTTTATATCTCTTAATCCCCTACCCCTGTCTTATCCTTTCCCCTTCCCTCTTGCCATTGGTAACCACTAGTTTGTTCTCTATATCTGTTTCTAATTTGTTATATATATATTCAATTATTTTAGGTTTTGATTTCATATATAAGGGGTAACATGGAGTATTTGTATTTCTCTGTCTCACTTATTTCACTAAGCATAATTTCCTCTAGGTCTGTTCACCTTGTTGCAAATAGCAGAATTTCATTATTTTTTATGTCTAATATACCATATTTGTTTTATCCATTCATATTTGATGGACACAGGTTGCTTTCATATCTTGGCTATTGTAAATAATGCTGCTCTGAACTTTGGGGTGCATGTATCTTTTTGAATTATTGTTTTCATTTTCTTTGGCTATTTACCCAGCAGTGGGATTGCTAGATGATATGGTAGTTCTATTTTAGATTTTTGAGGAACCTCCATACTGTTTTGCACACTGACTGCACTAATTTACATTCCCACTAGCAGTGTACTAGGATTCCCTTTTCTTCACATCCTCACCAACATTTGTTATTTGTATTCTTTTTGGTGACAGTCATTTGGACAGATGTGAGGTAATATCTCATCTTGGTTTTGATTTGCATTTCTCTGATGATTAACAATGCTGAGCATTTTTTCATGTGTCTATTGGCCTTTTGTATGTCTTTTTTTTGGAGAAATGTCTTTTCAGGTCTTCTAGCCATTTCTTAATCAGGTTTTTTTTTTTTTTGGTTATTGTTTTGTGTGAGCTGTTTATTTATTTTGGATATTAACCGCTTATCAGTCATATCATTTGCAAATATTTCCTCCCATTCAGTAAATGGTCTTTTCATTTTTGTTGACAGTTTTGTTTGCTGTGCAAAAGCTTTTAAGTTTTAATTAGTTCTCATTTGTTTTTGCCTTTTTTCTTTTGAACATTAATTTTTAATAACAGCCTTATTGCGATGTAATTCACAAACCATAAAATTCACCCAAGTGTACAATTCAGTGGTTTTTAGTATATGTGTGGAGAGCTGCAACTATTACCACACTCAATTTGAGAACCTTTGACATAACCCCAAAAGAAACCCCACACCCATTAATAGTCCCTCTCCATTTCCTCTCAGTGTTCTCAGTCTTAGGCAACTAACAATCTACTTTCTGTTTCTATGGATTTTAGAATATGGATTATGTCTTACAATATGATTATAATATGGATTATGCCTGTTTTGGACAATTATATAAATTGGTCCATACAGTATGTGGTCCTTTATGACTGGCTTTGTCACTTAGTATATTGATTTCAAGATTCATCCATGTTGTATCATGTATCAGTAGTACTTCATTTCTTTTTGTGGCCAAGTAATAGTCCACTCTATGAATATACCACTTTTTATTGATCCATTCATCGACTGAATATTTGGGTTGTTTCCACTTCTTGACTATTATGAATAATATTGCTATGAACATTCATGTACAAGATTTTTGTGAATGTATGTTTTCATTTTTCTTTGAGAAACACCTAGGAGTGCAATTGCTGGGTCATATGGTAACTCTAATGTTTAGCCTTTTTAGGAATTGGCAGACATTTTTCCAAAATGGCTGCACTGGAGTTCCTGTTGTGGCTTGGCAGTAATGAACCTGGCTAGTATCCATGAGGATGTGGGTTTGATCCCTGGCCTCACTCAGTGGGTTAAGGATCCATTGTTGCCATGAGCTGTGGTGTAGGTTGCAGATGCGGCTCCGATCTGGCATTGCTGTGGCTGTGGCGTAGGCTGGCAGCTGCAGCTCAGGTTTGACCCCTAGCCCTGGAACTTCCATGTGCCTTGGGTGTCGCCCTAAAAAAAAAAAAATGGCTGCACTATTTTACATTTCCACCAGCAATGTATGAGTATTCTAATTTCTCCATATCCTTGCTAATACTTCTTACTATATGTCTTTTTGATTATAGTTATTTTAGTGGGTATGAAATAATATTTCATTGTGGTTTTGATTTGTCTTATCCTGATGGCTAATGATATTGAGCATCTTTTCATGTACTTATTGGCAGAACATTTTTTTTAAGGCTCTTGATAAATTTTACTCATTTTCTTTCCAGAAAATTGTATTACTTTACAGTGCCAATAGTAGTATATCAACTCACCGAACCTTTACCAGCCTTAATATTATAATTTTTAGAAATTACGTTCCTTTGATTTCTAATTTCACTTTATTTCCAACCTTTTGATTAATTCCATGTGTGCATGCATTTCACAAGGAATTAATTAACCATTGGTCTCAGTTAATATATTTTTTTGACCAGAAGAAAGACTACTATGATGCAAACTGACCTAGGCCAATTTGGTCACACATAACTATTAGATTATTCATAATAGCTCTTAGGTACATCCTAATAGCTGCCCGAAAGTTTGAAGTAGTAAGGAGTTGACTGCTTTCCTACAACTTTGCTACTTGTTTTTAAGGAAAGCAGGTCTCAGGGCAAATTCTGCTACCTAAAAAGACATGTATTTAAACAAAATTTATTGGCAAGTCGGGCCAAATAGTTCAAACACTGTTGAGTAAGTTTCATGAGATCCAAGCTCTCTTTGTTTTAGGTGATCTAAATAGCCCAGCAATATTTCAGAAGCAGAATCTGGTTGCTTTTGTGATGGATATCAGACCACCAGAATCCTTTGACCCAATCGCAGATTGGACAACCTCAGAGTCTAAGTTTGGAACTTGCTAGATTTTTATACCTTATTAATTCAAGGGTTGGGGTGTGTCTCTAGATTATTATTACTAATACACCTATCTTGACTACTGCTCTTTCAGTAGAGTCCCTATCCATTGTGCTGATTAACAAGCTACCAATTTCATCAGTGAAAGACCATTTCTAACGTTGGCAAAGCCCCACTCTATTGATGGCAGGTAAAGTTCTCTGGAGTGCTATAATAACCACATTTTAAGTATGGCTTTCTGATTATTCCTGGAGGGTAAATACTTAAAAGGGCTACTGTCTGCTTCTCCATAGCATATTAAACCAGCCCCCTCCACATGCACACATAATTGCTAAAGAACTTAAAGCAAATTATAGACATCGAGAACATGCAGTATCTCTCAGTGTTTGGTTTTCCTCCCAAATGAGAAAATAACAGAAACCATTTTCTAAGTGCCTACTCTGTGATATTTGCTTTGCATCTATTATCTCATTTAATCACCAACAACCTTGTGGATAATTAGTATCACTGTCATTTTATGGATGGGAAAACTGGCTATGAGAGGTTTTAATAATGTGCCCTGGGTCACTTGGCTTGTGTATGGTGAAGTGACTATACCTCTGCCTGTCCATCTCCAGTGGCATATGGGGATTCTTGGCGGATGTTCGTTATTTTCCTATTGTGTCATCTTCACTTCAAGGACTTGTAAATTTTATTGTACCCGATGCACGTATATAAGTGGTTAAATAAAATTTGAGATTCGGCATATTTAATAAATTTAGGGGGACAGTGTGTGACAGAGTAAAACATTTCTAAATTACATTGGCTTATGGCATTTCAACTTTTCATGAATATCCGTAACCACATTTGAGCTTTATGTCTGTAAGAAACAGAAAACTAACAGGCCAAAGACTTAGGAGTTATTTTTTTAAATGATGGCTTTGAACACATGCAAGTCTGAATATTAATAATTTAATATATTCCTTTTATTTTCTTTTTATATTCTTGAAACATTTTAAATTTATGGTTTCTGATGTAATTTTTTTTCTCTCCAGAGAATGAAAAGGAGCTGAGGTTTCCCTTGCTTTAAAAACTTGTGCTTCAAGCCAGAATTTGCAAATACAGTAGCGTTCAGTTTCAGTGAGCAGAAGGGTGAGGTGTTCCAGTGTAAATTACCCTGAAGCCTACTTAGAGGGTTTTTTCCTACATTTAGCTATGTTGCATTCCTTGTTGAAGAATTTCAAGAGGAATATGAGATGACTTTGTAGCACACTTTGTAATTTTTAACAATGTACTGGTTTTTAAAATATACTCAGATATTTATTGTCTCCTTTTCTTCTTTTCTGTATTGGAGGTGGAAATGAAACCATTTCTTTTTGTCATTTTCCATTATTTCCTTTTATTTCTCCCACATGCACCCTGCATAATATCCTGGCTAGATATGATTGCAGGTTATTTTCACTGGCAGATTCTGATTCCATTGCCCATCAACGACATTAGGGAGCATTTCCCCCACCCTCTTAATATTCTTTACCCTCCATTTAGAAATGAGCAAAAGTCTCAAAGGTAGGCACTACTCTAATACCAAAGCAGGCAGCAAAGTCCCCCCAGGGAGGCCCTGAGTGGGAGGGAGAGCATGTTAAGGGGGGGAGAAAGTAATGAGCAGTTTTGAAAAATGAGGTTATGTAAGTTAGAGCTGCCCAGAGATGTTCTGAAGGTCTATTAGACACAGTTCTTGAAAAGGGGTTTAAATGAACTAAAATGCAATAATGAAACTCTATCACTGGAGAGAATTTAAAATGATTCCTCACTAGAATTAATTGACACCCTCAGAGGGGCAAAACATGCTTTATCCCGCTGAAATGTGTGTTTGGTGTTTTGGAAGACTTGCTTTCTATAGCATATAATAAGTGACTGGGAAATCAATACCTTTTCTTTAAAGGCGCCACTTAGTGTTTAATGGCGCCAAGTAATTAATTCCCCGTAGCATCTGAGAAGTCTTAACCCCATCTTCAGTGCTTGGCAATTTGGTAAAACTTCATTTCCAAAAACCTATCCATATCTGTTTTCTTTCTGTCTTGTAAAAAATATTTCTGATTAATTTTACAAATCCCTTAATACTGACATTTGTTTTCTTGTCATTTACTGTAACTGAAATTTGTTCAGTTGTGATTTAATAGAACCGAAATTTGTTCTAGGTATTTTGTCCAACTTTCTGTTTCCAAATCCAGGATAAGACTTCAAAATAAGCTTGAATTATTTTCCCATGTCATGAAGACAGAGAATCACAGTCTTTGATGAACCTTTAAGTGTCCATTTCTCCTTTTCAGTGTTTGACTCTAAAGTTATTTTAAAATCTCACCTTAGTAGTAACTTCATAGTTAGGATAGTCATGGAACGTGATGGGGGTTTTGCTGTTCCTATTCTCTTAACCTCTGAGACGGGGTGACAGGAATTACTGTCTTTTTGAGATTGAAAATAAATTAATTTTGCTCTGTATCCAGAATGCCAGTCGTTTTAAGACTGGCATTCAGATTTGATCCTGATGCTTATGTTTTGTTACCATGGATGTTTCTATTGTTTTACACTTTAAAGACCCATCCAGTTAGAAACAACAAAACTGTACAAATCATGGCAAACTTCTGGTCTCTAACATGGATTTCTTAAGTTAAAGAAAACTGGAAACCAAACTGCCTCTTCCTTTCTTTTCTTCAAATTGTTGCCAAGGGGAAGATTATGCACAGATCTTTGGGTTAAGCAAGGGTTATTGTTCCCCCTGCCATGCACAGAGCATAAGTCATTCTCCTTCTTGAAATTACATCTTTACTAGGACTGTATATAAAACAAAGTTCTATTTGTGCTGGAAATACAAGGTCACAGGCATTCACCTGGAAGATGATCCTTCACAATTATTCCCAGAAAAATACTTTGGAAAAATACTCTCTGCCCTTCATGGTTCAATGATGTAAAATGTTTGTACGTCACTTGTTATGAGCACTAAAGCCAGGGAGCTTATCCAACAAATAGACCTGTGGGTCTGGTGCTATATTTAGAAAGACAGTCAACTGGAAGATGGCAGAATACACACCAGATATATGGTTTGTTACTTTTACTATCTTAGAAGCTATTGGAAACATCACTCATTATAATGACATCAAAATTTACATTTATAAAGACTTTAATCTTCATCCATATATTAACTCATATGATTCTGTCAGTATTTTTATGAGACAGGTAAGTTAACAGTTAAATATTTTATCATAGTTGAAGTATGTGCAGTCTGTCTTGTCTAGCAAGAAGTTAATAGTGGAATTGGGAGGTCAATGTTCTTTCCTCACCTTCTGCCTGGCTTATCATTTTTTGTAAACTGTACACTGACAATTCTCACTATTAGAAAGAGGAAAGCTCAAGCTCAAAGCAAAGAGTACCCATTGAATTAATTGTAAAAATGTTGCCATTCCGTATGCCAGAATGTGCAGTTTACCAATCAGTAGGAAAGGGAAGAGCATAACAGTAAATCAGGTTTTCACATATAATGCACACTGAGCTTGTTAAAGAGATAAAGCAGCATAAGAATCATAGCAGATAAATCTTCAGTGGAAAATTGCTAAGACCCATCTGCTCTGAATGTATGAAAGTCATAGAAATTAAAGATTCCTCAGAAATTGTTTTTGTTCACACTCTTATTTTACAGCTTAAGCAGAAAGAGGTTCAGAGATTTCAAGTGATTTTCTCCGGATTACAGAATTGAAAACGACAGAGCTGAGAGTTGAATCTGTGTCTTTAGACTCCAGTGTTCCTGGGCCTTACACTATACCATATAGATGTCCGGCTGCCTGTGGGCAGAGGGTCAGATAATAGCGGTGGTCCCATTCAACTCTGAGCTTCTTTGGTGGGCAACACCCCATGGGGTAGCTCCGTTTCATAGGTAGGAAAATCCTGGTTGAGGAGTGCTCCCAGGAGCAATTAGTAAATCGGTGGTGTAATATGTCTCCCAGGCACTTCCTTGCCTGTCTTCTCGCAGATGTTGGAGCCTACAAGTGCTTCTGCTTCCACAATAAAAAGAGTGTGTGGAGAATCGTCTCCATAGCTCAGCAACGAGGGTTGAGAATAAAAAGAAGAGATTTTAAAAAAAAGAATCTCTTCTGCAGTCAATATTGAAATCAAGTACATATTGTTATGCTCTATGACAATCTCAGGCATTCTGAAATCACTTCAAAATGCTAAGGTGAGATTCTAGGCGGGCATAGTTCTGATGCTCTTAAGCTGCTGTTCAGATAGATCAAGGTTATATCACGTCAAACTGAGAAATCTCCAAAAACTGTTAGGTGACTCAGTAGTCTGCTCGGCTCAAGGACCTTAAGAGGAGCTGCAACTGTTTAACTATGTACTGGTGATCTTTGATTTTTGATAATTAATACAGTGTATTTAAGGGTAAAATGAACCGTTAGAATAAAAGTCTATACAGAATGTACTCTTATGATCCATAAGAAATGAAAATTTTGGTAGAAATAGGTTAAGAGTTAAGTAGGAGACAAGTGTTTATTGAGACAAAGAGGATGAATGGTAAGAATATTTTAGTAGTTTCTCTTTATTATCTGTGTACACAGAACATTTTGATTCAAGTGTTTTTGATGCAGGCATTTTGACGGAATTAAAGCCAGCAGACCCTCTGGCATCTAGTTCCATTCTTAACCCCCTTCCCAATTCTATGATTTTAACTTATCATTTTATTAATTTAAATACTGTTTGGAGTTCCCTGGTGGCCTAGTGGTTAAGGTCTGGCATTGCCACTGCTGTGGCTCAGGTCACTGCTATGACTTGGGATTGAGCCCTGGTCTGGGAATTTCTGCATGCCATGGGCACAGCACCCCCCCCCCCAAAAAAAATATATATATATATACACACACACACACACACATATATAATATATATACACACACACACAGACACACACACACACACACACACACACACACACACATATATATATATATATACTTTTTAGAAACATATATATATATATATATACTTTTTAGAAACATATATATATATATATATACTTTTTAGAAACTTTTAAACTTCAGGTTTATATTGCTTTTTTTTCTGGGATGAATCCTGTTTGGTAGTGTAATATTATTTTGATATATTTCTGTGTTCAGTAAGCACTTGATAAATGAGATTGATCTCTAATTTTTTATGCTATATTTAACTCTACTATTTTTATTAAGATTATGTCAGGCATATTATTTTAGAATTAGGAAAAAAAGCAGTAAAATATTGTTTAGTCTGTTATAATTGGAAAGCCTGCAAGGGGTTATCAGATACTCCCCCGCAAGCGTTGCTATAAATGAGTTTTACTATAAGTGCCACTGTGTTATTTAGAGAAGAATTAGAGATTTAATTACAGTCTCCTGTGCACTCTGACACTGAGAATAAGAGATTTTATTATGGTCCAGGTGTCCTCCCTTCCCTGTGGCCCCCAATATATACTAAATTAAAAAGAAACTCAGGAAAGTTACAGGAAGAAGGTAATGTTTTTCCTTTAGGTAGATGTTTTGTAGCATTTAAAAGCTCATGCTTGGGAGTTCCCGTTGTAGTGCAGTGGAAACGAATCCAACTAGTATCCATGAGGATGCGGGTTCGATCCCTGGCTTCACTTAGTGGGTCAGGGATCCAGTGTTGCCGTGAGTTGTGGTGTAGGTCGCAGACGCTGCTCAGATCCCCCGTTGCTGTGGCTGTGGCATAGGCCAGCAGTTGTAGCTCCAATTTGACCCCTAGCCTGGGAACTTCCATGTGCTGAGGGTGTGGCCGTAAAAAAACCCCTCACGCTTTCATAAACATTTACAAGAGTCTTATCTTGACTGGCCAAGGTGTTGTCTGACAAGGTATTCTGCAGTTTGTTTTGTGCAAACAGTACATATATTTCCATTTCCAAATATAAACCTAATTTTAAATATTTTTTTCAAACTATCCCCCCAGGAACTTGTAACCGAAAATTACTGCTGTACACTTTTAAAGCAAGAATCATAATTTGATCTGTTATTGACCAAGCAAATTATTTAAAAGGCAAAAGTGAGTATCACAGTTGTGACATAAAGGTGTAACTGGAAAGCCTGAGATACAGAAAATTCAAGGTACAAGTGAATTCTCATTGGTGAAGACAGTTATTTGATTGGAGTAATTCATGTTTCTCTCTGAGATCAGTGCATGATTGCTAATCTCATGTAGTGTGTACAAGGTTAACTCCACCCCTGTCCCCACCCATCTCCATAGGTGCTAGGGTGACATTCACCAGAGAAAGAATGTCAGTTTTGCTTATTATTTGGCTAAAAAAATGTATGCAGAAAAAAAATATATATAATGTATGTTTTATGTTGGATCAAATGTCACACAGTTAATTCTTTCTCTCCATCCTCTCTCTCTCCCTCCCTACTTCTCTGTTTTGTTCCTTAAAGGATTTGAGATAACTGATGGGAAATATTAGGGTATGAGTAAAAGTCTCCTGGCCAGATGAGGTGATGAGCTGAGAAATCTCAGAGGCTTTTGTTTTTGTTATTTTCGAATGCAGATGTTGGAAACAGAAGAATCTCTAGCTGCTAGAATGTGATGGTGACGTGCTTACTTCCAGTTTCGGCCAGGAAGTGTGACTGATCCTCCCTGTCTCTCTGGTCTGGGATAAGGATTCCAGGGGACTCCTGGCATTTAGACAGATGCCCCCAAATTTAAGGTGGAAGGAATGTAGGGCTAGAGGCAGTGACTCACTGAGAATGCATAAAACAAATAACACTATTCAAGGAGTTAAAAGTTTGTGACCTGCCAATCAGGAAAACTGCTCTCCCTCAAAGTGCGGAAATTCAACTATAATGAACCTTGCCAATGCATAAGTATAACTATTAGGATTTTTGCCCCAGTGGCTCAGTTAGTGAATCCATTTCCTTACTGTGCAAATGGCATAAATCCCGTTTATGCATAAGGAAATTCACAGTAAAGATATCCTCTCTTTTACAGAGGAAATGGGCCTTCGGTTCCTTTCTTATTTGTAGCTTGCTTTGGGGTTTGATAGGAAGATTTAGGCCTGGGCAAAGTATTCCTCTGAACTTCATTCATTCTGTGCCGTGACTAATAGCATTTCCTCGTAACCACATCAAAAATTGATAACTGCTTTAGGAAGCAGCATTTCACATCTCTAGTGAATTGATTATCTTTCTTAAAGTAGAGTGAATTGCTCACATTGTCATTCTTATGTATTTTATGACATTATAGAGACACTAAAGCTATCAATTTTTTTAGACTATATCATGAGTTTTGAGGACCACTTAAAGGAACACTGTGCAAAACACAAATCAGACTGTGAGCTCACCCAAAAATTCAGCCTGTGTGCAGAGAGCTTTGAATGCAGTTAGTAGGCAAGCCTCTTTTGCTGGTCTCGCTGAGGTATCCTACTGAAATTTTGCAAGCAGAAGTGATATGTTTTTATGTACAGATAGCACACTACCTGCTGCATCTGGATGATTCTGGTTAGTTTTGAGCAAGGAAAATGTAAGGTGGCTATAGAAGTCTCCAGGAAAGTTTCAGAGGCTCTGATTTCAATGTAGATCTCTTGCTGCCCATACAGATACACTTGTGGGAACAGGCTTTCTGCAGCTGCTTTGTAGACCTTGGTTTGGTTTGTCTTTTTGACGTAACAGCATTAATTTTTGACTTAATCCCAGAGCCACAGACAGTGAAGAGAAAGTCGACTTTCACGTGAGAGGAGACTTAGACAATTCAGACCCTGTGACAGGGCTGTCTGCATAATTTGTAGAGCCCAGTGCAAAGTGAAAATGCTGGGCTCCTTGCTAAAAAATTACTAAGAATTTTAAGCCTGTGACAGTAGAGCATTAACGTAAGCTCAGGACTCTTTGAAGCTTGGGGAACTGTGTGATTGCATAAGTTGCATGCCCAGGAAGCTGGCCAGGCTCTGATTTGGAAATAAAAGGTAGAGAGGGATTTGCTTAAATCTATACCATTTAGAAAGCAGTAGCAGGATAGATGAATTTTGCTTATGGCATCTTGCGATATTAAATATAAGGAAACCACTGAAGTTCCGAGGTGGGTGAAGATAACGTGCACTCCTTAATAGAAACAAACACCTTCTTCAAGAAACTGCACAGAGTGGATCTGAGAGTTTCGTATTTGTGCCAGCCACAGGGTTAGGTAGCACCACAGAGGCATCGAGAGGTGACCCCCAAAGGCTCAGTCTGAGTATAGGTAACATTGACGAATTTCTGGGATAATCCTAGAAGGCTCACGATGAATGTTTTGTTTATGGACCCAGACCTGGGTTGCTTTCATTAGTTGCAGCCTTTGAGTGAAAATCCTTACAAAACTTAGAAAACACAGCCCCACAAGGTCTGGTGTGTGGCAGTGGTAGCATCCAGTGACTTTGCACACTTAACTCACTGAAAATTACGTTTGTCGTCACCCTTCTCAGTGACTTTCATTTTACACAGCTGGTCAGCTTTTACTGGATGGGCCGTGACAGTGGAGGAGAAAGCATAAATGCAAGAAAGAATTCTCTGACGGAATGTTTCAGAGCCATTGAAAAACTAGTAAGAGAATATTGTCTAGTTCTTTTTGCTGGAACACAAAATATTAAGCAAAACATAAAAAAGGACATATAATAAATGACAAAAATTAAAACACAACAGAGAAATTGCTTCTGTCTTTAAAATTCCATAGGAGAGTAGATGCCAGATATTTAATGCAATAGTTCTACCTAGGGTATTTGTCTCTAAGTAAAATAATTCTTAGAGATAACAGCATGTTTTTCACTCATCTAGAAGTTTAGCGAAACATCTATTTCTGATGAGAAAAAAATAACTCATGCAGGGACATGAAGCTTACATTTATGGAGTGGCTTACTGTATTAGACACCTCTGTACATAGTATCCTTGTTTTATGCGACTGCCCTGTTTGGTATGTACCCTTGCTTCCACATAGAGATAGAAAGATGTAGTTCAAAAAGCAAACATTTCACTAACAATGGCCCTCTGAATAGTGATTCTGTAAGGTGTCAATTAATAGTTGTTTCATGATAGTCAAATGCTTGGGAAAATACTTGATTTTATCAAGCATTAGAGAAGATTAGGAAACTTGACCCATATTGTCCATATTATGAGGCCCTTTGCTCTTTGCCCTTTTGCTTCTTCTTCTCCATGAAGTTTAGAGGGTCCTCTGGCCCTTTCTTCTGTCTGTAGGAGAACCTACTCTCAGAAGCAAAAAGGAAAACTATATAGCCTTGTAGACATTTGCAAGCTAGTGTTGGTGGGGTATATTTGAGGGACAAAGGGTCTTTGTAGAACCCCTGAAATGTTACTATGTAAGCAGATATCAATGGGTGAATCTGCCTCTGTTTGTAAAAAGGATATAGAAAGATATAGGATCAAGGATAAAGAAGGATATAGTCAAGAATGTTTGCTGACAAAAAAATGGACACCAAATTTTGTATCCAACCTTCAGAGTTAAGATTTAGGTCTCCAAGATTTGAATCAGTTATCTAAATACAGTTCTTTGAGTAAAATATAATATTTTTAGGGTTACTGTGTCCTATAAAACCTGAAAGGTATGACTATACTAAGTTAGGTTGAAATGGGATCAGAATAACATAGAGGAAGTCTTCTTGTCTGAAATGATCAGGACTGCTAATTGGATGGGTGGGCCTCAGATTCATTAAAATAATGAATTATTTGGACACAATACATAAAAGTCTTAAATATTTTATTTTAATTAAAAATATTAATGTATATCCCTCTGACATATTTTTCTTGTCAGGAAAGTGTTTTCTTTGATTGAGGATCCATTAGCTAGAGAATCACTTTGTTTTCCTTTTATAAACCACACCCATAATGCATTATCTATGGTTGATAAGTTAGTTTGATTTAAAATGAAGCTAGAGGAGTTCCTGTCATGGCTCAGTGGTTAATGAATCCGACTAGGAACCATGAGGTTGCCGGTTCTATCCCTGGCCTTGCTCAGTGGGTTAAGGATCCGGCATTGCTGTGAGCTGTGGTGTAGGTTGCAGACGTGGCTTGGATCCCGCGTGGCTGTGGCTGTGGCAAAGGCCGGCGGCTACAGTGCCTGTTAGACCCCTAGCCTGGGAACCTCCACATGCCGCAGGTGCAGTCCTAGAAGAGAGAAAAAAAAAAATGAAGCTAGAGTTAAAAGGCATTTGTGAAGAAATCTAGAATCCTTCTGGGCTTTTATGATTTTTCTCTAATTTTTTATGACTGTCTTACCTACATCCAACTTGAGAGCTTTTTCTTTTTGATGACATTTTATCAAACTCTCTGGGTTTCAACTTAATTTTCCTAGAAAAAAATAAAACAAGTTTCTTTTTCTTATTTTTTTGTTCATGTAATAAACATAATATGAACTTGTGATAGCAAGTATAACTGATATAAACAGGCTTGGGGACAAAATACTTGACACTTGGTAAGCAGACAGACTCGGCTAGTTGAGCCAGGCATATACAGGAGTCTTGGTCTCCTAGCCAAATCTTTCAGCATCCTGTAGACATGTCACTATGTTTTACAAAGATCATCAATTTATGCTGCAAATTGCTTCAGTGGAGGTCATCAAGAGAATTTCTACTGTAGTGGCATTATATTTTTCTGCCTTTCAGCCACCTTTGATACTGTGACATCTTCAATTCCTCACATCTTTCTTTCTACCTACTTCTGGGAAACTTCAGTATGATGTTTGACATGTGCACACAAACAAGTCTCTTTATTTTCCTTAAACATTCTGGGTGTCTATTGATCCAAGCCTTATGAGGGCAGAATCCCTTAGATGACTAAACAAGTCTTTCTATTTTCCTTAAGCATTCAGGGCATCTATTGGTCTCAGGCTCATGAAGGCAACATCCCTTAGATGGCTACAGCTAGGCTGCCTCCTACCAGACACTCCATCATGGCTAGAAACCACCATTAATTATCCCGGGAGTGAAGAACTTTCATCCCTTAAATATAACAGCTCTTTACAGGTTCTACTCCTATCCGTCTTTGTTTTTAGGAATCAAACATAAGCATGCGGAGGCCAGGTCAGCCACAATCATGAGTGTCAACAGACATCCTGCTGGTCAGTCCCTTTCCTCTGACAGTTGAGGCATTCTTATAGGGCTAATCATATAGATCTGTCCTTCTCTTCCCTTAGGAGGAATTATTTCTCAGAAGACTCCTCATGTCTAATGCAGATGGACTCCTGGCAAGTCCAGGCTGCCAGACACTGTGCAGACATGGGCCCACAATTCAGGCATCTCTCAACTCTCTGTATTATATCAGGCTTCTGTTTTTCTTTTTAATTGTTGCAGCAGTAGCACCCATGGAAGCATATTCTAGTGAGGTATTATAATCCCTATTTTTTTTTTTTTTTTTGCCTTTTGTCATTTTATGGCCGTGGGTTTATGGCCGCACCCGCGGCATGTGGAGGTTCCCAGGCTAGGGGTCTAATCGGAGCTGTGGCCACTGGCCTGCGCCGCAGCCACAGCAACGCAGGATCCGAGCCGCGTCTGCAACCTACACCACAGCTCACGGCAACGCCGGATCGTTAACCCAC
>PVHT020000141.1:30711556-30824240 GCA_004024745.2 Catagonus wagneri | reverse complement strand
GTCACTTAACCTTTATGAGTTCTAGTCTCTAAATACATAGAACTACTAACTTCTCCTTCCTATTTATAAGCAACGTGTTAAAGAAAAGAAGTGAACAACAATTAGAAAAGAAAGAGTAAAAGGAAATGTACTGTAGAGGTTGTTGACTATTTCTGCATTGTTGTCAAACAGCCAGCCCAAGAGTCAGCATGCATAGCTGATGCTCTGTGAGCTGCCAAAGACCTTGCCAATGGATGGTTTGTCTCCCCAGCAGTGTTTGTTGGGCATGGGACACCTGCAGAGCAGCTGGGTTTTCTTGGTATTCACCTTCCCAATCTTATCGACTCCGGTGACTTTTATTCTTCTGACAGCCTCATTTCTCAGGCCTGACTGGATATTCCAAAGGTGCCCATTTGATCAAACAACAGCAGAGACATTTGCTTCAATAAATACTGATCCCGTAAGGATGGAGTATTGTCAGTCATTCTTTGAATCTCTTTGAAGGAGCTGACAATGCCTAAGGTCCCTCCTTTCTGACACACCTCCCCTGGCCTCCATGACTCCTTGCTGCACTGTTCTGGTTTACCACCTGCCTCAGCTTCCCCTGTTGTACCTCCTCTGCCTCATCTCCTTTACTTGGCCTCGAAATGGTGGCAGCTCCAAAAGTGCTGTCTTCAGAGTTCTCTTGAGGTACAGCAGGATACGGATCTGACATTATCACTGCAGTGGCTTGTGTTGCTGCTATGGTGTGGGTTCATTCCCTGTCCCAGGAGCTTCTGTATGCCTCATGAGTGGCCAGAAAACAACAACAACAAAAAAAAAAAAACAAAGGTGCTGTCTTCTGCTTTCTCTTCTACTCTCCATTCCATCCCTGGGAGTCTCCTAAGTGCATATGAATTCAGCTCTCACTCTCAAGCTGTATGTAGGCCACTAGGCTGATTTCATGTCTGGAGCGCCAGGTTCCACAGGTCATGCCTACTTAGATCCTGAACTTATTCTCAAATGCTGCAAATCCCCAACCAAACTCAGTGCCTTCCTGCCCTGCTGCCCAGACCATAAGCTTGCTGTTAAGTTTTCTGTGTTACTCAGTGGTATCACCATTCTTTTGGCCACCTGGCTAAAGACCTTGCCATTGTCTTTGATTCTGCTCCTTTTAATCTCATGTCCAATATCGAATTGATTGACTAATTCAACTGATTTTACTTAGGAAAGGTTCTTGGATCTTATCACCTTTGGAAGTGATGGTTTATATCTTCACCTTCTTGGTTCTTGTTCTCTCTCTGGAGTGCTGTTGCTAGGATTATATTTTTACAGTCCTAATATGACCATACTACTCACATTAAGTCTGATAGCTCTCTATTGCTTCTGGCATAAAACCCAAACTCTTCAGGATGGCATTTGAGTCATTTCAGGATTAAGTCTCAACTACTTTTTGACTCTTATTTCTGGACACATTGCCCATATGTTGTTCACACTTAAGTCACATTGGAAGTCTTACCATTCAAGGACACGAAATGCATTTTCCCAGCTCCTGACTTTTGCTTATTCAATTCCTTTTGCCCAGAGTTCAGTTACTATCACTAAATTTATTAAAAATTCCCCATAATACTACTAAGTAAAGTTTTATTGAATTGAAATATAATGATTAGTTTCTCTCCTGACCATAAATATGAAAGCAGAGACTGAATCTTTTTCATCTTGGTATTTCTAGCAGTTAGCCTCTGTTAACTAGTGTATATTAGGTTCTCAAGAAATACTTACTTGGAGACAAAAGCTAAAGTGTTTCTAGGCTGCATGGCTATATGTATTTTCAACATCCATGTTTTCCCTAGGAGAGACAAAACAGTAAAATAATCAGTTAAAGAAAGAAAATAAGTATACTTTACTACTCATCAACATGAGTTATTATTCACTGGAGGAGAATAGCTATTTACAAGATTGGTGCTAACATAAATAACTAAAAACCACTCTTTTAGTCACTAAGATGTGATTGTTGAAAATAATGAATATTTGTAGTAAAGAGCTTGCTTACAAGTTTTCTCTACATGAAGTCTTGCACAAACAAGACCCTCAGGTTTTAGTATCATGGAGTATTACAGGTGAAATATCTGTTCCCTGCTTTCCAATAGCAAAGCTTTCCAGTGTGTTACACATGAAACATTGAGTGTTTAAATCTGTATCATAATTAACAATGAAATTATGGCTATATTGCAGACACTAGAGAATTCTTTCTATTTTTTTAATTTTTAAATTTTTATTGGCGTCAAATTGACTTACAGTGTTGTGCTAGTTTCACGTGTACAGCAAAGTGATCATTTATACATGTATCTATTCTTTTTCAGATTCTTTCCCCATATGGGTTATTACAAAATGTTGAGTAGAGTTTCCTATGCTACACAGTAGGTCCTTGTTGATTATCTATTTTATGTATAGTAGTGTGTGTGTGTTAATCCTAACTTCTGAATTTATCCCTCCCCCCACGTTTCCCCTTTGGTGACCATAAGTTTCAAGAGTTTTAATAGCTGAAAAGTTGGTTCCTCCTATAGGAATTTATTTGATTGTGTATGAATAAAGTGTTTTCATCTGAAAGTTTGATTTTGAAACAGCTGTTTCCCTAAACTTTAGGTTTTTTAGCTTGTATATAGTAATTCTCTTTATCTTTTCAACCAGTCAGTATTGATTGGGAGAGCACCAGAATTCTAAACCTTTTTTAGTTTGCCATAGAAAAAACAATTTCTTCCTTAGGATAATTCTGTGATACAGATTAAATTGGAGTCAATCGAAGAAAATCTACTAACACAGAGGAATATTTGTCTTCTAACTAGATTTGTCTGAGTGAATTATTTTATTGTTTTGAGAATCACAAGAATTAGTTGGTGTTGGGTACATTGATAAGACATGGTTTTTTTAGGAGACGAAATAATCTCTTACAATTAAGGGTTAGAATAAATAGGGTCTGTCTTTTCAGTCTGTGGTACCAGATCTATGTGAGATGAGTCAAAATTAGCACTTTGTGTGACTAAATCACACTCTCCCATTTGAGAGGGTGTGAGAGAGTGCTTACGATTGTGGGTGTTGGCATCAGTCAGACTGCGCCTTAATTCTAGCTTCATGGTTTGGTAACAGTATGACAGCGCACAAATGGCTTGGTCTCAGCTTCAATTTCCTCATCCATAAAACATGTATTCATCCATTCATTTGTTCATTTGTTTTGCTAGTTCATTTGTTCAGCTATTCAGCAAATATTGATGGAACAACTGCTGTGTGCCAAGTCCTATTTATAGTAATCTGGAGAGTAATAGTGAACATAGTGGGCAAACTCTTTTTTTAATTTAAGTATAGTTGATATAAAATATTAGTTATGGGTATACAGTATGGTGCTTTACAGTTTTTAAATGTTACACTCCATTTATAGTTATTATAAAATATTGGCTGTATTCCCTGTGTTGTACACAATATCCTTGTAGCTTATTTATTCCATACATTATAGTTTGTAACTCTTAATCCCCTACCTCTTTTTTACCCCTCCTGCCTTCCTTCTTCCCTTATGGTAACCATTAGTTTGTTCTCTTTATCTGTGAGTCTGCTTCTTTTCCGGTGTATTCACTAGTTTGTTGTAGTTTTTAGATTCAACATATTGTTGGTATCATACAGGATTTGTCTTTCTCTGTCTGACTTATTTCACTTAGCATAATACTCTCTATGTTTATCCATGTGGTTGCAAATGGCAAAAATTCCTTCTTTTTTATGGCTGAATGGTGTTCCACTCTGTGTGTCTATGTATATATGTCTATGTAAGACTATATATATATATATATATATATATATATATAGTCTTCTTTATCCATCCGTTAATGGACACTTAGGCTGCTTCCATATCTTGGCCATTGCAAATAGTGCTGCTGTGAACATTGGGGTGCATGTATCTTTTCAAAGTAGTGTTTTTGGTGTTTTTCAAATATATACGCAGGAACAAAATTGCTGGGTCATATGGTGGTTCTGTTTTTAGCTTTTTGCAAAACTGCCATACTGTTTTTCACAGTGGCTGCACCAATTTACATTCGTACCAACAGTGTACAAGGGCTCCTTTTTCTCCATATCCTTGCCAACATTTGTTATCTGTGTTCTTTATAATGATAACCATTCTGGCAGGTGTGAGGTGATATCTCAATGTGGTTTTGATTTGCATTTTCCAGATTGTTAGTGATGTTGAACATGTTTTCATGTGACAACGAGCAAAAATCTTGGCTGTCATGGAATTTACTTTTGATAAGGCAGTATTAACAATACCTACCTTCCATGTTTGGGAATTAGCTGATATGAAACAAATAAACTGCTTAGCACAAAGCCTAGCACCTAGTACATTCTGTAAACCAAGGAAAGTGAGTGGTCTCGTTTGACAAGCATACAGAAGAGGTGCTGGGGGTGTGTGGCCTGGGGAGAGGGTAGGTTGGTGTCAGGTTGTGGAGGCTGACATTTACTAGCTACTTAGTATGTGTCAGACTCTGTATTAGGTGCTTTAAACTTACAACAAATCTATGAGACAGGTACTGGGAATAAGCTCATTCATTCATTCAAAAAGTCTTTATTGAGGATCTTCTATGTACCAAGTATTATGCTAAACACTGGATATAAAAAGATGAGTAAGGTGCAGGGCCTTCTCATTAAAATGCACATACTAACAGTGAAAGATCAGTGGAGAAGATACCATCGTAAAGCACAGAGTACTTCTGCAGCATCTAACCCAGTGTGAAGGGACAGGGCTGGATGCTGGAGGCATTGGTAACAGCTCAAAATCTGGTACAGAGTGGCCCCAGTTCCCATCCAGCCCCCTGCCCTATCCCTAAGTTGTATTTGTGGCTGGCTAAATACTCTCTCAAAAGTTGCCCTAAACTTGTGATTTAAGGTAAGGGCTATTTTAGATACTGTATTTCTGAAAACAGATTTTGATAGAGGAGCAGAGACCAGGGAAGAAATGAGTGTATTTCCATGGAACGGCTCTCTTATCTTTAAGGTGGACAAGGAGAGACTGACACTTGGGTAGCTAGACTGTGGCTTAGTGGGCCTGTTAATTTCACTTGACTGGGTCGGGGGAAAAAATCTTGCTTTCTTTAGGATCATTTTTCGTATTTGGAGGAGTTGTACTAAAGGGTTGTTGTGATCATTTTATGATTCCCTATGTAGGCGGGTAGGTCATTGTAGAGTAGCACATCTTTGTGGGTAGGTGGAATACAGGGTTACACTAGCACATGCTTATGCATGATTCTTAATGCCTCTCCTAAGCAGCCACATGGCGCCCATCCTGAAGATGCAGGAATACTGGTGTGGCCAGGGGGATGACTGATGGAACTGAGCAGGGACCTTTTAAAAACTGAGCAGAAGATATACGATCATTTTAAGATATACGATCATTTTAAAGCACATTTTACTTTGTTATTTTTCTGTGTTTGAGATAATTAAAGGGTGTAGATACAGAAGGCTCACTGACTGTTTAATTTTATTTATTTTCCCAACACAGAACATAGGGAGCTGGAATAAGTCCCACCACATCAAAGGGTTTCCCTATTTAATTTGTTTTAGAATTTCTTTTAGGCAATGTTTTTTCTTTTGAAAATGAAAACTCTGACCTTTGGGAAGTAACAGTTCAAAACTTAAAATTAATATTTGGGTACCATATTAACTAAATCTCCAGTTCAAATCTGAAAATTTCTGGGATTTTTTTTCCAGCTTGTTTCTCTCTCCCTGCATCTGTGTTCATTGTTATGATGAAGCATACCTTAATTTATTTAATAAATATGCTCCCCAAATAGGAATCAGTTCCTATTTAAAATGTAGTGAGGATTTGCTATTTAAATGGCTTCTATTGTAAATTTGTTTGCAATGTAAGTTATTTGACCTTAATTTATCTTTGATGTATGCTTGGATTTTAATCTGTTAGGTTTGTCTAAGTCAAGGCACATCAGTTAACCATTGGATCTATTCCTGTTTATTACTCTCATAAAATCTAGAGCTATCAACTTTAAGGTTTTAAAATCCAGAATCTCCTGTGGTTAGCACTAAGTTACTCCTAACAGCAGTGTGGAGTTTTTCTGTATTTACAATGTATTTTACATCCGAGATAGTATACTCTATATATAAATTCAGTTTATAATTAAATGACCCCATTAAGTTTAACTGAAGGGATTAAGTATCTTCATTTTACTGATTACATACCTACAGATTATGACTAGGGATATTGATATGTTTGCTGTTATTTATTCACTGAACCAAATATATATTTAATGACCAGCATGTGCCAGGCTCTGGGCTAGAAACACTGGAGACTGTAAAGTATAATATGTAATGTCCTTTAGGGACTTACAATTTATTAATTTTTAATGTGTAAACACATTAAAAATCACATGAGAGAAGACAAATTGCAATATGAGACAACACATAAAGTAGCACCCCTCAAGTTGTGGTAGCGAGATAATTTTAGGTAGTAGATGTGGGCAAATATTTTTTATATTAATGGTTATATGTGCAATTATATAATACTGTATATATATTTACAATTACCTTCAATTTATGTAAAGTGTATGGCTTTCCATTATGGTTATCATGTAGAATTTTCTATGAAATTAAATGTAGTTCATTTAAAATATGGGAGTTGTCTTTAAGAAAATGTTAAAGAAGAAAGCATAATAGGTAGTATGTAGATGTGGGAAAAAATAGTGAGGTCTGTGTGAATGTGGAGATTTGGGAGACTGATGGAAGAAATAATTTCTTAATAAGGCATGTTACCAGCGTTACTGTGTGCTGGAGGAAGGGAAGGTTCTGGCAGGCTGGAGGGTCGGGCATGGAACATGGTGAAGGAAGGACTTAAGACTGGATGGAGAGGAGGAAGGATGTCAAAGCTGTGGTTCTCACAGTGATAGGAGAAACTGGAGGCCAGAATTCACATTAAACTAAGGGGCAGGGAAAGAGTTTAGAGTGGAGGGTCTGTGTAGAGGAGGATGGGAGGAGAGACTGAAAATGTAGGCTGAAGGAGGAACATGGTTAAGGGCATTGAATATTATGCTTAGAAACTGGGCTCCTCCTGCTGTTTGTAAGAGAAAATGTTTTATTCCACTTGGGGCCAGCCTCCCGGAGGGATGATTGGGAAAATCTGATAAGCCTTCTGGATCACATATGTCTCCCAACATGAGAGTCTCACCATTGTCATTACTGAAGGAATTTTTTTTAATCTGGGATTAATATCTCCTTTACCACCAACCATGGTTCTATAGCAGTTAGTAGCTTGAAAGGCCAACTAGTCAGACGGCAACATTAGGATATGGGTCTGTTTAAACAGAGGATGTGTAGGGCAGGGCTAGAATTGCTTCAAAATATGAGATGCTGAAGTTCTTGTTGTGGCTCAGTAGTAACAAACCCTGCTTGTATCCATGAGGATGCAGGTTCCATCCTGGCCTCACTCAGTGGGTTAGGGAATGGCGTTGCCGTAAGCTGTGACATAGGTCGCAGACATGGCTCAGATCCCACGTTGCTGTGGCTGTGGTGTAGGCTGGCAGCTGCAGCTCCAATTTGATTCCTAACCTGGGAACTTCCATATGCCACAGGTGCAGTCCTTAAAAAAAAAAAAAAAAGCAAAAGGGATATATACTGGGCAGCCCAAGATTACTTTCTCTTAATAGTTTTGCTTGGGGCTGACCTATGTTCTCTATAGAGCAATGTGGTACACATAAAATAGTTGTAATAATGTGTCATTGGATCAGTCATAATGTGTTTCCTTTTTTTCTTCTAGACTTAACAGTTTTTCTGTTTTAGACAATTATACATGACTATGTCAGGTCTCAAATTTCCTTACAAACATCATTTGCCTTAGTTTTCTCAGTGTTTTTACTTTGGGGCAGCTGGGAAGTTCATTTTCAATAACCTGGGTGTTCCCCAAAGTTTATTTCCATGTATTTAAATAAAAATTTTTCTTGAAAAAAAAACTGAGATGATTCTAATGTTCTATATGAGATTGCATGTGGGGAAAGATATTTGTAAATAATTAAAAGCAGTACTAATTTTGCTATTTTAGTTGAAATGTCTTCATTCCAAATGAGTTTCAAAATGGCACCTTTAACTCCTTTACAATACAATGATATCAAAGTGGAACTATTTTCAAATTATTTCCTGTCCTCTGTGGTGGGTAACAAGGAAAACTTTGGGTCCTGATCGCTACTTCAACTACAAAAAAAAAATCTTCTCTAATTTATATTTTACATCTGTCTTCTAATGACACTTTGAAACTCTAAAATAAAGATGAAAAAAAGATAAAACCCTAATCCATGGGTTACTTCCCCAAGTGATCCAGAGATCAAAACAGTAATGACAGTGATTACTCATCACCCCTGCAGGGAGGTGCTCAGATAATTACTAAACCTTTTGTGATATGTAGATAAACGAGGCTCTTTGGCTGGGATCAAGACTTGGATACTTGGGGCGGGGGGTGGGGGGAGAAGGAGAGTTTTCTCAATTACGCTATTAAAAGTATGTTTTAATGATTTCTTCTAATCCTAAGCATCAGCCAGTACTCCCAATACCTAAAATTTTAAAAGCATTACAACTGGAGTAAAATATAGAGAGATAAAAAATATATCTTACCTCCTCACTAATACTAATACTACTTGATACTCTACTCCTGCCCACCTATCCAACTGTCTACTTAGTTGGACTTTTGGATATCTAATTGATATATTGAATTTAATATGGCCCACCTAAAAATTTCAGGTCCTCCTTGTAACTGATTTTCCCTCAAGTCTTCCCTATTTCAATAAGAGACCCCACCATCCACTCAGATACTCAAGGTGCAAACCTTTTTCTCAGTGCTCAAATCTAATCAGTCCATAGGCAAATCCTGCTAGCTCAAAATATATCCCAGTCTCTCCTTTCTCTCCCTTTTTACAGCTACCATCCGGGTCATGATCCAGGCCACCATCACTTCTTGCCAGCACTGTTGTGATCGCCTCCTACCAGGTCCTCCTGATTCTCCAGAACAATCTGCCCTACGTGTGGGAGCCAGAAAGATCTTAAAAATATGTATATCAGATCATGGCACCTTTCTGGTTTAAACTTGTCCCTGCCTTCTCACTCTGCAGATTCTCAGCCCTGGCTTACAAGGTGCTATACAGTCTGGGCTCAGTCTTCCTTGGAGACTCTTCTCCTGCTGCTTTCCTCCTTTCTCAGTTCTCTCAGTCAGGGGGATTCTTCTATTCTTGATACATGCCAAGTTCATTCCAGTCTTAGGGCTGTCAACCTCTTCCATCCCGCTTCTGGGAAATGTTGGTGCCCAGATCAGCTTCTTCTTGTCACTCAAA
This sequence comes from Catagonus wagneri, assembly GCA_004024745.2. Classification (NCBI taxonomy): domain Eukaryota; kingdom Metazoa; phylum Chordata; class Mammalia; order Artiodactyla; family Tayassuidae; genus Catagonus; species Catagonus wagneri. Next base: position 30,814,917 of record PVHT020000141.1, on the reverse strand, counting down.
TGCCCCTTCCAGAGGGAGATTTTTCCTAAATTAGCCCCTCCACCCCTAAGTCATTCTTTTTACATTGCAGGACAGTTATCTCTTTCATTTTCTGTTTGTTTATTGTCTTTCTCTACCTCTCCTACTCTAGAATGTAAAACACATGAGAACAGCAACCTTATTTTCATAAGAACCACTTACTCCCGATAATTAGCATAGTGCCTGGAACATAATAGGGACTCAGTAAGTTTTGTTCAGTTAGCCAGTTTATGGATCCAGTATTTTTTTTCTCCTTTAATTTAATGAATTGAAGGAGAAATCTTTAGCTCTTTCTCTAAGATTCTGTTTGCACTTATTGTTATATCAACCTCTATTTAACTCTCCAATTAAATTCTACGGACAGACAGGACAGATACAGCACTTATTTCTCCTGAATCCAGCTCTGAGAGTTGCTCAGTTTGGGCAATTATGTCTTTTCCTTATGCCTTGATTCTGTTGAAATTTACTGGAGCTTTTCATATCTCTCCTTTGATAACCATTCTTTCCACTTCTTTCATAAGGCAGAAACCGAAAGAGGGAGATTAATTATTCCCAGCGTGTGCAAGAGTGATATTCCATGATCACCTCTTTAAAATTGCAAGGGAATAATATGCACCTCTCAGCCTCATCTTATTTTCCTGTGCATGTAGAGGTTTGTTAGTCTGAGTTTTCTCTCTCCACATCCAAAATAAGATATACTTATTCAACAAGTAGGTAGAGTTGCACAAAAAATTTCAAGTAGAGATGGAATTATAGTGGTTTCACAAAGGACTTGGTCTTCATCTTAGGATGTGCTTGTGCTGCCCACCTCCACTCCTCTCTGCAGGCCATTTATCAAACCCTGCTATGCCTTTGCATGTACTAAGGGGGAAAAAGTGTGCTGCAACACTTTATGTACTCTTGGGTTCTAATTATATTGAAAATGCCTTGAAAAAACAGAGGCAGGGAAAACAACAGTGTATAGGTCCTCGGTTAATAGTTTTAGAATAATGAATTTTTTATATCTTTTAATACTTTTTTAAGTTTAAAAATGATAACATATGCTATTTTGTTTATTGTTTTTATTATTCTTATAATCAGAAAAAAGGAATACTCTTTAAAAGAGAGAATTATTGGAACTAAAACCACCAGGTCGGCTGTGAGCTCCCAGGCCTCCTCTTGTACCCTTCTGTGTGACTGTCACTGAACTTCCAAGACTGGTCTAATAACTGGGAAGATCACATAGTTCAGAGGGCTCCTGTGTTATTTTCTGGTTCAGAAAACCTGGTTTCAGATTCACAACCAGTTTGAAGTATAATTTTTTTCCAGACAAAAACTAGTTTTAAAAAAAATCACATTGTACTACATAATGGAATTTCATTTCTTCCTGAGCAACATCATTCAAGGGAAGTTTTTTGATTGTTTCATTTTATTGTGTTATTTTTAGGATTTAAAAAATTACTTCTATTGAATTATAATGTTTGGCTCCATGCCAAGAAACACTATTAAATTTAACAATTCTAACAATTGGAGATCCAAGATCATTGAGAATAAAGAATTAGTTTTGCCATCTTCTTTATCCCTTTTTATGGGGAGAAGAAATAGCATGTTATATACAATATTGGATTTTGAAGACAGATGGAAATACTTGTACCTTCATGTTCTTAGATACTGGGGAAAGCCAGTAATGTTAGTGACATATTTCCAATACCTTGTTACTTGCAATCTAATGTATGGAGCAGTAGTTGATTAGAAACGCAGACTCTTACCTACTGACTCAGAACCTGCAGGTTAACAGATCCTTGAGGGATTCTGATGCACACAAATCAGGAAGCATTGTCCTAGTATACTTTAGGAATTTCCAGATCCTAAATGCTTCATTGACTGCCTTTCCAGCTTTTCCGTCTTTCCAGCCCCTAATGGAGATGTTCATAAAGTAGGAGTTTTAAGCTGGGGTCTGTGAACTCTTAAGAAGTTGTACATGGTGATTTGTGAAACCAGTGAAATTCTGCATAAAATTGTGTGTCCATAAGTCTACTCAGCTTTCATTAGATTCTCATGAAACCAAAAAAAAAAAAAAAGAGAGAGAGAGAGATTAGCCATTCCAAGCTACAAAAGCATAGATACCATGTTCTGCCTTGAAAGATAGACTAACCTTTGTAATTACAGAATTAATTACCCTTGCCTAGGAAAAATCTAAGAGAAAACATCAATGAGCCTTTTCTACTATTTTAGTAAAAAAACAAAACGAAACAAAAAACCAAAACAAAACAAAACAAAAAACTGACCAGAGAGTTGATCATAGAAATGAAGGGTTTTTGGAAGTAGCTTTCTAGTTCCCCCAAATTTAATTCCACTCCACTGGTCCTAATGTGTTTAGGTTAGGAGAAAATTGCCTATTTAGTTCCCATAGGTCCTCATACTTTAGGATAATTAAAGGAGATTAACTTCTCCATGATACAAGTTTTATGACTTTAGCTCTTATCTTTTTGATTATTTTGATTTCCTCGGACAGTGCTTTTCAACTCTGGCTGAATATTTGATTCATCCCACACAAGACCAATTGAATCAAAGTCTCAGAGCCTCTGGGGTGAGGGCCAAGCTTTCTGAGTTTTGTTTTGCTTTGTTTTGTTTTAATTCTCCTTGGGTGATTTTAAAGTCTAGCCAGGTTAAGAACTATTTGCACAGAGTAATGTGCTTGGTAATGTCCAGAAGGCCTTTCTTGGAGAACCGTGTTCATATCTAAGGAACATTGATTCTGTTTCCTCTGGACAGTGAACTTCCTTTTCTTATTGGAATGTTGTTAGAGATGTGCCATGCTGTGCTCTCTTCTTTTATGTCAGTGGAGGCTGATGTACAAAGAAGTTGTTCAAACATGGAACTGACTCCAAGAACTATTGAATCTTCCAGTTTTTCATTTGCTGCTCTAATTACCAGTTCATCTCATCAAAGCTCCCTGTTTTTTTATGTATGTTAAGAGTGACTGTTCAAATACAGTAAACTTGAAAGGGTCCTCTCACTTGGGCTCATTTATGGAGGATACTTAATATGTTGTAAGTTATGTTGGAAATGAGTAATTGTGCTGTAACTAAATAATTTAATTGTCAGTAATATGTTTTTTTTTCTCCAAGTAGGAGTACTTGCCTGATACTGTAGTTGTAAGATGAACAGTCTCTTGACATTTTGTAAGCCTAAGAACACATGAGGGTCTCTAAGATTCAGGATTTCAAAGAGAACAGGAAAGAGCATATAGATTGGCAGTAATTTACAGTGAAGAGTAATGCCTTTCATCAAATAAAGGAAATGAAATCCTATGATAAATTTCCCATTTATAAAGTTTTCCCCTAAGACACATTCATAAATTGATACAGAATTTTACATATTCACATTTTTCTATTTTGTACCTCAAACGTATCCAGTATTATTAGATTTTGCAGGCAAGTCCTCTGAAAAATAACCTAAGAGTTTATTTGTGTCTTATCATTTTCTAAAGGAGACTTCTAGCAGTCTGAACACTAGCCTTCTCACTCTTTGGGGAATTTTCATGAGAATTCGTGGGATTTATGCTCACCTCATATTCACCTCTAGAATGGATTCACCGAGGGTTCATATAATCACCATGTCCTTCAAGATCGTGAGACTGCATGCCTGAGAATGATAAATTAGCTTTGACATCATTTGGAGGGATGGGAAAGAGGGAATGGAATTATAGGATAATTCAGATCTGATGAAGATATTTTTGAAGTAGCAGCTTCTGCTCAACTTTTATGAAAAAAATTGGAACTGGTTATTTTTCTAGTATTAATGTTTCAGAGTTCTCTGTAAACATTCAGAAGGATATAATATGACTTGTCTGATATTAATTTTTCTTAATCTCCTTCTAACTAAGGGATTTCTCAGTTGTCTCCTAGTAAATATATATTAGCAAGGTGATTTTCTGTTGAAATGGAAAATGCATGTAGGTTATATTTATGCTTTTAATCTTCATATGTAATTGTTTAACTTTCAGAACCTCAGTAGAAGATTTTGTGATGAAATTGCCCTTCTTTCTGTTGTGGTTTGGCATTAGAATTTTTTTTTTTTTTTGGTGGAGGCTATAGTTTTGTGATAGCTCACACCCCTGCCTGATATTTCCTTCCTTTTCCATCTTGCAAAAGAGGTCTCACATTAGTGTTTCATCTGAGTTAAGGAATGATCTGCCCATTTCATATAAGTCATTTTGATAGACTTTGCTCTTTTTTTTTTTTTTTTGTCTTTTTGCCTTATCTAGGGCCGCACCTGTGGCATATGGAGGTTCCCAGGCTAGGGGTCTAACAGGAGCTGTAGCTGCCAGCCTTTACCACAGCCACAACCTGCACCACAGCTCATGGCAACGCTGGATCCTTAACCCACTGAGCAAGGCCAGGGATCGAACCTGCAACCTCATGGTTCCTAGTTGGATTCGTTAACCCCTGAGCCACGACGGGAACTCCAGACTTTGCTCATTATTTAAGCGAAACTAAAATAATCAAGGAGATTTGGTGACAAAGTTCAAAATACTTTTTCTCTTTTGGGGAAGACACATGACTTTGAGTTGAGAAGGTCCGATAATCATTCTGTTCCAGTCCACACATATAGGGGCTTAAAATGTTCTAGGTTCTGTGCTAGGGATTTCAGGGCATTCCAAATGAACCCCTGCCAGCAAATTACATATGTGGGGGAAAATGGAAATGAAAAATTATAATATTATGTTGTGAGTGCAGTGTGGAGAGTTGTCTGATACCACAGAGAGGTGGCAAAAACCTCTGGGGAAGTCAGGGCTCCATGGAGAAGGAATATCAGTTATCAGAATTATCTTCTGGTTACAAGTAGCAGAAACTGATTCAGGATACAAGCCCAAAGAGGAAAAAGACAGAAGTCGGTTTACTGGGAGGGTATGGGTTTCTGACAGTATTTGAAAAGAGAGAGCGTACTGAAGAATCCAAGTTTCAGAACAAACCTAAATCTGTGAGTTCTGGGGATCCACGTGAAAGAAACTAAAGGACAGTCACTGAAGGGAGTTGCTGAGGAAAGAATCAACTCCAAGTGTTTTCTGTTCCTGTCTCACTCCTTTCAAGATTCCCAAGAGAAAGTCTAATTGGCCCACTGTGGTCCAAGTGTCTACTCCTTAGCTAGGGCAGGACAGGGCACTTTGATTGACAGTGCAGTCAAGGCTGTGTGCTGTGGGGAAGAGTGATTCCCAGAGGAGAATCAGAATGCTGCTATTGGAAGAAAGTGAAATAGATGAGATGCTGTGAAGCAAAAATAGCAGAGGTCTACTCCTGGAAGAAACATTTAATCCTTAGCATAGCAGGAGTCTCTTAGGTGGAAGATAGAGGAATGGCATTCTAAACAGAAAACAGAATGAACGGAGTCATGAAAGTCTCTAGCTTGGTGTATAATGGTAAGAAATTTAGTATGGTGGGAATACACTGTTATGAGGAATTCTGGGTGGTGAGAAGTGTCAGGAAATAAGGAAATATTTCCATAGGTCATGTGAAAATATTCGGACTCATTCCTCGAGGTAATCTAGTTTATGATTAATTTTTAAAATAATGTAAATCAGTAGAAAATAGGCAAAATATGAGCAGAAAATTGACAGAAAGAAATTTTAATTGACTAATATGCTTATAAAAATGATCAACTACTAGAAACCAAAGTAATTAAATATAAGCATACTATTTTTTCCCTATTAAGTTAAAGATTTCAAAATAATAATTGTATCTGGAGTTTGAGAGGGCAAGCTGAAATGAAGCTGTTATGTACTACAGAGGGGTATAAATTGAAACAACTGTAATTTTTCTAGAAAAGAATTTGACAAGGTACATCAAGAACCTTGACATTCTCTTATCCAAGAATTCCATCTCTAGGATTTTGCTTTAAGACAATAACATTGGATGCAAACATATTAAGGTTCAAAAATCACAATGTTTTATAAAACCAAAAAGCTGGAAATTTCCTAGGTGGTCAATAGTAAGGATATCATAAAAATTATATATTCCAATTCAGACATTAACTGTGTTTTCAAAGAATTTAGAGTACAGCAGGATGCTCATAAGTCAAAAAAGTAGTGCACTTACACACACACACACACACACACAGAGCAGTACTATTTTGACTTTGTAAAGAAAAAAAGGCAGTACACATGTTTATGTCTCTACCTGCTAGCCGTCATTATCTACGTACATATTTGACTAGAAGGGAGTAAAGTCAGAGATTAAAAATTATTATCACTGAATAAAGGGATTGTAGATGATTTTAACTTCCTTATTTAAGGTTTTCTGTATTTTTCAAATCGTTTGATAAATACACATTGCTTTTCTTTTTTGTTTAAGGTGTACAACTTAATGGTTGATACACACATATAATTAAAGGATCACTGCAATACCTTTAGTTAATATACATCATTTCATGTAGTTACATTTTTTTCTCGTGGTGGGAACTTTTAAGATTTATTCTTAGCGACTATCAAATATATCGTACAGTATTATTAACTATAGTAACCATGCTGTACATTGCAGCCTCAGGACTTGTTTATCTTACAAGTACAAGCTTGTACCTTTTGACTCCTTTCATTCATTTCACTCACCCCCCACCTCCTGCCTCTGGCAATCACCAATCTATTCTGTTTCTGTGGGGGTTTTTTTTTTGAGGTTCTGCATATAAGTGAGATCATACAGTATTTGCCTTTCTCTGACATTTCATTTAGTGCCGTCAAGTTTCATCTTTGTTGCTAAAAATGGCAAGTTACGTGCAACTGTGGCATATGGAGGTTCCCAGACTAGGGTCAAATCAGAACTGCAGCTGATGCCACAGCCACAGCCACAGCAATGCCAGATCCAAGCTGCATCTGTGACCTACCCTGCAGCTTGGGCAATGCCGGATCCTTAACCCACTGCGCGAGGCCAGGGATCAAACCCACATCCTCATGTCAGGTTCTTAACCCACTGAGCCACAGTAGGAACTCCAGGATTTCCTTATTTTTAATGGTTGAATAATGTTCCATTGTATATATACCACATTGCTTTTTAATTTAAAATTAAAATTTTAAGTAGATAATATTTGTAGAGAGGTGATTATGTTTATATGATGCAGAGATCTAATAAAACTTTGTTTACTGTCTCAGTGTTTGATATAGCAAGGAATTTAGAACAACTTCAGTGTCCATCAATTTTTTGGGCAGAGCCTTGAAAAGTAAATTCATATAAATAGGAATTCTTAGTGTAGTCATCTGTTATTAAAATACCTCAGTTATTAGACACTCTGTCTTTCATAAAGATCAGCAATGAAGAGAGTTTAAGAAAACTTCGTCAGTTACACATTTATGACAGAATTTTCTTTTGGATATATTTTCCATATTGGAGTTTCCGTTGTGGCTCAGTGGTTAACAAATCCGACTAGGAACCATAAGGTTGCAGGTTCGATCCCTGGCCTTGCTCAGTGGGTTACGGATCTGGCGTTGCCGTGAGCTGTGGTGTAGGTTGCAGATGCGGCTCGGATCCCATGCTGCTGTGGCTGTGGTATGGGCCGGCGGCTACAGCTCCAATTAGACCCTTATGCTGGGAACCTCCATATGCCACAGGTGCGGCCCTAGAAATGGCAAAAAAAGACAAAAAAATAAAAAATTAAATAAAAAATATTTTCCATATCCTCTGGAAATCCTGATCTAAGGTAAAACACGTTTCACCTTGTCTCTGTCTAGAGGATGTGAGGAGGAGATGGGGCTCATGTGTTTATTTTAATCCTTTGTGAACTAGAAGCCTTATTCTACATTATTGTATCATCTTCTTTCCCTAAAGTGTAAGCTAAATCATGCAGATAACCTCAGAAATGACAAAGAAAGTCTCCTACTCTATTTTCTTGAGAATGTCTGACAGTGTATTCTAAACATGCATCACTCAAACTAACTCATTAACTTATGACTGTGTAAAAAATACCATTTAAAAATAGGCCCTCAACCAATGGTACTGGATATCCACATGCAAAACAGTGAGACTGGACCCTCATCTTAGATTATATACCAAAACTAACTCAAAATGGATTAAAGGTCTAAACATAAGACCCCGAACTATAAAAACCCTTAGGAGAAAACACAGGGGAAAAGTGTCATGGTGTTGGATTTGAAAATGATTTCTTGGATATGACAGCAAAACTATAGGCAACAGAAGCAAAAATAGACAAATGGGACTACATCAAATTTTAAAACTTCTACTTAGCAAAGGACACAACAGAATGAAAAGGCAACCTACAGAATGAGAGAATATATTTGCAAATCATATAACTAATAATAGGTTAATATCCAGGATACGTAAAGAAGTCTTACAACTCAATAACAACAAAATAACTTAATTAAAAATGGGCAAAAGACTTGAATAGACATTTCTCTGAAGATAATATAAAAATGGCCAATAAGCATATGAAAAGCATATCCCAAAGAATCGAAAGCAGAATTTTGAAGAGATAATTGCACACCCATATTTGTAGTAGTATTATTTATAATAGCCAAGAAATAGAAGCAACCCAAATGTCCGCTAACAGATGAGTAGAACATAATTTGTATATACATACAATGGAATATTATTTAGCCTGAAAAAAGAGGGAAATCCTATTATATGCTGCAGTATGAATGAAGACATTATGCTAGGTAAAATAAGCCAGTCACAAAAAGATAAACATTGTGTGATTCCACTTACATGAGGTACCTAGAGTAGTCAGATTCATAGAAAAGGAAAATAGAATGGCGGTTTCAGGGGCTGGGGAAAGAGGAAAAGAGGAGTTGTTTGATGTGTAAAGAACTTCAGTTTTATATGATGGAAAGATTCTGGAGATGTGTTTCACAACAAAGTGAATATACTTAACATTACTGAACTGTACACCTAAAAATAGTTCAGACGGCAAAGGTTATGTGTGTATATTACAGTGCTTTTTAAATTACCCTGGTCAATGGTAATCATAATATGCAATCATAATGTGACTCAGAGCACCCAGTGTCTTGGAAAAAATCAGAATTTCTACACCTAGAATGTCACATGAAAAATTGCCCCTGCTGCTCTAGAACACTTCCACCAAGAAAAGGTGGGGGGGATTGGAAATTCAACTAGGGAGAGAGTTTTCAAATAGGAGAATGAGAAGAAAGTGTGAGGCTAGATCTGGAAGAAACTCAGCTTTGCCACTTACTTTGGCAAGCTTTATGATGTCTTCAAGGCAGAGTTTCCAACTGTTAAGATGAGTTAACGATACTCAAATCAGAAGGTTGGTTTGAGGATTAAATGAAATAATCTATTCAAACAGATTAAATAGCACAGTATCTGGCATGGAGCAGCCATTGGATAAGTGTTAGCAGCAAAAATGACAGGGGAGCCCCCGTTACCTGGAGGTCAGCCTGGGAGTTGTGGACAAGATTAAGTGCCCTTAACTTCTTGGCTGGTGCTAAGTGTTACTACACACTCCCCTTCCAACATGTTTTTCAGATCAGTCTGTTCCAAAATATGGTCACTTTAAGCTAGCTTTGACTTTGATTAATTAAAAGATGTATAAACTTGGAAATAAGTCTGTGTTTGCCATGGAACACGATTCCTTTTAGAATCTGCAGAATAGAGGCTACACTGTGTGTTCATCCTAGAGATTTACCTGCGCAAGCTATGAAAAGTACTGCCCATTTTTCTTTTTAATTCAGTGATTTCTAAACTAACTTGGCAGAGCCATTATTAATACCAGGTATAATAAATTTTTGAGTAATTTCTATTGTTTGCAAAGAGAATTGCTCATATTTAAAAAATAATTTTTAATGTATCGGAATGTTTTTCTAAATGAAATTGATAATGGTATTAGGTAGGTGCACAGCAGGCTAATAGGAAGGCAAATGATTATAAATAGGACTTGCATCCTTTATTCAAGTAGCTGCTAAAATCTCACCTCCTATATTAAGCTTTTCTGGAATAAAATAGCAAAAATTCCCAGGATCCCATTCTGCCCTGATTATCATTTCATGTACTTTTTCAAATATAGTTCTAATGTAATCAGGATTGTCTTTTGGCCTAGATGCATTTGAAGAAGCATAGCCCAACAACAAATAGGTGATCCAGATATGATTCTACCTCTGTCTGAAGAAAACACTAAATCGGAGAGTGTATTCTTTTTTTTTTTAATTTTTTATTTTCTTTTGGCCTCACCCTTGGCTTATGGAGGTTCCTGGGCCAGGGGTCAAATGGAGAGTATGTTCTTAACATATAGGAAAAGATATTTAAAAAAACTTTTTATAATGGAAAACTTCAAACTTGTACAGATTAGTCAGAATAGTACAATAAGTCCATTGACCAGTTTCACAATCATCTGCTCTTGACCTATTCTGCTTTATCTCTTCCCCTACCCTTCCCCCTCTTGCAATGTTATTCTAAAGCAAATTTCAAACATTGTTCAGTTTTATCTGTAAATATTTCAGTTATGTATCTCTAAAAGAGAAGGGTTCACTGTTTTACAAACAACAATTCTGTTGTCACACTGGAAGATTAGCAATACTTATTTGCCTCATAACATTTTTTTACTAGTTCATTAATTTATTCAGAATAAGATCCACATATTATGATTGATGATATGTTCTTAAGTATTTTTAACGTATAGATGCCCTCTCCATCTCTTCTTTTCCATTGATTTGTTTGATGAAGAGATGGCTAGGATGACCAACTTGTCCTGGTTCGCCCATGACTCCCTGCTTTAGTGCTAAAAGTCCCGTATCTTCGAAAGTCCTTCAGTCGAAGGACATTTGTCCTACGAAGTTTCCCACAATATGGATTTTACTGATTGCATCCCTGTGGCAAACATGTTCCCCTGTCCTCTCTATTTCTATAAATTGGTAATCTAATGTCTTGGTCAAATACAGGTACAATTTTTCTCTCTCTTTTTGGGGCCAAGTTTGCCTCATTGGTTATAATATTATACACTTCCATTGGGAAGTACATAATGTCTGGTTCTCTCTCTTTTGTGATAGCAGTTGTTGATAAACAATGTCTACATTAACAAAACATCTTAAAACTACTTTCCCAGTTCTTATTTCTTCCTGTTTTGTAGATGTTCCTGGTTGTGTGTGCACTGATCAGCCCAGGCTGCCATAACAAAATGTCATAGACTGAATGACTTAAATCACAGAAATTAATTTTTTCAGTTCTGGAGACTAGAATTCTGAGATCAAAATGTTGATGGGATTTTTCTTGGTTGCTCTCCTTAGTGTATAAGTGGCCATCTTCTACCTGCATCTTCACGTGGGCCTCCTTCCTACAGGTCTGTGTCCTCAATCTCCTCTTCTAAGGACACCAGTCATATTAGAGCTTGCCCATATGACCTCATTTTATGTTAATTGCCTCTTTAAAGACTAAATATGGTTCTATTTTGAGGTACTGGGTAGTAAGACTTCGACATATAAATTTTGGGAGGACACAATTCATCCCCTAACACATACCAAACACTCCTGATTCCCCTCTTCTTTTCTAGTAGGAGTCCATCCTATACCTATTACTGTGGGTTTCAGGGGAGGGGGATCTCATACTGAGCGCCAAGAGGGTGAATAATTGTTCATCTAAAATAGGTGGTCCTATTTTCCTTGCCAGGGAGTAGTTTAAGCATGGACATAATATACAGTTCTGGCTACTGAGATGTGGGTGTCTGCCGGGAATCTTCTGAAAAGGATTTTCCTCACTGAGTAAAAAGATCACACATGGTAAGAAGTGGAATTTCTTCTGCTGAAACATGAGGGGAGCAAGCTGACCACATGGATAGTCCTGGAAGAGGCTGTGGAACCTTAATTAACCACCCTGGCCTCCTTGCTTTGGGATTTCTATGTGATAATAACAGTGCCTTTTTTAAAGGGTCAGTTAGCTTGGATTTCTGTTGCTGCTTTCAAAGGCATCCTAAGCTTCATGTCCCGTAAACTCTCCCACACGTTCAACAACTCCAAACCCAGCTGTGCTATGCTTCACTCCTTTCTCCTTCAGACCTTTCCTTCCCTTCCAGGAGCTCTTCCTTTTTATTCTAATCGTGAATTTTTTCCCCTTTCCACTCTAATTTTCCAGCCTCTCCTATTTCCTCCAAGCTGAAGGAAAAGGTTGTGAATACTAAACAATTAGTAATTTTTGCCTATCTTCATATATGCACTTTTCTCTTTTTCATTGCACCTAGTGGTTATGCTAATGTCTTTGGCGGGGGGTGCTCTTCAGAAAACAGAATCGATAGTCCCTCTCTCTAGTTCTTGGAAGCATTCTTTGTACTGGGTGAAAGGTGAATCTGCTTCCTGCCTGGGGTAAACAGGATCTCCTCTTCACCTTGGAGTACAAGGCAAAGTTAAATGCTTATTAAAGTTAAACTGCTTGTCCCATTTCAGCTTTTTCAAAAGAAGAGCTAGAAAGCAACTTCAGATCATCTTCCTAGGTAGATTTCACAGGAAAAGAACCACACCCTCTTACCAATATATCTTTCACTCCATTATTAAATTTGTATTTAATTGTTTATTGTTCATGTCCTCCTCAGGGCTGATGTATATAACTGAGTGCATTAGGGGTAGGGTGACCCTACAGTCTATCATCCAAATCAGGACACTTCTGCAAGTGCAAGGAAATGGGTTGACAAACATAAGCCAGATCTCCCAGCAAACTGTGATGTGTAGTTATTTTAATTAGAGTGCTGTAAAGGCATTCGCAACTTTCCTCTATGGAAATGTGTAAAGGGATGTGTCCCAAATATTTTAGGGACATAGTAATTAGGGACTAACAATTCCTCTGAAAGTCCAAATGTTGATAAAATTGCAGTTCCCAGGAATATCAGAGGAATGTTCAAAATAGAAAACAATTGAATAAAAGTGTTCCTTGATTTTTAAAACCCTGGGAACAAGTAAATTTCTGATCCAAGGCACTTTTCAAACATTCACTTGCCTATGATGGAGCATCTGTGATGGGGCAACTGTCTTTATGAGCCTATTTAACATTAGCGGAGATCTGTGAGCAGTGGAGAAGTGATTAAAGAGTGATTATAAGATTTTTTTTAAATTGCGCTAAGGGCACAGGGATATCTTTCTGTCCATGGCCTCAAACCACAGAAGTAGAGTGACAGTTTTTTCTAGAAACAAAATGAAAAACAGATCCAAATACCACTAGCAGAATGTGAAATGACAGTCTGTGACTCTGACATTGTCACATAAATGCAGAAATACAACCAAACTCAAAATAGTCATAGAAAACATTGACATTGTATTCTAGGATAATAAGGGGAAAAATAGTAAAACAGCATTCTTTATGATGTTTTGAGACACTGTTATCTTTCAGACTTCAGTCTGCCTAGTAAAACATGCACCTCAACTCCTCGGGTGATATCCCACCCATCTTTTTCTGTGGTTCCCTATGACAGTAGGCTAAAATAAATAAATGGACATCAACAGAAGAAACTGAACTGCTCAAAAGAGTACCAGGAGAAAATAAAGCAAAATTATATACAGGTGAGACCAAGTATGTTGACAAGTGATTTTATGAGACACCAGATGAAGCAAGTTGATAGCCCATTAGGTATTCTGGTCTTTCGGACCTGTGCTTTAGAGAGAGGGAGATGGGACTGAGATCCGTATTACTGCCTTTGGCCGTTGTTAAGATGTTAATTGCCTTATCTCATTGTCATACTTCTGGTGGGTGTTATGGGCCAGGACTCAGACCCAGATCTTCTGGCTTTAAACCTCAAGTTTTTTCCATTGGTGTGTCCTTAAACAGTGGCTGCTGACAAATCTGCCTCTGGTTGCTCTTGCCCTCAGAATCCTGGAACATGACCTCAGGCTGCTAGGGATGAAGCAGCCACCCTACCCCACATAAACTCCCGCCACCGCCACCACCTTGAATGTGGAAGGAATTGATTGATGAGGTCGCTTGGGTATTGCTTGCTATTTGCTGTGGGTCATGCCTCTGAACAAATGCAACCTTGCACTTGCCATGGTTTAAGATGCCAATTTGAGGTGACCAATATTCACATCAAAACAAAAGCACTACCTTGAAAATTTCATACCTAGATCAAGAGCAAGACCTCTTCTCCTTCTCCTCCTTCTCCTTCTGCTTCTTCTTTGCCACAGTGTGCATGGCTTGACATGGGATCTCAGTTTCCAGACCAGGGATTGAATCTAGGCTGCGGCGGTGAAAGCACAGAATCTTAACCACTAGACCATCAGGGAACTCCCGGGACTTCCTGATGTGCAAGTTCTAGAGCTTTTCCAGTTAAAGTTCAGAGCAGAGTTAAGGATCCAACCCTCTGGGAATGCTTACAGGTCCCAGTTGGTTCATGGATCCTCTTTAGGGTTCGGGCCACTGTAATCAGAGGAAACCAGCATTAGGGTTTTGTTCAGGGTCCCAGGAGTGACTCTGGGTTCTGTATTAATCAATGGTTGCATAGTAGCTTCCCTGTGAATACTTGTGGGATGAGATTTCCTACCCTTTCTACCCAGCTGTGCATCACATTTCCATGTAGAATAAGGGCTGGGCCCCAGAGCTTCGTGGTTATTCAGTAATTCTACTTCCAGCACTGACTGTTGCTTCTGCCTTTGACCTGGGCTTCCCCAGGGTAAATACTGGGACTCATGCCAAGACTTTATTTTTTTTTTGTCACCCCCGATCTGCTTAAAACTCAGGTGTTGGATATGGCTGTTGATTACCTGCAAGACTGGCATCATGCAGCTTGCTTATACACGCTTGCCTACCTGCTTGGATGTAGGCCTTTCGCTCTATAAACATGTACACGCTGTCTACCACAAGCACTGAGGAACTAGTTTAAAGAGTAAATTTGTATCTAATCCATCTTCTCAAATTTATCAGAAGAATTAACATTAGAATCATTCATTTTATGATGATTAACACAAATATATAAAGATATTATGAGATGACTGTTCAATTGCACATAATTAATTGATCAATTTAAACTTCAAAGAATAAGCTTCATTGTGAGCAAAGAGAAATCTAAAGTATTAACTGCCAAATCATAGAGGTATCCTGACAAAGTGAACAACCCACTATTATTCTATCAAACTTGTAAATGGTGATTCATTCCTATTTCTTCTCAGGGAGTGTATTATAATCATATTTATACTGGAACTTTGGTTTATTAAGTAAATAACTTGTACAAAAGGGGGATTATTGTTCAAAGAGCAGTTACTTATTTACAGATCTTATTGCTGTCTTTAGATCCCTGCTTAGAAGCAGGCTGGAAGAAAAGTAACACGATGCACTGTGATTTCTCTGCTGAGAACTGATGTGAGATTGGGGAGAGGGGAGCTTTATAAAATTCTAAACAGAATTTATTCAACTACAAAATTAATTCTCCCTCCCCACACCCCCGCATCCACCCACACACAGCCTCCTAAAGTAATTTAATTGAGATTAAGTGTAAAAGAAACCCAAGAAAATGTCAAGCATACAAATGTGAAAAGAAAGAGAAAGCCATAGAAGTTGCCTCTCAGGAATTAAGAGCTGAAATAAGAGGCTTGTCCTTGTATAGATGGAAGTTTCAGGTTCATCCCTCTAGGCTTTGCAATGCTGATGCAGTCTTTAAAATACAGTTTTAAGATAAGATTATTTAAAGTATGGTAGTCTTTGTTTCTCAAGGTTAATGTGTTACCAAATGTTCACCTAGCCTTTTTTTTTTTTTGCTTTCTTTAGAGCTGCACTTGTGGCTTATGGAGGTTCCCAGGCACGTCTTCGACCTACACCTAGCTCAATGTGTTAAGTTTCCTTAGGCCAGGGATCAGACCCGCAACCTCATGGTTCCTAGTCGGATTCATTAACCACTGAGCCACGACGGGAACTCCTAGTTGTTGTTGTTGTTGTTTTTTAATTTTATTGGAGTATAGTTGATTTACAATGTTGTGTTAGTTTCCGGTGTACAGCCAAGTGAATCCGTTATACATGTACATCTGTCTATTCTTTTTCATTTTTTTCCCATATAGGTTATTATAAAATACTGAGTAGATTTCCCTTTGCCATATTGTATGTCCTTATTAGTTATCTATTTCATATATAGTAATGTGTGTATGTTACTCCCAAGCTCCTAATTTATCCCTCCCCTACCCCATATTTACTCTTGGGTAACCATAAGTTTGATTTTGAAATCTGTGAGTCTGTTTCTGTTTTGTAAGTAAGTTCATTTGTATCATTTAAAAAATTAGATTCCACATATAATGAGTGGCTCTGTCTTACCTCAATTAATTGGTAATCTCCAGGTTCCATGTTGCTGCAAATAGCTTTATTTCATTCTTTTTATGGCTAATATTCCCTTGTATATATGCACCACCTCTTCTTTATCCATTCCTCTGTCAATGGACATTCAGCTTGCATCTGTGTCTTGGCTATTGTAAATAGTGCTACAGTGAACACTGGGATGCAGTATTCATTTAGTTTTGATCTCACTGACCTCTAATCAGTGTTCTAGCACATTTTACCCAGCAACTAAGATTCTCAGTGATCTAAAGAATGTTCTCTCCAGATATGGACTCCAAACCCCAGAGAATGTGCACTCTTCTTGGAGGGTGAGGAAGAAACAGGGTTTGGAGCTGAGACCTTGTAGGCAGGCAGTCACTACTCTTGAGGAGAGGAGGGAGAGGATGGGTGGCCATGAGAGCCCACAGGTCCAGGCTGGTGGAACCTTTAGAAAGCGGTTGGGTAACCTTTGTTCTCACTCTCCCCATCTCCAACACTCAGATTTCCCTGAAAACTCTAGCAAGTATCATAAAGGAAAAAGATTTCTTTTTCTGTAGGCTTTTTTTCCCCCTATTCATCCTTCCACACTGGCCTAAAGGAACACAGCTTCGGCTTTAAAGGTTCTCAAATGCCTTTATCTGAGAAAGATAAAAATTGAAAAACATAAATTCAACATTGTTTCTAGACTATTTGGTTATTTTGCATAAAGTCAGTTCTTCAGTTTCAGCAGTATCAGAACTTACACAGGAACTGGAAATATTGAACCTATATTATAATTTTCTACAAAATTTTCTAATTTTATTCTTAGAACCATGGAAATAAAATCTTCACATCTGTCAAGTGATTGTCATGTAGCTTTGTAAGTATTCATTAGATGAGGTTTATTAAATGACATTTTCTGTATCTTATGTTCTTTTAAAAATTAATCAGCCTTATTTTTTTGGAGTAGTTTAATGTTCACAGCAAAATTCAGTGGAAAGTAAAAGGAGTTCCCATATACCCCCCGGCCCCATAGATGCGTTATCTGTACATTTGTTAACAATCAGTGACCCAACATTGACATGTCATTATCACCCAGAGTCTATAGTTTGAGGGTTCATGCTTGGTGTACATTCTGTGAGTTTTGACAAATGTGTAATGTATGTGTCCACCACCACAGTATCACATGCAATAGTTTCACTGCCCTAAAAATTCTGAGTACTCTGCCTATTCACCCTTCCTTTCTCTCAACCCCAGTCTTTTCACTGTCTTTATAGTTTTGCCTTTTCCAGATTGTCCTATAGTTAGACCCATAGAAAATGTTGCCCTTTCAGCTTGACTTCTTTCACTTACTAATGTGCATTGATAGCTCATTTGCTTTGTTACTGGATAACATCCTATTATGTGGATGTACCGCAGTTTATTTATCCATTCGCCAGCTTTAGGATATCTTGGTTGCTTCCAAGTTTTGGCAGTTATGAATAAGCTGCTATAAATATCTGTATGCAAGTTTTCATGTGGACATAAGTTTTTGGTTCATTTGGGTAAATATCAAGGAGTGTGATTGCTGGATCCTGTGGTAAAAGTTCTTATGCTTGTTTAAATAGAATCCACTGTAAAAAAAAATATGGTGAACTTGGTATTGTAGCATTTTTATTTTTATTTATTTATTTGGTATTGTAGAACTTTAAATCATAACTCCAGTTATTACTGGTATTTCTCTTTCAGAGACAGAGAAACAAATGCAAAGGTTGAGATACTGAAAAAGTTATTTTATAGTCCCGTTTTACTGATAATGTGATTTATTTTCAACAAAGGACTCATTAGAATATGTAAAATGTGTTTTTCAAGAACTCGTCTTAGCCATGTGACTTTGGCGCTTTTATTCCCAGCCCCTATAGAGCAGTTTCACCTTGGACAGCGTGAGCCCATAGTCTGGTACCCTGGAGGATGAGGGGTTTGTTCCTGCCTACAATCTCAACAGCTCAGAGGCACATTTTCATCCTCTTCACATTTCCACAGAACAAAGGCAGTACTGGAGATTGGTATTTAAGAAATATTTGCTAATTTGACTTAAGTACCAGAGTGACAGGTTATAAATTAAGGCAGAATTTTCTAGAATGATCATAAATACCCAGAAAGAAAAAACATTTCAAATGCATGACTAGCCTGAAAAGCTCCATTAATTATCCTGACAGTACTTCGTAAAGATAGTAATTAAAAGGGAGATACTGCTGGCTTCATATTTGGTAGGTGTGAGTTAGGGTCAGTTGTATTAGGGCCAGCAGGACGTGAAAGTTGAGTGTAGGTTGGGTCCGGACTGTGAGGGCCCTGAACTGGTGGCAGTCGGGGGCTGACAAGGACTTTTAAGCAGGAGAGTATGTGACCAGGTCTGGAGAGTCAATGGTGACAGAGAAGGGAAACCTCAGTGGAGAGACACGAGGCAGGAAGATCCCCGAGGAGATTTTTCTGATGGTGCTGGTCATAGTGGATAGCATTTGCAGACTTGGATGAAAAAATTACCTTCACATCCTCCTAGTGGGCAAGATTTCTAACTACATAGGGCCAAAAATATGTAATCACACTTAAGACTGAGTGGAGATTAAAAAAAAAAAAAACTCTAGAAAAAGAAAAACAGATAAATGATAAGCAAGATATTATCCCTTCAACATTATAGACTCAAAATCAATAAATACTTATGAAATCCTTTGAAATTATCAGCTCCCGTTGGAACATTTCTGAGAGCAAAGTTTATTCTTCAAACCTCCTACATCTCAAAAGCTAGAACCTGCTCTATCTCCTATTTTGTAGTTTCCATATTTTACCACCTAGGATTGTTCACTTTCAGCACCTTAATTTTCTGCTTGCTTATTGGGGTTTTACCCATTAAATTATAATGCAAACACTGTGGGCTTATATATCAGCGAATCAAAATATTGCTCTTAGTGAAGGCTTAAGTTGATTCTCTTAGACCTACAAATTATTTCTTAGACAGTAAGAGGGCTGCTAACAATAAAATGTGAAGCTAATATTTTCCTTCAAACTTTCCCCTAAAGTATCATGAATTCAATAAGGAAAGAATGTTTGAATTTCTTTTTAATTTTTAAAAAACATTTAGTGGAAATATAGGTGATAAATCAAGCAGTATTTTTTCCTTTATAAAATGAAAAAGACATTCCTGAAGTTAGCTTGAGGCTATTCATTAAGAATGGCTGCATACAATATGCAGGCAAGATAAAATTAGTGTTGAGTCTAACATATAATTTGCACAAATGATGCTTCCAGTGATAGTTTGTTTATTTTGGGTTCTATTATCTCGATTAACTTTGTAAATTAATATAGGTACAGAAAGAATTTTTGCTGCTCCCCTTTTCTTTTTCAAAGCAAGAAAGGTGAGTATAATCTGAAAGTCGGTCCTTTGTCTGCTCCAGCCTACCTCTACCCCCCTTCCTAGTTGCTGTTTGTGCATGAGAAGACTAGCTATATGCTCTCCTGGTAAAGGGTTGTATCTAAAGAAAAGCTTAACAACAGATAGAACTTGAAGAAACATATAAGCCATAAAGACCCACATTGGGTATATGTATGCTTGTATTAATTCAAGAGATTTCTTGCAAAGATTTTATGTCAAATAGTGTGCCCTGTTTCAGAGCTACATGAAATTGAACAAAATATTGATTCTGGCATCAAAGGGTTCACTCTCCGTCTGTGGATTTGACATTGCATCTTATACATTCCTTAAGCTGAGAGCCTTGTCTAACTCTCATGGTCAATGGACAAGCATTAGAGCAATCATGAAATCAGTCTTACTTGCTAGAGTGTGTCTGTCAGATATTTGTAAGAAAAGTCTCTTCCCTTTAAGACCAAAACAAATTATTATTGCTTTTAGCTCAGCCAGAAACCTACTCGGTAGTCAGCATATCTGCAGTGTTAGCTTCAGCCAGACTCTGATTTGATCATGGGCACAGATGCTGTAATTTATAGATTTAAGTCCAAAATTCAATTTGGGTTCATTCATGATCGTATTACAGTTGATTTTAGTAAGAGAAGACAAGAGTTTAAAGCAGTGGCCCATATTCTGAACCTTTAAAGGAAGAGAAAAAAGGAAAAATGTTTTTTCTTTAAGCAAACAAAAGTTATATCCTATTTGGTCACTTGTTAAATAATAAATCTCACTTTAGGGTTGAATAGATCTCTGTATTTCTTGTTTTGGTTAATGTGTGTATTTATGTGTGAATTTTTCTATACATTATTTTAGAAATTATTTTACAAGCTGTGTTGTTTATTACATCCTTCTTTTATTTAATTAAAATATATTGCTTGAACAACCTCTATGTGCTAGGTATTACGCTGGATGTTCAGAACCATAAACCTAATGCTGTTAAGAACCCAAGAATATTTTCAGGGATAGATTTCAAATTTATGAAATATGAGAATACTGTCTGACAAGAAAGTTAATGGTAGTTTTCCCCAGTAATTTTGCAAAATACCTGTGCACGCTTATTTTGGGCAATTAGCATCTTGGTATTTGAGCTTTGATTCTTCTCTAGGGAGCTACTCTATCATCCATTCTCAGTCCTTCTTTCCACCTCGAACTCAATAACGGGCATATGGCTCAGTTCTATCCTGTCAGAGGCTTGTTTTTTTTTTTTTTTTTGGCTTCAAGGTTTGGCTTAGCAATGATCATGTAACCAGTAAGGGCCTGTGAAGGCCAAGCCCAACATTCTTGTGTAAACAGTTAGGGAGAAGAAGTTCTTCCTACCCTGCTGAAATTTTACCTTGAATGATGATTTAGAACTACTGTGGTGCTTGAAAATAAAACCCATATATAAAGGAGAGCTGTAATTAAGGTGAGTAGAGAGAGCATTTTATAACCTTATTCAAGCTCTCGTCCAGTACCTGCTGGAGCTATTTCTACTCCTGTACATTTTATTACAGGGACACATAAATTTCTTTTTTATGCTGATGACAGATCTAGTTGGCATCGCTAGTAACAGGAAAAATATTGAAAATATTCTATGGAAACATATTGAAGTCCTACTTTGGGACTAGGCCTCGTGCCAAGTGTCGGAAGGACTAAAAGATAAGTAAGCTTTGTCCTCAAGCAATTCACAATCTATCTAGGATTATAGAGATTGATAAACATGAACTACAATATAAAAGTGCTATATTGGGGAGTTTCCTTCATGGCTTAGCAGTTAATGAACCCGACTAGGATCCATGAGGATACAGGTTCAATCCCTGGCCTCGCTCAGTGAGTTGGGGATCTGGTGGTGCCGTGAGCTGTGGTGTAGCTCGCAGATGTAGCTTGAATCCCATGTTGCTGTGGCTGTGGCATAGGCCGGCAGCTGTAGCTCTGATTCAGCCCCTAGCCTGGGAACTTCCATATGCCACAGGCACCTCTCTAAAAAGAAAAATAAGGAGTTCCTGTTGTGGCTCAGCAGAAACAAATCCGACTAGGAACCAAGAGGTTGCATGTTCGATCCCTGGCCTCGCTCAGTGGGTTAAGGATCTGGCGTTGCCGTGAGCTGTGGTGTAGGCTGCAGACACGGCTCAGATCCCGCGTTGCTGTGGCTGTGGTGTAGGCTAGCATCTGTAGCTCTGATTAGACTCCTAGCCTGGGAACCTCCACATGCCACAGGTGCAGCCCTAAGATGACAAAAGACAAAAAAAAAAAAAAGGAAAAATAAAATAATAAAATAAAAGTGCTATATTAGTGGTATATACAAAGAGTTATAAGAGTATGATGGAGTACCAGTTATTTGTTTGCTAAGGTGGAGAGAGTGGCAGAAAGAAAATGGCAAGGCAAAAGGAAAGATCCAGGAAAAATTCACCAGTTCACCAGCTCACTGATATTTGAGCTGGGTCTTATGAAATACTAGACTTCTACAGATGGACAAAGTAGGCAATAATATTCTAGAATGAGGGACTAATAATGAAAAAATACAGAGGAATTAAACTTTATTATGCATAAGAATAAATGATCTAGCATGGCTTGTGTTGATGGGGTATGGAGGGAGAGTGCTGGAAGATGAGTCTAGAAAAATATGTTGGGTCCAGATTGTGAATATTTTGGATACTAGGTCCTCTAGGCAGGAGGAAGCCATGGAAGAACCCTGAGGGTAGCTTGGATTGGAGTGCCAGTGAAGGAGTGGGAAGAGATGATGAAGGGAAGCAGACAATGTTGAGAGATAAGTAACAGGTACAATCAATAGGACTTGGTGATATGTTGGGTATGGGGCTTGGCTCCTAGGCTGTTAGATTCAACTGCTGTTTGAAAGGTGGTACCTTCACTAAGACATCGCGTTCCTCTTGGAAGAGGAATAGGTTGTTGAGGGTGGTCACTTGTGAGTTCTATCATGGATAAGGTTTTTGAGGTGCTTTTGAGACATATAAGGCGTATAAATGGAAATGTTGAGGAAGCAGGTGGATCCAGGTCTCAAAGGAAAACTCTGGGTTAGAAATACAATTTTGGAGATCAAAGGCATGTAGCACAGTATTTTAACTAGTTAAATAGTTAAGATTTTCTAGAAAAAGAAGTGAGTGAGATAAAAAAAGACTCAGGATCAAGCCTTGAGAAACTCCAGCAAGTATGGAGTAAATGATCAGCAGGAGTAAAGTTTTTTAAGGTTAGTAAATGTAAGCTATTTTGATGGTATTGACTTGAGACAACTTTCTTTTTCCATTCCAACTCCCTATCTGCATGCCTCCCCATTTGCCAAGTGTTGTTGGAGGAGCCACAGACATTTTTGGGACCAGTTAGGAAGAAGTCAATCGGGAATACATTCAGTTTGAGTCAAGTAACATATATTTATGTGGTTTTCAGTCCGTTTTGTGTAGAGTTAAGGTGTTGCTAGTCTTATGTTGTAAGAATGGCTTCCCTGAATACTCTTTCATCTCCTGTCCCAGCTCACTTAACATCTTAATAAGACTATTCAAGGCCAGAGGTTACACAGTGCTAGGAAGATGTTCTACAGTGTGTGGTCCTGGAAGTAAACATAGTGGAGGGAAAACAAGTTCTGAAATGCATGAAACCAGAAGCTGGTCTATGGAAAATTCTTTCACACGTTAGATGTGTAAAATTTGCTTTTCATGGATGCCTAGTCAAAGCAGAAATTCTCTCCTGTTAGGAGCATATTCAAATGCATCATGTACAGTGATAAACACACCATGCTTTCTTTTCTTTGTTACTGGTAGGTGGGAATTACTGACAATATAATTTATCGGAATTGTTGCATCTGTAGGACACAAACCTGTACTATTACTGAACATAGGAAATATGTCTCTGGGTGAAGTCATATGTATTATGCGTCCAAACCATCCATAATATAAAACAAACTTTGAGTTATCATGCTAGAGAGAAGACAGTTATTTTCCTGTATGTTTATAGAAAAACAATATTTAAAAATTATCACATGCAGAGACAATCAAAAAGCACATTGTCAAAAATCTAAGAAAATTAAATATTATGCTTTTTTCAGATATTGTAATGACTGATATTTGTCAACTTAAAAAATTTTGTAATATATTGTGATTTCTTACCTCATTCTAAATAAATATTTGTTTTGGTAACTACTTTTATTTTCATAATTTTTTTTTCTTAAGAAACTCCCTTTCTAAATGTATAAGTTTCAGGCCTTTCAGAATGTGAATTTGCCCCTGGTAAGACAGGAGCACATTTGAATGATCCTATCAGATTATTTTCTTGAGATAAATTTCTAAGAAAGGAATTGTAAGGACAAAGGACCTGTTATTTTTAACGGTATTTGATGCATTTTACAAAACTGCTCTTCAGAAACATTACACCAGTTCATCTCCCTCAAGAAATGCCTGTTTCTCACATTATAATTAAAACTAATATCCAGAGTTAATAATAATGTTTGTCATTATAGTAGGGGGAAATGTGATAATTTAATTTATATTTCTTTGATAATTAGGGTACTGAACATTTTTTCACATAATTTTTAGTTATTTGTGTTTTTTTGGTGAATTGCTTGTTCATCAAAGTGTTTTGATCACTTTTATGAGATATTTTTCTGATTTATTTGAGGGAGTTCCTTTCCTCAAGTAGTCACAACTGTCATAAACATTGCAAATAATTTTTCTCAATTTATTTTACCTTTTAGTATTATTTCATATCTTGATATGTAAATATTTTTGTTTGCAGGTATATCCAAAGTCTCTCATGCAATTTCTACATTTCGTACTATGACTGGAAAGGACTTTCACAATTAAAGACTATATAAATATTTATAACATTTCCCCTATGATTTTTATATTATAGCTGTATTTTTATCCTATCTTTAATCTCTCAATTTTTTAAAAGATTTTTAATTTTTCCCCTAAATGGTGAACTATTTGTCTTAACATAATTTGTTGACTAAATCCATTCTTTCCTCACTGCTCTGAAATGCCACCTTTGTCTTATACCAACTTGTGTGCACTCTTTCAGAACTTATGTTCCATTTTGTTGTGTGATTATTATATCCTTAATACTACTTTCTTTTGATCAGCACAGCCTTATTTACTTCTTATTTCTTTTCCTTTTTTTTTTGCCTTTTTAGGGCCCTACCCATGCATATGCAGGTTCCCAGGCTAGGAGTCCAACCAGAACTACAGCTGCTGGCCTACGCCACAGCCACAGCAACGCGGGATCTGAGCTGTGTCTGTGACCTACACCACAGCTCCTGGCAACGCCAGATCCCAGACCCACTGAGTGAGGCCAGGGATTTAACCCACATTCTCATGGATACTAGTTGGATTTGTTTCTGCTGTGTCGCAATGGGAACTCTCATTTCTTTTAATGTTGATTATTGTTGTACATTTTTCATTTCATTTGAATTTTAAAATTGCTTTGCCTTTTCAAATTTGAAATGTATCATTCTGACTTTTGCTAGAATAAAATTTATAGATTAATTTAGAGGGATAATTGATCTTTTTCATATTGAGCTTTTTCATTTAGAAATATGGCATATTTCTCCATCTAAAAAATCTTCAATATCTTTTCTAGCTTATTAAAAATTTCATAGCCACTGAGTAGTGGATTTGACCACATGACTTTTTAGAATAAAGTGTCCCATTTTTTCTTTATAAGTTAATATAGTTTGTAATAATTGATTTTGCAGTATTGAACTGTAAGTTAATAAATATAGATTCTTGGTCATGCCCATTATTTTTTAATATTTGAGTAAATTCAATTTATTAATATACAAATATGTATATAGTCACCCATCAGTATCTGTTGGGGATTGGTTCCAGGAACCCCTGTGGATGCCAAAATCTACAGGTGCTCAAGTCCCTTATGTAAAATGGTGTAGTACAGTGATCACCTGTGTTTAATATAGGAATATATATTTAATCTTCTAATATTTTATTTAGGATATTTCTTTTCTGTTTTCATAAGGGACTTATTTCCAAGCTTAATTTTTATGCTATTTTTATTAGGATGCACTGTTAGAATTATTATGTCTTCAAAAAATATTTTAGAGTTTTCTGTATTTCTCTGGATTCTGTAATAGTTTGAATAGTATAGGAATTACCTTGTTCTTGAAAGTTTGAAAGAATTTGCCTATGAAACCATCTAGACCTGGCACCTTTTCTGAGAATGATTCCATTACAGCTCTCTAGTATTTATTTCTGGGGTCATTGTTCTACTCAAATTCTCTCTCTCTTTGTCTCCTTTTTTTTTGTCTTTTATCTTAGGGCCACACCCACAGCATATGGAGGTTCCCAGGCTAGGGGTCAAATTGGAGCTGAAGCCACCGGCCCATGCCATAGCCACAGCAAGGCGGGATCTGAGACATATCTTTGACCTACACCACAGCCCATAGCAACACTGGATCCTTAACCCACTAAGCAAGGCCAGGGATCAAACTCTTGTCTTCACAGATGCCAGTCGAGTTCGTTAAATGCTGAGCCATGACGGGAACTCCCAAATTTTCTCATTCTTGTTTTAATTTTGTTCATTTATATTGTCCTTAAAATCCACACGTTTCCATGAGATTTTCAAATATATGAGCTTAGGGTTGTGTGTAGAAGTCTATATTCTTTAATTTTTTTTCAGCAGCTGTGATTGTGTTTTTTTTTTATCACTTCTGTTTTAGCACATATTTAGGGTTTCCCCCGATTAAACTAGCTGGTGATTTATATGTTTTGTTGATTTTTTCCTGCTAGAATCATTTCTGGAATAATTTATTAGTTTTGCTGGTTGTTTTTCCAGTTATTATTTTCAGCTTTCATTTTTATTCATTCCTTCCTTCTGTCTTTTTTTTTTTTTTGGTTTGTATTTTTGGGCTTACTCACATGCAGTTTAGCCCTGAAAACAAATAGTTGAAATATGGAGAGAAACAGCACTTAAGGGAAGTGATGAGACTATATTGCTAGCATCCTAAACCTGGCTGGAAGTGGGAAGCGAGGATGGGGCAGTATGCGTTTGGTTTTGAAGACGGTTTCCTAGCCAAACTCTTCTGAGACTCAAAATGAGAGACTTTGGCTGAACTAATGAACGACATAGAAAGCTTTCCCCTCGCCTCTTTGGACTGGTAAGCCTGTCTGGTAATAAGCGATTAGCCCTTCCAAAGTTCTGTTTGTTGTTAGGCCAAATTTTGAGCTCTCTCCGTGTTTAAGGTAGTTCATTAAGACATCTTGAATTTACTAGATATCAATTCTGTGTTTTAGTTGCATAGATACAACTTATGAATTTGATCAAGGATTTTACATTTATAATAGTCATTTTAGGATCCTATTACATTAATTAAATATTAATGCTCTAAGCATATTTTCATAGCCTTCTCTGTTTCTTCTCCACTGGAGAATATTGCTGGAAATTAAATAATAGTGTGGTTTATTTTCTATGTCTTTGGTGTTGCATTTTGATGATAAATTATTTTTGGAAAATGAAAAAAAGTAGATAAGTGGAAGAATTCCCCCCTGGGTTTCATGCATTTCTCTGAATAGCAATTTTATATTTCCTCACATTTTTCCTAGGATTATTACACATCTTCTGTAAGCATCTATAAAATACCTAGCCATAGTCTTATATACTGGAGATACTTTCTGATGAGCTTCTAATGAGATTTTTTTTTTAAACTACTGTATGTGGTATAAAAAATGCTCACACAAAAGCAGTTTGAAAAAAACCTACTTTTTAAATATCTATAAAGCAGTATATTATTTCTTACATTGTTTACTTATGACAACAGGGCACACTGGGATGAACAGTCAGTGTGTTTAAATTCATGGCTTTTCTGGATGGGAAACCTGAGGTTATTCAGTTCTTGACACATTATAAGCATGAGAGGATCTTGTCTACTGTTAAAAAAATCCAGAGATGGTGAGAGATGGCACTGCTGAGCCAGGGAAGCTCAGTTGTGTAGAGATGGAGACCTCAAAAACTGTTGAATTTCTATGATGTGCTTATGCCTATATTGGATAGCAATCAAAGAAGGCTTCAAGGGTTTGGAACTGGGTGATTAAATCATTAATGGTTCTTTTGGCACATAGGGTATTTTGAAGGAGGAAGCTCTTTTTTCAGGAGGGGAAGGGGATTGTAATTACAAACTTGATTTTGGAATGATGAATTTAAGGCAATTTACAGACCTCCAAGTTGAAACGTCCTATAGGCAACTGGTGGAGCTGGAGCACAGAGAAAAGGCCAGCACCAGAGAGCCATCTCTGAGGATCGTCCCAGAGGTTATCATTGAAGACAAGGATAAGAGAAAGAGACTTGACACCTGTCTAGTTAACAGGGTTGTATTCAGAGTTGAGTTCAGTCTAGGACTTGACATGGTAATGTTTAGGTCATTCAGATTTTTCTGTATGACAGTATAATAGTCAATACACGTCATTATACACTTGTCAAAACACATAGAATATGCAACTCAAGGATTGAACCTTAATGAAAACTGTGAATTTTAGTTAACAATAATGTGTCAGTATTGGCTCACTAATCATAACAAATGTGCCACACCATGTTGGTTAGAAGTTAATAATGGGAAACTGTGTATGTTGGGGGGAGGGAAAGAAGTATATGGGAAATATCTCTGCTTTCCCCTTAACTTTTCTGTAAAATGCAAATTCTCTAAAAAATAAAGTCTGTTGATTTAAAGAAAAAATTTTAAAGGAATGAAGTACTGATATGTGTCACAACCTGGATGAACCTTGTCAACAGTGTTCCAAGTGAAGGTAGCCATCCAGACCTGAAAGGCCAAGTATTATGTGATTCTATTTATATGAAATGTCTGCTACTTTAAGAGCCATGAGTTACAAAACAGGCACTGGATAAATGAGGTGGTGAAAGGAAGGATTGTGCAACTAATGGGAAGAAATCTTGTGAATATGTTTCAAATGTAAAGAAAAACTGTGTATTTCGCTTCAGAAAATAGTCTAAGAGGAATTTTTCTGTTCACACGTTGATTGTGATATAATAGAATTTTTTCCTAGCTTCAGAGTGTTGATACCATCACTAAATTGCCCTGCATTTACGCCTGTGCTTGGTAAGTGGGGAGATCATGGTGATATTAATAGCTAAGATTCAAGAATGTCTGGATCAAACTCTAGCCCAAACTGATTTCTTACAGGAACTTTGAGTTACAAAAACAAATGGAGCATCTGGGCAGGCTGAAATATGTAGGTCAACCCACTTACAAAAATAACCTTGACAGAGTTATATAGGTAGATATTGCTATAAGATTTCTTCCCACAGTGAGAGAGAGTAGGCCAAGTTAACTGAGCCATGATATGTATTTATCTTAGGCAAAGCAATCAGAGATTGCAGACCCATTGGACTGTATCACATAAATGACAGTTCCTAATTATCAAGAAAAAGTCAGGAGTTCCCATTGTGGCTTATCAGTAACAAACCCAACTACTATCCATGAGGATTTGGGTTTAATCCCTGGCCTTGCTCATTGGGTTAAGGATCCAGCATTGCTGTGAGCTGTGGTGTAGATTGCAGATGCAGCTCGGATCTCACATTGTTGTGACTGCGGCATAGGCCGGCAGCTGCAGCTCCAATTCGACCCCTAGCCTGGGAACTTACGTATGCCTTAGGTGCAGCCCTAAAAAGCAAAAAAAAAAAAAAAAAAAAGAAACCCACAAAGTCATGATTTTTAAAACTGAGTAGTGGTTAATATTCTTAGAACATAAAGAATACTTACTAAGCAATAAAAATAGATGAATATCAGTAAAGGATAAATGAAAGATAAATTGGACACATTGAAAAAAAAACAGCCAACAAATTATGAAAAGTGTTCAATATCAGTAGTAGTCTAATAAATGTAAATTAATGCAAAATGGGTGCTGATTTGATTTGTCATATAGACAAAATTTTAAAAGGATGACAATACTTATTGCTATATGAGTAGGGCATTACTGTTGGAGTATAAATTGGTAGAGCTTTTTTGGAGGATGATTTGGCAGTAACTATTAAGGTTTTTTTTAATGTACATATTCTTCAACCTTAAATTTTCATTTCTAGGAATTTGTCCAACACAAGTATTGCCCAGGTGAACAAAGATATATTTGTAAGAAAGTTCATGGCAGTGAACTTGTAATAGGGAAAATTAGAAACAATGTGAATGTCTGCTAACGGGTACATCTACCTTCTAGAATATTCAGTGGAGATTAAAAATAATTAAGTAGATCTCTTTGGAACTGACATTAATGATTTCCAAGATATATTGCCACGTGAAAAAGAAAATGTAGACTATAACTTAGAGTCTGATCCCTTTTGTGTTTACCAGTACCCCTAAAACTAGGTATTGTATGTATGCATCTCATAAAAAAAGACCCAGAAGAATATACTGGGTTATTTCTATATTCCCTAGGTTATAGTGTAGCATATTCATTTATGCTAACAGCAGTTGTTCCTTGGGGAGGGAAGTGGATAGCAGGACAGGAAATTAAGGGTAATCTGTAGTTATTTTACTTATGCACTTCTATTCTGTTGGATTTTTTTAAAACAAAAACTAAAAATATGCTTATTATTAAGAGTTTATTTAAAGTGTACACATGTCAATGAGTTAATATTAGTAAATTGTTCTGAATATTGTCTTGTACAAAGGAAATGCCATGTAAATGTGTGTTAAATTAGATAAGTTCAAATATTATGGTTTTATAAAAATAATCATGGAATATGCAGAGATTCAATTGCAAGGATGTTAAACCTCAGGATGGTTAGTGTAAAGTTAGAAACAACCTTAAATGTACAGCAATGGATGATGGACTAAGTAAATGATATTAATCTAGAAATGAGTAGGATTTTTTATGGTAATTTCATAGCTATATTGAGACATGGTGATTTTTAGTAATTTTATGAGGGGTGCAACTATGATTATAAATCAGTTTTAGAACATATCCCCAATAAGATCTCTTGTCCCGTTTACAGATAATTTCATTAACCACCACTAGCCTCGGCAACCACTAATTTCCTTTCTTTCTATATTCATTTTCTTTTTCTGAACTGTATACAAAGGGATATTTTGCATCCAGAAAAGTTGGTCATAATAAGTGATAGCTGGTTATTAAAAGTGAAAAAAGGAGATAATAAAATATTACATATAGGATTATCCTATTCAAGTTTATGTGGAGAGAGAAAGAGAAAGAAAAAAACTTGAATGATGATCTCCAAAATGTTAATAGTGGTTACTTCTGAGTGGTGGAAATGTGAGTACCTTTGTTTTCCTGTTGAAATCTTTTAACAATACAAATTATCTTAGAAGTGACACATTTCCTGAAATGGGTTCTTTCAGGGTATTCCCTTCAATGAAATGTTTCCGAATGAAAGGGTAGGAATTGAGAATTGCCTCTGGACTTGAGGGGGTTATTTCTGGGAGGGAAATAGGGCCCAACTGAGACAAGTTTGTTGGGTGATGTGACTAGTACCAGCATGATTCAAGTACTCAGCAGACCAGAGCCTCTAGAAAGTCCATGAGAATAGTAGGCATTTAATGCTATATGGCTACTTGAGCTGAGCCTGTCTACCGTGGATAAATTGGCTTCTTGGGGATATTTTAGCCAACACTAGCTTCAAGGAGAGAGGTGGGAATAGTGGAAGGGTGCTCACTCCGATTCCTCTGGGGGCCAGCTTTAATACCCTAAGGAGGGAAAGTGGAGGAAGACTGAGTGTTTCCTTCCTTATTTGCCATCTTGCTCTCTCTCATCTTTTGTGAATAAAATTCTCCCCTCACCCCATTCTCTTTAGAGTGTTAATTCTTTTTTTTTTTTTTTTTTGTCTTTTTGCCTTTATGTAGAGCTGCACCCGCGGCATATGGAGGTTCCCAGGCTAGGAGTCTAACAGGAGCTGTAGCCGCCGGCCTTTGCCACAGCCACAGCAACGCGGGATCCGAGCCGCGTCTGCAACCTACGCCACAGCTCACGGCAACGCCGGATCCTTAACCCACTGAGCAAGGCCAGGGATCGAACCCGCAACCTCATGGTTCCTAGTCGGATTCGTTAACCACTGAGCCACAAGGGAACTCCCTAGAGTGTTAATTCTTAAAGTGAACCGTTTCAAAAAGTATATAATTGGATCAGCTCTTACATGCCAATTTTTTTTTAAAAAAAGCAAAGTTGGTACTTTATGCCCCTATGTATCTTTTGGAGACTTTTCTTCAAAGAGGTCACAGCTCTGAGAGAAAAAGGCACACTTTAGCCAAGAGTGTATACTTTGGTATGTGCTAAGTAAGGTTCATTTATTACTCAGATTTTTTTTTTTTTTTTTTTTTAGGGCTGCACTGGTGGCATATGGAGGTTCCCAGGCTAGGGGTCGAATTAGAGCTATAGCTGCTGACTACACCACATCCACAGCAATGGGGGATCCAAGCCACGTCTGCAACCTGCAACCTACACCACAATTCATGGCAATGCTGGATCCTTAATCCAATGAGTGAGACCCGGGATCAAACCTGTGTCCTCATGGATTTTAGTCGATTTTATTACTGTTGAGCCATGACTGGAACTCCTACTCTGATTCTTGAAATAAAAGCCCGACCTATTGTCTTTACTGAACTTGCATAGAAACTAAATTCCAGCGACCCAAACCATACCTCTGGAAGCAGGAATTTCCCCTGGTGTCTTTAGAAAACTTCACATTATTTTTTTTACTATTTTAAATATTCTATTTTTGTAAGATGTAAAGAGTGTTTCATTATGTGAAAATAATGTGACTACTTCCTATTTTGAAAGCTTATTTTCTAGAATCTCTCTACTTGAAGAGTTTATTTAATTTTTGAATAACAGCGATTAAAACAACCCCAGTTTCAAGTCAGTGGGGCTTGAATCAGTGAAGCTTTGCCTTATAGTTAACGTCTGAGGGCAGAAGCAACTTGGGAGCACAAATCTCAGAATTTGCCCAGAGAAAGGAGGTGTTGCCTGATGGTGGGAAAACCCCTCACCCATTAATTTGGCTGACAGTCATATGGCCCCTCCAGCTGTGTTGCCTTCAGTAGTGGGGGCCGTAAAGGGGATGGCCCCAGGCCCCCACTGCAAACCTCCCATGTGGACCTCCAGTCTTCTTTAATGATGTATAATTGGACCAAACCAGACCATGGGGGCTTGAATAGCCTTTCTCTGTGGTCTGTAAGTTTAAAAGTGCCCAGTACCTACTGCCTTTCTTTAGGACATTGATGGACGGTCCCAGTGCTCAGATTGTATGCTTATTAGTGATACTTTTCATGAGTTTCCAGGGCTAATGTGACTTTTTCACACTGTTTAATGATTTTCAGTTTAACTCCCTTTCTGAGTGGGATGTTGTAAAGATTAATTAGCCAATGTTCATAAAGTGCTTTCAAGCTGAAAAGTGCTGCACAAGGGTGTACAGACTCATTAGCTTCTTAGTCATTAAGGCTTTTTAGACCTTTTGGCATTCAGAAACTAGATGGTGAAGGCCAAATTAGTATTTTTTTCTTGGAGGAGGGGGACTTCAGAAAGAGCAGTATAGAGCAGTATGTATTTTTTTTTTAAAAGACATCTTTTGTACTGGAACTGAAAAAAGATATAAAAATATTTTGTTTTTCATTGTCTCCTATTTCCATACTGCTTTAGCTTCTTCTTACTCCCTTCTTTCAAAATATATTTGACTGCTTCTCCTGCACATTTATTTAGAAAATATTAATTGTCATGTGAGTATCCCTAATGAAGCTGAGCCTAGGCCTAGAGTGGTGAATTGTTGTGCCAATGAATGACAGTGTAGATCATTTCCTTTGTAAGTAAAGATTCCCTCTCAGTTTGCAAAGTGTCATGAAGGTAAGATTTGTCCTAATCCATAGCAATCTTTGGTTTTATATATATCTAAAATTATGATATATCTTCTATAATATATTAGAACTCTCTATGATTCAATTAAGCATTTCACTGAGGCTAGAAAAGTACACATTGGCCACCAAAGACATAAAGAGTTTAAAACAAAAACAAAGATAATTTACAAAGAATGAGATTGACAGTTGAATTTTTAACAGCATCAACTGCGTGTGCTAGGGAAATAGTGTCTTCTAACTACTGAGAGAAATAGCTGTCAACTTAGAATTGTATACCCAAATAAATTACCTTTAAAGGTCATAAAATAGGAGTTATCACTGTGGCACAGTGGGTTAAGGATCCAGCATTGCCACGGCTTGGGTTTGATCCCTGGCCTGGGAACTTCCATATGCTGCAGGTGCAGCCAAAAAAGAAAAAAAAGATAATAAAACAAAGACATTTTTATAAAAAATAAATAACTTTACCACCAATATTCCAAAGTATTGTCTTCAAAAGGACAGAAAATTACCCT
The DNA here is from genome assembly GCA_004024745.2 of Catagonus wagneri. Classification (NCBI taxonomy): domain Eukaryota; kingdom Metazoa; phylum Chordata; class Mammalia; order Artiodactyla; family Tayassuidae; genus Catagonus; species Catagonus wagneri. The sequence continues at coordinate 30,780,948 of PVHT020000141.1, read as the reverse complement.
AGAAGGAAGGAAGGAGATACTGGACAAAATGAAGAGAAAAGACTGGTAAACATGTGGGTAGATCAAAATAAGCATTGCCTAATAATAGTAATAATAATAATAATGTCCATTTTGCAGTAACAAAACAAGACAGTACTAGAAAGAAAGTAACATGTATACTAGGAAAGGTGAGAGCTAAAGTATTCCAAGGTCCTTATCTTATTTGTAAGGAGACTACTGATTATAAATCTAGAGTTTATTAAGTTAGTAAGTACATAACATTTCTGTTTAATCTCTAAAGTAAAGGAAGTATAATGTAGTAAAGCAGAAAGTCAATGGAATGAAAAAATAAGTAGAAACTGGCTCAGTAAAAAATAGAGTAAAGAAATTTAACGTTGACTTTAGTAATTGTTCGTGGATCTCTTACCTTACAATTACAAATACTAAGTAACTATGTTGTGTTCATATATATACATACATATATATACATATCCACACACACACACACACTATATATATATATATATATATATATATATATATATATATATATTATAGGACAAATGGGAAAAAAACAATAGTTTTAATGGTATGGTATGTGAAAAGGTGCTTCTGGCTTGGGATAAAATGTTTAGTAACAGCATCATACAGATTACACAGGGCATGTATTCCAGGAGAGGAACCTCAAATGTAGGGAACCAAAATCTTTTATAATGGACAGTAAACCTGCCTGACCTCTGTTGCAGAGAAAGAGATTATCTTAATTATAGTGAATATAAACATTTCTGCTCTTTACTGTTTTGCAAGGTGTTCACTATATAACACCCTTGAAAGATGAACCAGTGCCTTTGTTTGCAAGATGTGCAGAAATGTGAGAGACACATGGAGAATATCACCTCATACCTTTGATAAGTTTGTAAAGCCTCAATTTTTTCATCTGAAAAACGGAATGAATGGTATAGGGTATGCAGCTGTGAGGATCAAATGATATAGTACCTATAAAATGCTTAACACCATATTCAAAGACTTTGTTAATATAAATTACTATTATAAAAATGATTATTTCTTGAAGAAGATGTGAGCAAATTTATTGAATTGTTTTCTCTAGCAAATAGAATTTTGCAGCTCGCTGATATTTCTAATTATTAGAATCATCAAATACTAGAACTGAAAAGGACTAGAAAGATTAGCCAATAAAACCAGGCATTTTACAGACAAGGAAATAGGTTCAGAGAGTTTACGTGACCTCACTTTCACACAGAACAGCCACATAATGGTCATGTGATTTAAATTTCAGATTCTTTTTAATGAATTTTTTTTTTTCTTTCTAGGCTGCACCTGCAGCATGTGGAAGTTCCCAGGCTAGGGGTTGAATATAGGAGCAGCAGCTACCGACCTAGGCCACAGCCAGGACAACATGGGATCCAAGCCATGTCTGTAACTACCCCACAGCTCATGATGGAAACACCAGATCCTTAATCCGCTGAGTGAGGCCAAGGATTGAACCTGCATCCTCGTGGATACTAGTTAAGTTCATAACCCTCTGAGCCACAACAGGAACTCCCAGACTCTTTTTAATTATACACACCACTTGGAGCTCCATAAATGTTATTTTTACAAATGAATGAAAGTAAGCCTATGATATATTAGAAAACATTTCACATGTTCATTTGGTTATTCTTTTTCTCCTACTTGCTTGAACTATAAACCACCTTTTACTTGGACCCAGAAGGCAAATAAATATAGTAAGGAAGGAGGGAGAGAAGGAAGGGAGGAAGAAAGGGAGGGAGGGAAAGTGGAAAGTTAAATTAAATAACCTATATCTTCTCCCCTCTACCTCCATCATAGTCACTGTCTCCATGGTAGAAAAAAAACAAAAGCAAAAACCAAACAGACAAACCTCCAGAAAACTGCAAGGAAAGTGCTCTCTGTGTGTGTAGGTGATGTTGAAAGTAGTCTCATTCTGGCTAAAGACAGAGAAATTCTGGCAGAATATCTGGCAGCTTCATGTCAACAGCTTTATACTGGCTTATCAACATACTTCCTAAGGCATGAGAAGGAGTAATTAGGAAAGGGAAAGAAAAATAACATCTATTTCTAGAAGGCAACATGTTGTAAGAAATGATCACCAGCTGCAGAATTAGTTGACCCAAGTTACTGTGTGAGGCTGAGCGAGTTACCAGTTTTTTTCTGATATCTAAAATGTTAATAAGTTCCTCCATGAGGAATTGATGTGAGATTCAAATGAAGAAATGAAGTGAGGGTGTCTGGCACATAGTAGGTCTTCCTTAAATATTAGTTTGTTTTGAATCAGATTTAGTGAAGGAATGTATCCTAAAAAGATCTGTAAAAATCAATTCATTGATTTTATACCTCTGCTTAATACCAATCCCTTCTTTAAAAGGTGTGCTATCACCTCACACCTGTCAGAACAGCTCTTACCAAAAGGACCACAAGTAACAAGTGCTGGCAAGGATGTGGAGAAAAGGAAACCCTTGGACACAGTTGGTGGGGATGTAAATTGGTGCAGCCACTGTGAAAAACAATATGGAGGTTTCTCAAAAACTGTAAACAGAACTATCGTATGACCCAGCAATTCCACTCATGGGAATATATCAGAAAAAAAATGCAAATTTAAAGAGATGTAATGTTCATAGCAACATTATTTGCAATGGCCAAAATATGGAAGTAACCTAAGTGTCTATCAATAGATGAATGAATAAAGAAGATGTGGTCTGTGTATCAATGGAATACTGCTCAGGTGTGAAAAAAAAAAGGTATTGAAATTTTGTGATTTGCAACAACATGGATGGACTTGGAGGGTATTATGCTAAGTGAAATAACAGCTGAAGGAAGATGAATACTATATGATTTCACTTAGGTGTAGGATCTAAAAACTACAGCAAACTAGTTAATACAACAAAAAAGAAGCGGACTCACAGATATAGACACAGATATAGAAAACAAACTAGTGGTTACCAGTGGGAAGAGGGAAGGGGGAGAGGCAGTGCAGGGGTAGGGGATTAAGAAGTACAACTATTATGTGTAAAATATATAAGCTATAAGGATATATTGTACAACACAGGGAATATAGCTAATATTTTATAGTTACTATAAATGGAATAACTTTTAAAAATTGTGAATCACTATGTTGTACCTGTAACATCTAAGACTGTCTATTAATTATATCTCAGTCAAAAGTTGGGTATCTCAGCATTCGCCTCTACAGCATTCTGAGATACTTTCAAGGACCCCTGGTCAGAGTTGAATATGTCCAAGTAGCCAAGACAAAATTTTAATAGGAAAGAAATGATAGGGATTGTGAAGTATCGTTCAACAAGCCCCCTGCAGAATCTCCTCCCACTCCAGTTAATTCTGTTCTGGGTGTCCCAGGGGTGTCTCACAACTGCTTCTAAGCAGATCTGCCTTACCCATGGTGGGCACTGTACAGCTCTCTTCAGGGCATGGCAGGGACTGCATGGTTTTGCCAGTGCTCTGTACCTCTTCACAAGCTACCATAAGTGTGTGAATATGTGAGTGTGTGTGTGTGTGTGTGTGTGTGTGTGTATGTGTATGTGTGTGAGAGAGAGACAGAGAGACAGAAAGAGAGGGAGAGACTATCATATAAAACATGCCCACATGCCCTTTTCCCTTTGCTTTAAAGTCTCAAGCAACGTCACCTGTCACAATGTCCTATGTTGTAGAGTTTACAGAAGTAATTCTTTCAGTTTTTACTTGGGGCATTTTTTCTTTCTCTCTCTGGAATAAGAGATTCTGGAGATGAATTTGAGGGAGAGTGCCAGGCAGTACTGAAAATCTAGACCCGCTGTAATAAGAAAATCTTTGTTAGGGTCAGGCCCATGGCATCTGGCTGCTTCTTCCCATGGGAGGGGTGCTCTCTTAAAGGATACCCAGCCTTTCCTCAAACAGCCCACCAATTTGCATTCATGTCTAATTATGTCAATGGAGCAGTGTGTACAGTTTGAGGTCTTTTGCCCTCTGGCCCCTAAGTAGCTATTGGGCCCACCCTACAAGCATACTTAAGTCTGTAGCTGACAGAGTTCTAGGGTCAGCTGCGATCCCTGCTATACATACATATGTACAAAGAAATTGGCTTATATCTTTCTTACCTCCAAGTGTGAGTATGGGCACTTACTTTATCAGAGTCCATCCATTTACTCATTTTTCTTTGATCAAAGAAGACACAGTTCCTGTATCATAGCCATCCTAGTCTGTTGCTTCACTTTTGTCTTCATAGATGTGACTGTCCCTAGTTAAAGCTTGATTGAGACCATCTTGTAGTTAACTGAAAAAAAATCCTTCTGAAGTTAATATACTAGTATCAACAACAGCATACTCAATTTCTGTGGTTGAAAAGAAAGTATTGCAATCAGGCATATGTAGGAAATGTGGAATTTGCTTCCCCATTTTTATGTTTTAATGTTCTTAACACTGCCTTTGCCCCCAGGTTATGCAGATGTATCTTCCATTTTGCGGGATCGCCATATCAAATGCTCAGCTATTTGCTGCCTCAAGGAAAGAATATGAAAGAAGCAGGGTGAGTAGAACGAAACATTGCTGACAACCCTCAAAGCTCTCTTTCAAGTGTCTGTGAGTCATTATGTCTTTTAAAAACAGCAGATGATCTTTGAATAGTCCAGGAATCTTTTTTATTTGTGTAATCCTTCAAGTCGATGGTTGTAGATCCCCTTTAAGCAATAAACTCAAATGGAAGTGGATGTAAATTCTTTATTGTTGTTTGGGGGAAATAGCTTCTTTTAAGAGGAAATCGATTTTATATCTATACTTCAAGGCAGCAGATATATTCTTGCTTACTTATAACTCTGAAATGTAACACAATTTTGAGATATTTTCACAATTTAGTTCCTTTAAGAAACAAGGTAGGTTACAAATGATTTCACCCCACCTCATAAATTTTGTTTGTGAATTGAAAATTTTCCTGGAAGAACATTACTGTAACTGGACAGTAATGCTGCAAATGTCATCTTGTAAGATTATAAAGAAACACACGTAGAGGGATTGATCTCATATACCTTTACCAATCATAGAGTTAAATAGTAGAAAACAAAACAAAACAAAGTCTAGTGTTCAAAAAATTACTGAATGATCAAATATAGATTAAATTATATTAGGGTCACTATACTTTTAAATATTGGAAAATTACTGTCACAACTTAGAAATATACTTAACAGGAAAATGTTCAAGGAGTTTCCTTCGTGGCTCAGTGGTTAACGAACCTGACTAGGAACCATGGGTTTGCGGGTTTGATCCCTGGCACCGCTCAGTGGGTTAAGGATCCAGCATTGCCGTGAACTGTAGTGTAGGTAACAGACGTGGCTCGGATCCTCCGTTGCTGTGGCTGCGGCGTCGGCTGGCGGCTACAGCTCCGATTAGACTCCTAGCCTGGGAACCTCCATATGCTGCAGGTGTGGCCCTAAAAAACGACAAAAAGACAAAAAAAAATGTTCAAAAAGGTTGGAAACCCTCAGTTAATAGGTAATCAAATTGATTAAAAGTTTCATTTGCTAAGCATTATGATTTATGAATATTTCACAGGAAACAGTTGACGACTACAGCGATCTTTAGCACAGCATACCACCCCTGTGCTCCAACATGGGTCCTGTTGTCATCTTTAGCCCCATGACTTAACCATTCTCCTCCTTTCACTGGACACTCTATCAATATAGTTCCCAATTTCCAGAAGACAGTCTGTTTGTTTCACTTTCTCATTCCCTTAGCCACATTTCTCCTCTGCCCTCAGCGCCTCATGTCCACCATTTTCCTCCCATTGACATTTGCCTTGCATTTCGTTCAGGACCAAGCTCAGTCTTCAGTTAACCTTTCCTTCTCTGCGTATTATTTTGCCATTGTTTCATCGTGGTCCCTTATTGTACTACATAATATTTATTGATGGCCCTCATCTCCATTTTGAATTCCATAAAGAACACGTCATGCATTTTATTTTTTTTGTCTTTTTGCCTTTATGTAGAGCCGCACCCATGGCATATGGAGGTTCCCAGGCTAGGAGTCTAACAGGAGCTGTAGCTGCTGGTCTTCGCCACAGCCACAGCAACGCGGGATCCGAGCCGCGTCTGCAACCTACACCACAGCTCATGGCAACGCCGGATCCTTAACCCACTGAGCAAGGCCAGGGATCGAACCCGCAACCTCATGGTTCTTAGTCGGATTCGTTCACCACTGAGCCACGAAGCGAACTCCACGTCATACATTTTAAATCTTCGCCAGCTCATGTATTTATTTACTCATTCAACAAATACATGTTTTGGGGTATTCTTTATTTATTTATTTTTTGGTCTTTTGTCTTTTTAGGGCCATACCTACGGCATATGAAGATTCCCAGGCTAGGAGTCGAATCAGAGCTGTAGCTGCCGGCCTCTTCCACAGCAACACCAGATTCGAGCCACATCTGCAGCCTACACCACAGCTCATGGCAACGCCAGATCCTTAACCCACTGAGTGAGGCCGAGGATCAAACCTGTGTCCTCATGGATGTTAGATTCATTTCCACTGAGTCATGACAGGAACTCCTTTTGTGGTATTCTTTAGATAGTGTCTTCCAAAGTCCCTGCCTTCACAGAATTTACTGTTTTGGTGGAAACGATAGATAATAGACAAGCAAATAAAAATAATAAAGTACCAGTGGTGATAAATACTATAAAGAAGAATGAATTGAGATAATGGATTAGAGACCAATTGCTGACGGATAGTTTGGGAGGATGTTTATTTCAGAAGGTGATCAAGAATGTCTCTATAGGAGTTCTCGTTGTGGCTCAGTGGTTAACGAATCCGACTAGGAACCATGAGGTTGCGGGTTCAATCCCTGGCCTCAGTGGGTTAAGGATCCGGCAATGCTGTGAGCTGTGGTGTAGGTCGCAGACGCGGCTCAGATCCTGCATTGCTGTGGCTGTGGCACAGGCCGGCGGCTACCGCTCTGATTAGACCCCTAGCCTGGGAATCTCCATATGCCACAGGTGCGGCCCTAGAAAAGGCAAAAAAGACCAAAAAAAAAAGAATGTCTCTCTAAAGAGATGATATTTGAGCAGAGACCTGAATGACATGAAGGAGCAAAAGCCACACAAAGATCTGGGAAGAACATTACAGGCAGTAGTTACCAGGGGTCGAGGTGTGTGGGGGGAGGAGAGATGCTGGTTAAAGTATACCAACTTCCAGTTATAAGCTGAATAAATTCTGGGGATCTACTATTCAGCACGGTGACTATAGTTAACAATACTGTGTTATTTACTTGAACATTGCTAAGAGAATAAATCTTAAATGTTCTTACCACACAAGGTGCTGGGTGTGTTAACTGACCTTATCGTGGTAGTCATTTTGCAATACATAAGTGTATCAAACCATCACGTTGTCCACCTTAAACTCATACAAAGTGATATGTCAACTCTATCTCAACAAAGCTGGGTGGGGGGAAGAACAGTGTGGCTGGACAGTGAGAAGTGAGATATTTTCCAAAAAAAAAATAGCAGCGAAATATACAAGGCTTTACTTATTTGGGAAATGAGCAACAACGCCTTTGGGCTTGTACCAGTGACAAGTAAACACTTGGGATACAGGAGTCTAGCATTTTGGGGAGATGTCAAGACTGGAGATTAACATTTGGGAACCATCGCTATATAGATGGTATTTAAGACTAGAGTACAGGTGGGTTAACTGTGGGAGAATATGCAGATAAGAGAAGGGAGGAGGTCCTAGGAAGAGCCCAGGAGCAAAAGAAGGTCATGAGATGAAGGAGCAGGGAGTATAAGAGACATCAAGAAGCAGGGCGTGTTCAGCTGTGTGCAGGGCTTCCATTGTCTGTTGAATTTTGCACATCAACCTAGATTTTCTTCTCTTTTTCTCCTATTCTGGAGCTAGTCTGCATTGTTATTTGTGAAACTTTTATCACTTGTTAGCAAAGCAGCAATTTTTAATTATAAACAATAAAATTACTATAATGCGATTTGTCAGTGTAAGACTCAAGGCACAATTAGTTTTTCCTCTGAGATAAATGTTCTTGCGTATGGGTCCCAGAGGCCCCATCTACGTAGTCACAACAAATTGAAAAGTTAAATAATTGTTCAGTTAATATGATCCATTTGAAGAAATAATCTGGATGATTAAGGAAATAATGTCTTCTCCCTTAATAACGGGATTTTGTTGGTAATTATGCAGACAGTTGCCTCATTTTTAATGTTATATTTGCATATGAAATTATAGCACATTGACCTCTTACAGCAATTTGCTGTCCAAATGCCAAATGGACAGGATACATGTAAAATTTTTTCATCTGTCAGTGTTTCTCTTTGTTTTGGGATCATAGAGCAATCCATGTCCCTCATATTCACAAACTCTCTTTAGAACAAACACTACCCAGGATCTTTGGTCCTCTTTCAGATCCTCAGTAAATTGGACTTATTTCATGGATCCCTTAACTCATTCATTTTCTTTTCTACCTGAATAGACAGAGAGAAGAAATTTTCACATGTTCAGATGGTTTCTGGACAAATCTAATTCATTACCAAAGTTGAAAATTGGTCAACACCATCTATTTGAATAGATGTGAATTTGAAAAACCATGAAATGCTTTTGTGAGAGGTCAGAATGGGCGGTGCACATCTTATTAAATTCTACTGAATAAAGCACCCTCTGGCCAATTCACTGACTGTGTAATTTTCTGATCGCCCTCTGATAGAGGCACAATATTTACCACCTGTACATAGCCCACTAGTCTTCAATCTCTGGAAATATCCATGTAATTAAAAAATCTAAATAAATTTTATTTCAATGTAGATATTGGAAGCTAACTTAGGTGGAGAAAATGACAGGTTATTACAGTTTCATTTTAAAATGAAGACACAGCTTGCAAGATAGAATTTAAGTTTTTTTTTAATGTTTGTGTTTTTTATTCTGTTGTTTTAACAGAAATTTTAATGGTGTCTTCTTTTTGAGATACAGAATTGTGTTTAAATGTTCTCCTGACAGATTGGGATGAAGCAATACTTCTTGTGTAGAGGGATTAATGGGGTTTTATATATGTATTTGAAGGCTCTGAAACTTAATTAACCTCCACCACTATAAGTCTTCCAGAGTTCTGTGAGAGATATGTATTAGTGAAAATAAGTCTCGAGGCTGACCATGAAGCTATTTCTTCCTGACGGTGAGGAAGAAATGCTTTGTAATTTTCTGAAATAAATGTGCATTGGAGAGATTCAGGTATTGGTTATTTGTAAAATATTGGTTTTATACTTAGTCACATTCCAGAAGAACTATGGTAGGAGGAAGAAGTCTATCACTAATGATTATATGGGATCACGAAGTCATTAACTATATGGAATATAATCATGCAACTATTGTGGAATTTTTATGGGATTGGCACTATTCTCAAGTTTTCTTTTGCAATTCAAGATTGTATTATAAAAGGAAATGATAAGATGTCAAAACAACCGTAAACACTTTAAAAATTAGCCACACAAAAGTATTTATATTTTTAGGGCAAAGACTAAATGGAATTTTGAGAGAAAAGCAATTTTAATTCAGTCCTTTAACCCCCTAAATACATCCATTGTATCTCTCCTAGGCTCTTCTAGAGGTGGTTAATGACCTCTTTGAAGAACAGACTGATCTGGAGAAAATTGTCAAAAAAATAATGCATCGGGCCCAAACTCTGTTGAAATGTGAACGCTGTTCTGTTTTACTCCTTGAGGACATCGAATCACCAGTAAGTCATCTTTTATCTGTCATCTCCGTTAGTGAAATAAAGTTTAGTTTTATTATAATTGAGAAGTCTGTGAAATCATGACTTGAACTACTCCTTAGTGACTCTTCTAACCATAAGGTGACATTTTATAAAATTAAAGTTTTTTGCCAGAAGATACTTACAACTTACGCATGTGGCTTAGCAGAGATTTGAGGTAAAAGGGAGAAGAAACCATAGTAGAGATGTACTTGGTGGTTCTAGATGAACCACTCACTATCATATTTGTATTTGTAATAAAAGCTCTACAGTCCTCAGCACTTATGAGCCCATTTACTTAGAAATTGATGCTATTGATTGCATTGTGTTCCTTCTATAGAGTATGACATTAGAGAATAAATATCTATATGCCAACCAAAAATTTAAGTTTTTTGTTTACATGTATTTCCAGTCTTTTTTTTTTTTTTGTCTTTTTAGGGCCACACCCACGACATATGGAAGTTCCCAGGTTAGGGGTTGAATCAGAGCTACAGCTGCCAGTCTACATCACAGCCACAGCAACATGGGATCTGAGCCGAGTCTGCAACCTACACCACAGCTTACGACAACGCCAGATCCTCAACCCATGGAGTGAGGCCAGGAATTGAACCTGTGTCCTCATGGATACTAGTCAGATTCGTTTCTGATGAGCCATGATGGGAACTTCTATATTTTCAGTCTTGATCTCTTTGGCTGATGGGGCCCTTAGAGCTGTCGCCCAGCCTGTGTAGGAACTGAGGGCTGGAACGTTTTGCCTAGTTTCCCAATGTAGCCACCCAGCGAGAGAAGGCCCTCAGCATTGGTGGGCATGGGTTGCAGCCCACACAGTGCTCCACAGCCCTCTAATGGGGGCGAGATGAGGGAAGCAAACAAACCCTTGAGAAGCAGTGTCCTTTGAGCTTGAGCTGAATGGAGCCGGCAGCCTCAGCTGGGCTGTGCTCTCCAGCAGGTCTGTCTGTTCTGCTGCTGCTCAAGTATGGTTTCCAGGTTCTTCTGCTCCTTCTTCAGACCTGTGGACACTTACACAGTGCATGCCAGTCAGGTGGGGGAGGCTCCTTTCCTCCTCATGCGGGGGCTCCTGTCACTCCAAGGGCAAGCACCCCACTAGAAGCAGGGGCTGCCGCACTTTGCCTTTCAAGTTCTGTTAGGGCCTCTGACTCTTTGTGGGAAATCTGCTGCATAAATACACAGCAGTATTGAAAAGATGATCATCACCGATCTAACTTCTTGAAAGTTAAATGTCTAAACTCTCAGTAGCAGTTTAATATCTTTTCTGTGAATGCTCTTCAAAGACCAGGAATTGTCTAGCAATTAAGTGCTGTTTTAATACCTCCAAGGATGATATCTTACCATACTTTACTTCGAAAGGTTATTGTCTTTACCTATAGGTTTGCTTTCCTCGAAGACTAGGAACCTTAAGGTAAATTTTGGAGATTTAATAATAAGCATTATAAAACAGCATTAAGTTTTTAAAAAATTTACATAGGTTTAAAATGTTCAGGAGTGTTTTCCTATATCTTAGCAAAATCTGGTGTTATTTATACTCAGCAGGTGTAGTTTAAACAAACAGTTGCCTTGCAATTATCCCATGATTTTTGTAAAATGCAGTGGAACCTTGGAAGAACACACGCACTTACACACACAGACACACACGCCCCTAATAGCCCATATTTATGATGTGCTTCCAGATGCTTTGTGAAGCATTTGGGTTCATTTAATGGTCACTGCATCCTTTTGAGATAGACATTATTATTATCCTCATTTACAGATGAGGAATTAAGGTTCCAAGAGTTGAGTACCTTTCTAGAGTCTCCCCCACCACCTGTCTCTAAAGCCCCTGAAAGGAGTGGGAAGAGGTGGGGTGCTCGTTGGTGCCTGGCCAGCTATGGGAGGCTGGGGGCTCTCATTGAACAAATTCAGGAAGGGGGCAGCTGTTGGGCCTTTGGCTGCCAGGATTCCTGAGCCATTCACAGGTCCCCTGGGGGGGCCAGGTGGAATCTGGGCAAGGATAAGCTCACCGTTTGTGAGTTCGGGTAACACAGACACAGGAAGTAATTTAAACCAGCTTAGGGTGGTCATATTTGTGCTAATCTTCCAACATGGACTGTGGTCTTGCTCTTTGGTGAATCAGATGCAGAAAAAGTGCAGATGACAGAAGGTGGTATGGAAGGTGGGGGGCAGAGCTGGAGAGAATAACAGTGACAGTAATAGCTTGATGGTGTAAAGTAGGGAGGGGTCAGAAATCACTCTCTGGACTAGATGGTACAAGCAATAAAGGTGTTAGTGTATTACTGAAAGTGCAAAAGACTATACTATATGGCTGAACGATTTAAGACTGTAAAGGTGAGGCCAGGGCAGAAAATTGGGGCTAGCTTATCATTTCTTCTCTTTGCCCATCTCCTCCCCCTCAAAGTGAGGATGAACTCCTTTAATCCAGAGGGATGAAGTCTGTAGTAAAAATGAACTATGTGCAAAAAGAGGAGAATAATTTATTTGGTACATTTTAGGGACTGTGAAGATTTATTTTTTCAAAGGCTGCTGCCTGGGTAGGTGGTGGGGGAGTTGAGGGTGGGTGGGGGTGGTGTATGTATATGGCATCACCATGCAGAAAACTCATCAATGTCCTGCTTTCCCCTGACACACTTCTCACCAAAGATTTCTCAAAACTTCAGACTTAAAGGGACTTCTGTTCTGTGTACCACCCTGATTGTTAGCTAGAAATGATATGAAGGAGACCAGAAACAGTCATACCATGTGTAAGAGTAGAAGCCAGCTGAAGAGGCACCAGACACCAAAATCTGGCTCTGACACAGCCAAGGCAAAGTTTTCTGGCGGGGCTTCCTGCTTCCCACCTCAGAATGCTGAGTGGATGGACTGATGTTAAAAACCTCTGTTATCTAGATTTAATGAGGTGTTCAAATGATTATCAGAGAGGAACCCAAGCAATACCTGTAAACATTGTTTGATTTGGATTGATTTGACTGACTAAGAGCACACTTAGATAAATTCCTATCCAAAGATTAGAAAATAAAGACGGAACTTGACAACATGGTTGTTAATTTGTAAAAGTTTATGGGAAAAGTAAACATATAAGAGTAGCCAGAAATTTTATTTAAAAGGAACACAGATGCAGAATGGATGGGTGTTTTGCCTGTGAAGCTGTTAAAATACATTATAAAAGTAGAGATTAGCACCTTGTAAAAAAGCAGCTGAACAGAATAGAGTCCATAGACCCGAATACATGTGAGAATCTAGTAAAGACTGTTCGCTTTCTGGTGGAGTTTAGGAATTATTTTTCAGAAACAAAAGTGTGTTGGAAGACTAGGGAGTTTCAGACTTGAAATGAGAGTGTTTTCTTTTGCAAATATTTCAACAAAAATATGCTTTTATAATTATGAAGTGTTACATGTAAGTTCTCAACACCACTGAGCCAATCCAGAATTCAGTTATACCTTCACTTACTACTTATGACCTTTCTCTCCTCATTGTCATCAGGAGACCTTCATTCTCCACCCCTCTGTCCAACTCTCCACTTGGCCTACTATATTGCTTTAGGAAAGGAATTACACAGAATGCAAAAATATGAGCTAAATTCTGGGTTTGTGAGTTCCAAAGTGAGCTTAAAATATTTCTAACAGTTACTATTCTCAAAAACCAAGTCATTTTCCATCTGCAAGAGCCAGGCTTTCATAAAGACTTGAAGGAATCAAAGCCTAACATCACGCCCAAAATAGTAGATTGGAAAGAGGATAGATGAAGCCCTGGACTCTAGCCTTTGTGAGTCACCTGGACTCAGTGGGGAGAGTCAGAGGGGAGAGTAAACGCAGAGCTCAGCTTTCCTAGCCCTGCCCAGACTCTGGGCTGCCCAGAGTGGAGGTGGTGGCCATGGTCTTAGGGATGGGGATCGAAAGCTCCCCCAGACACAAAAGGGAAGAAGACCGGAGGTGGCAATATGGGAGGGAGGCGGGCATGGGACACCGAGAGCCCCACAGAAGTATGAGGGGCAAATACAGTTTTCCCATTTCCTGATAGAAGGTAACAGAGCGAGAGCCGGGACTGGAAGCCTAACTGTGAGGATGAAGGAGGCACAGAGGATGTAACCCAGGCCTGGGGAGCTATAGGTAGATATTTAAGCACATCCCCTGTTAGGGATGACTGTGCTGAGTACCACGAGGCTATCTTGCCTCTTAGCGGCCAGCCTGGGTGAGAGGGTAACTATAGATCAGCTTCTCTGCTCCAAAGAAGCCAAAAAGCTGCATGTCACCCTGGTGGAAATTTCAGTATTAACTGTGTTTAAATCTGAGACATAACTGAGAAAATCTGAAGTGGCTGAATTAAACTAGAATTGTCTCTTTTGTCTTCAGTCAACAGGCAGAATTGGGGCTCAAGAAGAAATTTAGTTGGTACAGGAAAACGTATATGTGTCTTTTTTTTTTTGTACAGCTGTGTCTGTGGTCTTTGAAATTTATAGTTAGTATACAAATTATGTTATCTAATTAGTGAATCATCTTATATTCAATACATAAATATGACAAAGGAAGCATTTGAGATTAGATTTACGGGATTGGTGGATTGTTCTTCAAATGTTCTGGACATAAATAGCTGTCAGTTTAGGAAAAAATAAATACAAAAAGCTGGATTCTTACCTCATACTTGTTCAAGTATAATTTTCTAAAAGGTAAAATCATGACTTTCATGTAAATATGAAATAAATACATATCAAAGATCATTTTTAATTCATTAGTTTATGGGGGAACAAACAGATATTAAAACTAGTCCAAAGAGCTTTTGAGAGATCAGGTTTTTATAGGTAATATTAGGATAAGATTTCTCAGAGACAAAACTTTTTGGAAACAAAATAAGGCCATAAACTATACCCTTCGAGGTTATCTTTTCTGTAGGATGGAAATTTTTACTAGAGGAGAAAAAGCTACAAATTAACATGTAACTTTACTAAGTCTGGAGTCTTTAATAAGTGGACACCAAGGATGGGATGTAGCACCTTCCTAGATTGAGATCTGGCAAATTTTTTCTGGAAATTTCCAGACAGTAAATTCTTTAGGCCTTGCAAGTCCCATTATCTCTGTTGTAGCTCCTCACTCTAGCACAAAAGCAGTCTTAGTCACACAGAAAGAATGAGTATGGCTATGTTCCAATAAAAGATTATTTATAAAAATAGGTGGTGGGCCACATCTGGATGTAGGCACTAGTTTTCAGATCTCAGTCCTAGATGATCCTTCGGTGGCCTTTATTCTCCTATGACATTGAAAGATGAGCTGCCCACCTTTTTGTATTATTTCTATAAAGGCAATATAAATTTCAGGTGGAAAGAATGTTTAATATTTTAAAAAAGAATATGAAATACTGGTGAATATTGTTTTATAGTTATTGGATATTGTTTTATAGTCAAGCTTTCTAAAACATGAAATTCCTTAGAGAATATAAGCACATTAAAACACTTCAATGATTTTTCAGCCATCAGCTTAGTAAAGATTTAAAAGAATTATAACAATGAATATGAGTATAAGTATGAGAAAATATACATTCTCATTACAGATGATGAGAATTTAAATTGGGGTAACCTTTATGGATATAAGTTTGGTGAAATATATTTCAGTTTTAAAAGGGCATAGCCTTTGCACTCAGCAATTTCTTCTCTTAAAATTTAGCATAATGGAAGAGATGGAGAAGAGAGCAAAGTAAGTATATAAGAATGTTTATTGTAGTATTTATAGTAGTAAAAATATAATCCAAATATCAATGGAAGTTTTATATAATAAAATTCTATATATCCTTTAAAATAATGGTGTAGATCTATATTTATAAGAACAATATCCTGATATATTTTAAGTCAATAATAAAGAAGAAAAAACAAATATAAAAGGAAGTGATTTTTATCAAAATATGGTTACATGAATGAGATCATATTTTCACAGCTACTAAGTTGATGCAGTTTAAATTTTCTCCCTTTGAGTTATGTTTTCTTGCATCTTCTCCTCCCAGGGAGAGTCAGGAATTTATCATCTCAGGGGGAAAAAGGGCAGGTACTGGACCTTGCAGCAGGAGAGTAAACTTGAAAGCCAGGGTGTCAGAAGAGAGGATTTACTAAATGGATTTATATTCCATTTGAGCAGTTAAGGACTAACCTGAAAACGCCAAGGACAAGAAATACAGCTCTGTAATCCGCAGAAGAAGTACTCATAGCCCTTCGTTCCCATTTATCACCCCACCCATGCCCCACATAATGCGGGGGAGCTGTCCCATGCAGTGAAAACTGGGTGGGTGAAGCAGAAAGCTGAGTGAGGTTGCCTGGGTCCAGCCATCTTGAGCAGAGGACAGTCTTCATCAGAACAAGTTGTGAATACCTGTTTGCAGCAGTAAGGGCAGGTGCCTGGGAAGGCTCAGGGATGTTTCCTGAGTCCTCCTTACTGCCATAGAACGGCAGGAGAGGTGGGGTGGAATAAGAAAACTTTCAGACAAGCCATCTTGGAAACAAGGCTGCCAGTGTGTCAGGATAATTGACAATGTGAGTGGCAAGTCACCCTGCAGCTGCTAATCTCGGTCAGCTGAAGAGAATTTAAGGCTTTCATCACCCAAAAATATCTGTCATATGGGACTTAACAGTAAGCAAAGGAGGCTTCTGCTATGCAGGAGCTGAAATTGCTGTCTAGAGGACAGGGTTGGTGAGAAAGTACTCAAAGACAACAGATGAAAATTCAAGTGCAATCACTCTAACTTGCTCCCCTGACACCTCCCCTCCCCCACTATTCACTTAAAAATGAGCCCAGAACAAAAAGCGGCCAGTAGGGGGTTTATGCCAGGATACTACATGAAAAGAGGAGGAAAGGAATGTGAAAACAAAAACCAGATGAGGAATACACACCAGAAAAATTGCTAACAGTTTTCCATGAATTGAAATTAAAGATAGTGTGATCTGTCAGGGGAAATAAAAGTGTTCGAAGAAGAGAAACAAGGACTCAAGTAATAAATGATAAGCAGTAAATACATAAGAAAACTGACTTGGCAGAGCTTAGAAAGAAGTAGAAGAAAAATATGCAGAAGTGAATATTACATTAAAAATATAAAAAAAGAAAAGAACTTCTAAAATGATGTCAGGGGCCTGGAGAATAATATTGGGAATGAAATGGGAAAAAACACAGTATAAAAAGACCAGATAAAATGATAAAAATGGAGTCAAAATAAAGGAAGTCCGAAGATAATTGGTATCGCTGAAGAGAACAGACAAGTGAGTCAGAATGAAAACAGTAGGACATTTTACTGAAATGAGGCAAACTTGAATTTACAGACTAAAAGAACACATCATTTCAGGAAAAGTTGATACTGACTGCGTAGCACCAAAAGGCATGCTAATGGACTTCAGAGATAACAGAAGAATTCTGTGGGCATCTAGACAAAATCGAGTCACCAATTGCAGGAAAATTCATTCTGGTGTTAGAGTTCCTGGTAGCACTCTCCAGTGCAAAGAGACAGTATCACAATAGCTACCAAGTCCTCAGGGAGAAAAAAATACAGCACTACAATTTAAGATCCATATTCAATTATGTGAGCCACAGATAGACATTTTAAATATGCAAAGAAGAGTGTGAGAAACATAGTTCCAAGAAGCCCATCCTGAAAAATATGAGAGGTTGAAATCAAGCCAGGCAAATGATGGAGAAATGATGAATAAGACTAGCATTGAGTATTGAATGCATTTAAATGTAGAACCAAGGCCGAAAAGCAAGGGGCATATACTTATAGACAAGCATTGTGCTTGGAGAATAGATCCCTTTTCCATGGAGTGGTGTCTAGCCTGCTGTTTGTCTGGGGAGAGCCCATCACTCAAGTGTTCCCTGAGAACACGATCCTGAGAAATGAACCAGAGAGAGAGAACAGGCCCTTGTGGTCTTGGCGTACACAGCCAAGACTGTGCACTCAGGGCTGTGGCTCTGCCAAGAGGTATCTTGGATGCACAGATTTTTTTTTTCCGCTCTTTGGGGACGCACCTGCAGCATATGGAAGTTCCCAGGCTAGGGGTCATATCAGAGCTGCAGCTACCAGACTATGCCGCAGCCACAGCAATGCAGGAGCCAAGCCTCACCTGCAACCTACACCACAGCTCATGGAAATACCGGGTCCTTAACCTACTGAGCCGGGCCAGGGATCGAACCCGAGTCCTCATGGTTACCAGTCAGGTTCATTTCCACTGAGCCACAAGGGGAACTCCTGGAATATTTTAATTTTAATGTGTCAGATTTATCGATCTTCCTTTTTGATTTGTGACTTACAGATTTTGTTTTGAAAGGTTATCTACACCCATGTTATAATGACATTCTCTTACATTTAATCCATGTGGTATCTATAGTCCTGTATATCCATCTAGATTTATTTTTGTATATAGTGTAAAGCTGTATATGTGCAACCAGTTGCCTCAGAAACTGTTTCCTCTCCCTCCATTTCTGTACTGTATCAGATTTCCTTGTATACCTGGGTCTGAGCTCAGTATTTTGTCCCGCTACTCTACTTGTCTATTTTTTTACACTGTATTCAAAAAATTTAAGTAATAAAGTACTGAATATACTTTAGAAATATAGTGCTCAAAAAGATAAACCCTTGTCAGCTGAGAGTTTTCTTCACAAGCCTTGCAGAGTCTCATTCTTCAACAGTGCAGGATAAGCCCCCTGTATAGAAGAAACAGAGATATGGAAGCACAGATAACTTTAAGGATTTATGGTAAACAGAAAGGAAGCTGGAATCTATGATCAAAAAGTAAAAATAATTACAGATATAGCTATACATAAAACACAAGTTTCAAGATCATAATATCAATTAACTGTCAAAATATTTAAAGAAATAAAAAAGATAAAACTGCTCAGTAATGCTTTGACCAAAATGTGACAGAGAAGGAGTAGGACAAACCAAGAAAATAAATGAATGAAGGAAAGTAAGCAGCAACTCCCAAAAGTGTTTTTACAGACAGGAATTCAGATCAGAGGAACAAACCTTTATAATCACGTACACTTCAAGGAGGGCTGAAAAAAAAATCACACTTTCTCAATTTCTATAATTTTATAACCTCTTTCATATTTGATAGGACAAGTCCTCAATGTGGTTCTTCTTTAAAAATTGTCTTGCTTATTCTTGACCGTTGCTCTTCCATATAAATTTTGAGAGCAGCTTATCAAGTTGTATGAAAAACTGTATAAATTTTGATTGAAATTACTTTATAGATCCGTTTGGGGAATTTCTGCAAGTAATCGAATCTACAAGGGAAAATAGCTTGAACAATAAGAACATTTGTATGTTACATGACTTGAAGTTTGGCAGGAGATGGTTCTGGGGATGGGGCAACAACAAATGGAATCTAGAGCCCAGACTCTGTTCATTTTCCTGTGCTTGTGTCAGTGGTCAATAGGCTCACTGTCCAGTAGGCTGGTACAGCCCCTGGCAGCATGTAATCCTCTAAATGTACTTCAGGCGAAGGGAAACTTCTTTTTACATATCCTTTTTCTCAGGGAGGAAAGTCTTTTCCAAAAGAGTTTTTTTTTCCAGCTGACTTTCCTTCAAGACACATAGTCAAGAACAAGATCTTTAGGGAGTTCCAGTTGTGACTCTGTGATGATGAACCTGACTAGTATCCATGAGGATGCAGGTTCAATCCCTGGCCTCACCCAGAGGTTAAGGATCTGCCATTGCTGCAAGCTGTGGTGTAGGTCACAGATGTGGCTCAGATCCAATATTGCTATGGCTGTGGTGTAGGCTGCCAGCTGCAGGTCTGATTCAACCCCTAGCCAGGGAATTTCCATATGCTGCAGGAGCAGCCCTTGAAAAAAAGAAAAGAATGATATCTTTAAATCATTTATAGTCTTAATATTTTTTTTGTTTTTCACCTGGCATTCTCTGATAGAAGTGTGTTCAAATCTTCAGCATAACTGATTTATCACTATCTTCTTTTCCAGTTCTATAGGTTGTTGATTTAGTTGTCACTGTTAATAATTGTTTACGGTTTTTTTAAATTTGGGATTGGAACTCATTTTAATGGGAGAGGGTTTTGTTTCTCTGTGCCATTGTTGTCTTTCATTCTCTCTTGTAAAATTCCCTCCTTGTCTAATAGTTTGCACTGTTCCTTGGCCGGTAATCAAAAACCAGGTCTAACATTGGTGGCTTGGGTCTCCTGCTATGTGGTAATATTACGCTAAGCCAGTAGCAGCTTGTTTTAGTTTCTGGAGGTGAAGTTTGATCACCTGTCTCAAGGGAGTAACTTTCAGTTCCCGGACCCATCTGGAAGGTCCCTGCCTGTTTCTGGACTTGGAGCACAGTAGGTCTAAGTCTTTAAGCTTGTGCCTTTAGAGATCCAATTTTTTTCTCCCCTCTCCTTCTCTTTTCTCTGCCTTCAAACCTCTTTATATATTTCTGGCTTTCTCTTTCTGTATTTTATCAGTCTTTGCTGTTTTTGGAAGAGAGCAGTATAATCAAAGCATGAACTTACAGCACCATCTCTACTGGCATTCTATACACTACTTTTTACAATCAGGAAAAAAAATATCATTTCAGGGAAAAAATATCTGCTCAGCTTTCTTCCTTCAAAAATAACTTGCTTTTCTCTGTTTTATTAAAATCATTCCTGGAAACAAAAACTTTTGATTGTGTGTGTATAGGTGATTTGAATGTTTCTGAAAGCTGGTTATTGCAGATGGGTGGTATTTCATAGCCTCTCTACATTTGGTGGAAAGAGAGAAGAAAGATTTAAATCTAGTTGTAGAATCTTTGATTCATCAAGCTCTTAACTCAGTGTTTGGAGACCGCATTCATTGTCTTTAAACTGGGCAGTCAGGTGTGAACTGATCAGTTTACTCAGTGGGTGCCAAAAATAGAAATAAGGAATGCCTTTCTAGCCCTCTTTCTTGCCAAAATTAATATTTTACCCTCTTTTGCTTTTCTTTAGTGTTTCCGTCAATCAATTTTAAGTGACTTTTGTCAATGGTATTTTCCACTGGACTGAAAAAATAGGAAGATCATCCCGTAGCTAGCTGCTGTCAACATTAGGAACTATTTAGTCCTTTAAACTGAATATTCCTTGCTTAATGTTATTCCATTCCATGAACCTGTCTAAGCAATTTCTGTCACTTCTCTTAGTTCTTTTGTAGCTCATATACTTACTACCATCCCTATTTCTTTCTGTGTTTAGTCAGGGAAAGCAAGAATGTAGACATTTAATCTTCTGTCCTGAAGCAATGTCTCAGCAATGGTGTTTACATGTGTTCTCCTTTCGTGCATTACCCTGATGGTTGGCAGCTATTTCATTGCTCAGAACTCCATGAAGTGTTTTATAGCTGAGCTTATCAATATGAGTCTCCTTTTCCGGAGTTTATTTTCTAAACCATGAAGCACAGTCTCCACTTGTTTTCTAATGTGTTCCTTAACTTCTTGGTTCTTATGTAAATACACATATAATTAAGCCATAGAAGTAGATAATCTTCCTGAATCTAACACTTGAAAGGAAGAGATGGGGGTAGTCTCATCTGATTGTTCCCAAATAGCCACTATCCTAAGTGGATGGTAAAAATTGCTTCAGGCTTTCCTTTCCATTTCACTTTTTTTTCCATTTCCTCATCTTTCTTTAACTTTCCTCCTCCCTGTAAGGAAACCAACTTAAATTCTATTTGATTTTTGTCCCAAGCAAAATAGAAAGTATCTAGAGTGCAAAATAGAAAGTATCTAAAAGAATTCTGATGATTATCCAATCATTGTTATATGTGTGTATGCATGTACTCACATCTTTAATCATTAATATATTATGTATTTGTATGTACTGACTCACCTTGTTAATAATTATGTCAGTATATTAACTTACGTATTAATCATTTATATGTTATATATATGTATATATGTGAATATGTATGTGTATAAATATGTATATATGTCTATGTATGTGTAATTCTCTAACTTCTGAACTTTAGTCCTCATTGCCTATCTCCACCACATCCTGCTCCAAATATTTATTGCTTTTGAGATTTGCTATTTCAGTTAATGGAATCATCATGTAACTCAAGATTAAAAACACAGTAATCACTCAGTGTTTCTTATCATATACATTCAGTTGTCTCCAAG
This sequence comes from Catagonus wagneri, assembly GCA_004024745.2. Lineage (NCBI taxonomy): Eukaryota > Metazoa > Chordata > Mammalia > Artiodactyla > Tayassuidae > Catagonus > Catagonus wagneri. The sequence continues at coordinate 30,759,089 of PVHT020000141.1, read as the reverse complement.
TTCTGCTGCTTCTATGTTGAAACATTTCTAGCCCCTCTCCCCCACCCATCCCACCGTAGTCTTTACTCTGAATTTACTAATCTCTTGCCTGAAATTTTCCTCTACATTCATTTCTTTACTTGCAAACAGGGCACTGGTCCTTTCCAACAATTCCTTTTTTTTTCTTTTTTTTTTTTTTTTTTTTGCTTTATAGGGCCGCACCCACAGCATATGGAGGTTCCAAGGCTAGGGGTCGAATTGGAGCTGTGGCTGCTGGGCTACACCACAGCCACAGCAGTGTAGGATTTGAGCTGCGTCTGCAACCTACACCACAGCTTGCGATAACACCAGATCTTTAACCCACTGAACGAGACCAGGGACCAAACCCGAAACCTCATGGTTCCTAGTTGGATTTGTTTCCACTGCACCACGATGGGAACTCCTTTTCCAACAATTCTTAATGTGACTTCTAGTTGTCTTTCTAAAACATGCATCTGCCTCTTCCATGCTTCAAAACACTTGGTATGTTGCCTGTACAAGAGAGTTCAACCTACCCCAACATTCAAGGCTCATTGCCTCTGCCCCCAACTCAATTTTTAGCTTCCCTCTCTGGTCATCAGCCTTGCTTTATCCCTTTCTTTCTCCTCTACCTCTCCTTCACAAGGTCAGCCTATGCATGTATTTGCCTCTCTCTCTTTGCACATATCATTCCTGTGAAAGACAAAACATACTAAACAATTAAGGAGATAATTTCATCTGGGCTATTGCAATAGGAAGAACTTCCATTTATGAGGAACATCTCAAACAAAAAGAAGGGTGGTTGGGTTGTTTTAGAAGCTTATAGACAAAGGAATTAACTTATAATTTATACATCCTGGAGGAGTCATGAGAAAGGGTAGAGACAGGTCTTATTTTGGAATGCTGTAGGGCAGGGTGGTCCTTTGAGGTTAGCCAGTTCTGGAAGACAGAGCATTAGGGCTATTTCATCATCATTAGACTGTCTTGAGGGAGTGGGGCTCAGGTAAAGTTCAACACTGTCAACTCTGTACTGACTATTCTCTGCAAACCCCGCCTCCCCCATCTATTGCTGATTTTCTCTCTTTAGCTCAGTCCTCTGAAGGCTGATCTCTGTGTACTGCACCACTTGGGCTTTCTTGTCCTCTGGTTTCCAGTTGAGTTTGACAGATAGGAGGAATCAGCAGAAGGTTTAAGAGCTGAAGGAGAGCGTGATCGTGAGTTGTTTCCCTTGTCGTTTCTCTGCCAGTTTTAAACGTGGCTGGATTTCTTCCATGCTCCCTCTCCATGGCCCCAGCTCCTACAGGACACCAAGAACATTATTCCATCCCTTCCTCCCTCTCTTCCTCACTCTCTCCTATGTCCCCTCAGATCTAGGGTGTTCACTACTTTCCAAAGTGTCTAGTCCCTGGGAACCTCACCATTCCTTATCGGTTTTAAAAAAAACCTTGCCCATGCTTCTGTAACTAGACACATTAGTGAATTAATTTCATTAAACCGTTTTGAGTGTTCTGTGTTTTCGCAAAACTGACTGACTTATATCCACAACCTGGAAAAGTTCCCCCACTTTTCAGCCTAGAGTATGCTTGCTTCCCCCTTTAGGACATAGTTCACATGAAAACTTCTTCAGCACCCTCCTCTGTGCACTGTAGAATCTTTGATTATATATTATGGTGAAATTATACCTTTGTGAACTGTTTCCCCCTCTATATTATGTAATGAGTTCAAGGGGAGGGCATGGTTTAGTCACCTTGCTACTTCCAGAGCCTGTAACAGTGCCTGGTACCCTATGTATTTGGTAAATGTTGATTGAGTGAATAAATTACGCATCAATATAAATGAGGAATTTATCAATAAGGATGGCAGTGGCAGACCATTTAATTCATTCCTTTGCCCTGTGTAGTAGTCCTCTTATGGAAAAACAGGAATTAAGAAAACTCTAACAACAAAAAATTACTTATTAGATGGTTCCTGTTTTCTTTTCGGTAGGTAGCAGGACTATCTATTTGAGCATAGTTTTTGTTTTTAAATTAAAAAAAATACAAAAAACAGAAACCAGACCAAGTAGTGCTTGATAAGTATCCAAATCAAAAAGACTTCTGTCCATGGAGTTTTTCCAAAGAACAGTCAGAGACGCTTGGGGACCCTTGTTTACTTCACTGTGGCATGTGTACTGCCTTCCCCAGGGTGTAATGCCCAGAACTGATCAACAGCCAGAGGAGCTTGGAACCACTTGTTCAGTTTCATTGACCTATAAACCACTCCTGATATTTCTCTTAAAAGATTCTCTTTTTACTTAGTGCATGTGAGTGTGTGCATTTATTTATTTAATCTATGTTCATTTAGTATATCTATAATAAAATCAGAATTGGAATTAGAGAATAAATTTTTAAAAATTAATGAAACTAAGGAACTCAATCTGTCCAAGTCAAGAATAAAACATGAATTTTATTCTTTTATTTATGCCTCCGTCTATTTTTTATTGGTCATAATCTCCACAGTGATACTATATATCTCATGAAATTGCATCAGAATATTTTAGCTGTTTTTGCTGTTTCATTTTTTAACCCAGGCAGGTGTCTGACTATAATAAATTTCTGCTTGGATGCATTATATTTTTAATAAATTCCTTTTAATAATATAAATTGTTTGAGGCATGGCTGCTTAGATTTTGCTTTTCAAACAAAGATACTTTTGAGAGTTAAAGAGAGTGCTTTTAATAATTGTTCCATGACAACATCTTTAATTAGGGTGGGATGGTCCCAGGACAAATGGGACATATGTAGGTCCTCAATTATACCCCCTGTCACTCACCCTGGTGCTTAAAATTTGTATCATTACAGTGTCCTTTCAGATGAGAAGATTTTGACTCCAGGACTCTCTTTTCTGAACTCTAGATAAATTACATGGGAATATAGATACATTGTCATTAGCCATTAGCAGTTTAGCAGAAAATAACTAATTGACTTGACTCAGAGATGGCTCTGGACCAGAAGTCAGGAAACTTTTTTTTTTGTAAAGGGCCAGCTAGTCTTTTAGGCTTTTTGTTCCATATGGTCTCTGTTCTAACTATTCAACTCCACTGCCACAGTGAAAAGCTGACATAGATAATGTTTAAATTAATGAGTGGGCTCTGTTGAAATAAAATTTTATTTGTAAAAACAGATGGTGGGCCCACCATCAATTTAGCCAATAGAGTTTTTAGCCAGCCCCTCTTCTGGAGGAATAGGAGACAAGCAGATCAGTTTACATGCCCAGAATTATAATACCTCTTTGCTATTAACCTTGCTGTCTTCAAGGACCAAGGCCCATGTGTTTGTTACCTTAAGGGCTCAATGTTGTTGTGACTTTGAGGATTTTCTTAGCCTAATCTCGGTTTGCCCCAAATTCAGAAAATCTCTAAAGGGATTCCACCAGCAGTCTTGTATTTATGAATATATGATTCAACCAGGATTTCTGCCACAATCTTAGATTTATTCTAGGATGTTTTTGAAGGCCTTCATAGTCTGATGGCATGGAACCAGGCTAACTTTATATACCATAAGGAGTCAAGGTAGGTGTTTTACCCTTCCTTGATCTTAGCTGGCTTACAATCAGCTGGAGTTCGTCTTCACAGTTTCTTTGCTCTGCTTATATTTTATCATTCTCTTAGTGGGACTCAAGCCTGAGTACCTTTTATTCTTACATTGTTTGCTATCAGCTGTAGACCCTTAAAGATTGTATTTCTCTCTCTTACCATTCCAAATTCCCTTCCCACACCTCTGATAAGTACTCTTTTACACAACCTAATGGCCCAAAATAGCTTTGTTCAACTGTCATTAGTTTTATGTAAGCAAATTTATGTTATTTCATGTATAAAAGTATTTTTATATACTTTATACATTCTTCAAGTATGTAAATACTTCATTTCCTTTTTGTTTATACTTTTACTCAATTAGCAAAAACAATTCACAGTGAGCAAATATTTTCTGCATGCTTACTGTATGCCAGACACACAGCAAAATGAAAGGGAAAATTATAAATAAGAAGAGATAAAGGCATAGTAGATGTTGAAGGAGAACTAAATCAAATCAACAAAGTCAAAACCAAATCTTGCTGCAGAAAAAGATACAACTTTGAAGCTAAAGGCTTTTATCTGAGCCTACCTACAGCCAAGGTAAAAGAAAAAAATTAATAGATTTTATAAATGTATTGGTGTAGTAAAAGGAGCACATCAACAGATCAGGAAATTTCTTACCCTTAAGTTTAAAAAAATTCCCCTTTAAAATATTAATTCTTTATAAGTTGGAGACCTTATTTACTATTTCTTTTGTACTTATCTATGCTGATACTTGATACACACTGGATAATCAGTACTTAGTCAAAAGACAAGTCAACATTAGTATTATCCTTATTTTTCTTCAAAGGCACAGGAACCTAAGAATTATCATACAAGGTGTGAAGTTAGGGAACATAGTCTATAATACTGCCCTCACTTCTGATACCAATTACAAGTTGAAGAGTTTCCAAGACCACCTTCAAACTCAACAATTTGCTAGGTCTCACAGAACTCACTGAAAACCGTTACACACATGGTTATGGTTTATTATAGGAAAAGATACAAATTAAAGTCAGCCAAGGGAGAGATGCATGGGCAGAGTCTTGGAAGGTCCCCAAAGTGATTCTTCTAGTTGTCATTTCTCCATAGAGTGATGGAGAGCATAACTTTTCCCAGAAGTGATATGTGAAGATATTGCCCACCAGGGAGGGTCACCCAACCATCCAGAGTCTTTGTTGGGTCTTGATAAGTAAAACCTTTTGGGCCACCCACATAGTTGCCCTCAGTCTCTGTGTCCTCCCAGAGTCAACTGATATTAGGTGACCCAAAGCCTCGCCCTAAATCAAATTGTTGGTGAGCCTCAAAGCCCCCACTCTAAGTTACATTGTTGCTCTCTGGCTGGTCCAAAGTACCCATGTAACCAAACACTTTTATCAAGACTGGAAATTCCAAGGATTTAGAGGTTACCTCCCGGGAGCCAGAGGCAAAGATCAGACCTATTTTGGGTGAGCTTACTTCTTTACTGCACACAAGGTCAACACCATGGTTCAGGAATCCAGAATATGACTTTGATCAGGATACACAACTGGTACCCTCCATGACATGAGTGCTAAAGCTGAAAGATGCATAATCTTTGATTTCCCCTTTATTCATTAAATGTGAATTCAGAATGTAAAACAAAAAAAAATCAAACACAATGTTTGACCCTGTTTTTCTTTTCAAAATGTGATATAGTTTAGAATAAAAATTTCTGCCATTTTAGAAAAAAAATTTCTTCCTTTGGTAGTTTTAAAAAGTCCCTTTTACATTTCAGGAGTTCAGACATCTGACACTGCATTGAGGTACTTGTTTATTTTATCCATTCTCTTTGGATTCTAGTTCTACAACTTTTATAGTCAAGATTTCAGGATTTTCTATTCCATTTCTTGTAAGCTTCTATCCCTCAGAGGGTTTTTAAAAATTCTTAAAAGCTTTATTCTCTTTCAATCGCTGGACATTTTCCAGGTTTGTTTCTTAAGGTATGGAAGGCAGAAGTTTACATTCTATTCCATGGAGCACCAGTTTTGATGAGCCAAGGAAAAATTAAGCTCTTGACCATGAAATAAGCTCCATGCACGTAGGGATTTTTTTTTTTTTTAACTTTCACTTGTGTGGCCCTGTGCCTATTGCACAACTTGACACATATACAGACACTCAGTATATATTTGTTTTGTCAAATAACAGTTTTCAAAAAGTTAAAAACCTGACCCTTGCACAAATTTAAACAAGCAGGTATCAAAGATACCGTTAATTCATTAATGAAAGAAGCCAGCATGGTAGTAATTCTAAAACAGGCACTGATAGAATTCTGGCACAAGATTGCTAGGTTAGATTTTAAAAATGGTTACTATCAACCAGGACAATAAAATTGTAACTGTGGGCTTATCTTTTTTACTGCACAGAAATCATTTGTATTTCTGCTTTGATAAAATCCATTTGCATTGCTCTAGGACAAAAATCATTTTTTGTAATGTCAAGTTGTTCTTTGTTGCCTCAGGGGCTTCTGAGGGACAGCACTTGCCCTGCTTGCTTTGAGCTTCTTCCTAGTTGTTACCCATTTCTGGGTACCCAACCTCAGAATGTATGTTCAAGCCATAAGCCTCATCATGACTTCCTCATTTTACCCTTTCTCTCCTTTCCACGTAGACCTGGTAGTACTCAAATTACCCAAGGGGAATGCTTCCTGAGTACCACGGGTTACTTTTACCCTTACCCGTGGGTCCTTGCTCTGCTGTCTCACTAAACTAAGAAATTTGGGTGATTTTATGTGGTCCTTTTGGCATGCTATGTCCCCTCTCTAGGACCAGTGAATATAATATATCCTTGAATTTCACATGCCTTTCGTGTGTAATTTCTGTGGCCATGTTAGAGACCTCAAAGACCCCACTAAGAGAATTTAATTCCCCAATTAGAATTCAGTTGATACCAGCTTTTCATAAATTAGCATCTGTCCTTTCATAATTATAAAGTATTCTTATCCGTATTTTTTTTTAAAATGTAAGCCAAATGAAGAATTCCTAGTAATATTGGAGCATCTAATCTTATCTGTCAATTCAAGATATTAAAAGATATACCCTTCTTTTTTTGTGCTTTTTTTTAAGGATACAGCTGCAGCATATGGAAGTTCCCAGGCTAGGGGTTGAATTGGAGGTACAGCTGCCACCCTACACCACAGCCACAGCAACGCCATATCCAAGCCATGTCTGCAGCCTACACACAGTTCACGGCAATGCCAGATCCTTAACCCACTGAGTGAGGCCAGGGATCAAACCCGTGACCTCATGGATACTAGTCAGATTTGTTTCCACTGTGCCAAAACAGGAACTCCCAAGATACACCCTTCTTGATTTCCACGTGCAAGAAGTTGTTAGTTTATTTGTAACTTGATTTGTTTTATATCAAGCCCAGTGTTTTAATTCTAGTTACTTTTCGTCTATATTTATTCAGATTCAGGCATATAGTAGGCACTCAATAAATATTTATAGAATTAATAAATAAAGACAGAATTTATCTAGTTATTCTGGCCCTGAGGGAGTCATATCCAAATTATTTTATTTCAATACACTTGCTCATGCTTATGAGAGCAGTGAGAGTGGGGAAATTAAGAACTATAGTATCAGACCAACATGGTCTCAAATCACAGTTCTGCGCTGTATTGGTTGTTTAGTTTTCAGGAAACTACTTAACCCCTCTAAGCTTTAATTTTCCTTCAGTAAAATGGAGATAATAATATCTACCTTGCCAGTGTGTTGTAAGCATTGATACATACATAGAGGATCAGTCATAATGTGTGCAGAATGTTTCATACAGATTTGCAGTAAAATGGTAGGATATGGCTGTCATGGTCAATTCGATCTGCTATAGCAAATTATCATAGACTGGGTGGCTTAAATAACAAACATTATTTCTCTCAGTTCTGGAGACTGGAAAAACCAAGATTAAGGCACCAGCAGGTTCAGCATCTGGTGTGGGTACCCACCCTGGTTTGTATTAGATGGTCATCTTCTTGTCATATCTGCCAGAGCAGAGAAGAGGAGAAGAATCAAGCCCTCTCCGTCTCATAAAAGCACTAATCCCCTTATTAGGCATCACCCTACAACCAAATTACCTCCTAGAGGCTCCATCTCCAAATACCACCACATTGAGGATGAGGGTTTCAACATATGAATGGGGAGGGCACAAAAATTTGGTTCATAGCAGCAGCCTAAAACATGATTAAAAAATAGGAGAATTTACTGCCATCTAACAAAATAATGAAGGAAATCACAAATGATGAGCAATCAAAGTGGAGATATAAGACTTTCTCTTAAAATTTGTGACAGTTTCCCATTGGGCAAACGAATTAAGCACTTCTACTTATTATCCTATTATTGTTTTAACTTTAAGAATTATTTAGGGTATAGTTTGAAAGATTTGTCATTTGTTGATAGCAAGTAGTCTCTGTGGCTTCCTGACCTTGTGAGACCTAAGAATATTGTAGCTGGATCAAGATTTCTGAGTGTTCTAAGTTACTGACTTAAAGTCCTTAGTTAAGGTAAGTGTTCCAGTTACTTTTGCTTTGTAACAAATAAACCCAAAAGTGAGAGGCTTAAACCAACCGTATTATTATGCTCAAAGATCTGTGGGTCAGGAATCTAGAGAGGGAATAGCCAGGGGGGTTTGCCACTTTCTGGGATATCTGGGGCCACAGTTGGAAGAATATGGAGATAGGGGGTGACTTAATGACTGGGAATTGGAATCATCTGGAGGTTTGTTCGCTCATATGTCTGGCATCTGGACTGTGATGGCTTACAGACTGGAGCTGCTGACTAGAGGATCTGTGTATGACTCCTGTGTATGCTTGGCTCCCTTTCAGCATAGTGGCCTCTGGGTAGTTGGGCTTCTTACGTAGCAACTCAGGGCTCCAGGCACAAGTATTTGGTCAGATGCATTGCCTTTTATGACAACCTCAGAAGGCACATACCATCTCTTCTATATATTCTATTCGTTGTAGTGGTCCTAAGCCCACTTAAATTCAAGCAGAGGAAACATAGACCCTACCACTTGGCAGAATCAGATTACGGAGAAGAATGTGGGATAGGGCCATCTTTGAAAAATAAAATTTGCCACCACGAGTGATTTTGTAAAGGCTAGTTCACATTAGAATATGAAATGAAATATGCCCTATAGTTGTCAATTAAAAGGGTATTTCCTTTTAATTGAGCTATTGGCATTGCATTCAGCTAGTCATACACAATTTTCTTTGTGATGGGGTTTTCTTTTTTTTTAATCTTTTTCCTAATACTGCATTTTCTTAGTTTGGGTTCATTACCTTACTGATAAAGCTGTTTTAATATTTAATCTATTCCCAGTTTCCAAATCATTTTCTCAATGCCCATCAATTCCTTATAAGTGGTTAATTTAAATGGCCTTTGAAGCATGACTGCATCTGGCTAAGGCAAATCTAAATGTCAACCTTGGAAGCATCCGGTGACATTCAGATGACTCCTTTCAGTATAGGGACTCATTTTTCTATCATGTGGCATATCTTGTCAAAAGAAGGTCAGAGATTGTGCCTTTCCTACTCAACATTTTTAGTGTTGTTGAAAAAACTGCCACCTGAGAGCCATGAACACATGCTTTCGTCCCTGTCACCCCATTTCGTTGTGTGAAATGGTACAAGTTTCTTAAAAATTATAGATTAGTTTCCTCATCTATATACTGAAGATAAAAACCCCCATTTTATAGTGTTGTAACAGGGAAATTATATAGTCAAAGAAACTTAGAGGACCCAGTTTGTAATAAGAACTCAATAGTAGCTAATGATAAGAATAACTACCTTTGCATTTTCTGTGCCCATAAACTCCCTTTCAGTATAATAAACCTTGATTACGCTCTTGCACTGGGAATGGTGGTTTCACTGGAAAAGTAAGGGAGGAAGTGTCTACATTAGGGATAATCTTTGAAGAAAGTGTCTTCCTCTTCGTTACCCTTTATGGTAGCAGAAAAACATTCACCTGAGAGCAATAATAAGCCAGGAAATGCAACCTCAGGAACCTGGGGTTGATGGGGGGCATCTTTTTTGAAGGATGTTCTATATCTAACAGGTTCTTCATGGATGGTGACTGGGCTGTTAGGAGGGCAGTGAAAACAATTATTTTCAAATGAGATGTCCCTTTGCCTGACCGCCATGGGATTTTTACACCGCACTGTAAAAATACAAACATATTTAGGGATGTACTAAAACTTCAGCAATATATGCCATGCAAGAAATATAAGAAGAGCAAAATGTAAGAGAGGATTTTCTCTTGTCCCTTGGGATTTCTCTGCTTAAAATCTCTCTTTAATCTCCAATTATTGTAATAGTCATTATAAAGATGAAAAATGTTATTGCATTATTTAAACTGTGAAAAAGCTTTAATTGACTTGGATTTATTGTCTTTCTGTGCGGCAGGTGGTGAAGTTCACCAGATCCTTTGAATTGATGTCCCCAAAGTGCAGTGCCGATGCTGAGAACAGGTAGGGCTTGTGAGTTTCTGTTTTGTCTTTAATCCTCATCTTTGGTCCTTGGTGTTGGCAGCATTGCATAATTTTTGAGGATAGGGGTTGCTCTTTCTTTAGATCACCAAGTACAGTCAAATATCATCACTCTTCTGTATTTCAGGGCTTAAATAAAAACTATAGCATAAAAATACATGTGTATGTGTCTAAAACTGCCAATGAATAAAGTCAATTTTTAGATGTACCCTAACTATATGAATAACTTTTTTTTTCTTTGTTCTGGCCCTTTGTTAATCTTCCTTCCTTTTGTTTGCTTGTGTCTGGCCAATAATAACCCCTTGGGAAAAAAGTAAGTTTCCAGTAATTCACTTTTTGTCCCAATTGGTATCTTTGTGGCTATAGCAGGGTGAATGGAGAGTTGAGGACAGTCATTGGATTTCTATTAGCTTTCCGCTACCCGGAATAATAGTTGGGCTGCTACAAAAAAGGATTTCTCTTTATTTTGGTCACCTCTAGAAGAAGGGCTGAAAAATAGTGAAATTGACTAAAATGCAAGAAAATGGGGAAAGACAAGTAAAGCATTTAGGACAGCATGATAATATTTCCAATGGCGGTAGTATCAGCAAGATAAACAGCTTCCATTCATTGAATGCTGAGTATGCCAGGCACTATTCTAAATGTTTGCTATGCATTGAATTCCCCCAAATAACCCTGTGGAGTAGGTATTGTTACCCAGGCATGACGGAGGAGAAAACCAAGGTTCAGTGAGCTTAAGTGACTTTTTCGAAGTCCAGCAGCCAGTAAGTGGTAGTCCCATCTCAGGACAAGATCACCTGCGTAAGACCCTCCCCAACCTTGAGTCTGGATCCCATTGCCACACATAATTTACAGTCTGCTAATTCATCTTATGTAGTGAATGTCTGCTGGATTAATATTTCCCAAATCTGGCTGGATCAATCAGAATCAAGCTTGGAAAACTGAATAAAACCTAAATTCTCAGAACCCACATGAGTGATTTTGATTCAGTATGTCAAAAGTGAAATCCTAAAGATCTATATATTCGAAAGGCTCCCCGGGTAATACCAGTTTCAAGATGTAATAGTTGAGGGTAATTTGATTTCATATGTCTGTTATTGCCTTTAAGTTCAGAAAATAGAAATCAGCACATTAAAACAGACACTTTAGTTACTTCACATTTTATCAAGTATGTGAAATTTAAGAGCTCTTTGCTACATCCTGTGTAATACTTAGAGAGTATTCTTGAAAAGTCAAAATTATAGTGATACACAGGGGTACGGGGGGATTTGGGGTTGCGAAGGAACTGTTCTACATCTTGTGGTGGCAGTTATACAACTGAATCTGTCAAAATTTTGCAGAACTGTACACTTAAAAAGGATACATTTTACCATTTATAAATAATACCTTTAAATGGGGAAAAAAAGAGTTCTTTTGTTTTCACGAAAATGTATTTATGTTCACATCTTTATTTTAATTCTTTAAAGTGGTTTTTATTTTTTCCATTCTAGCTGGTTTACGTGTTCTGTCAACTTTCTACTGTACAGCAAAGTAACACAGTCACACATACACATATACATTCTTTTTCTTACATTATCCTTCATCATGGTCCATCATAAGTGACTAGATGTAGTTCCCAGTGCTACAAAGCAGAACCTCATTGCTTATCCGTTCCACAGGCAATAGTCTGCATCTATTAACCCCAAATTCCCAGTCCATCCTTCTCCCTCCCCCTACCCCTTGGCAACCACAAGTCTGTTCTTCAAGTCCATGAGTTTCTTTTCTGTGGAAAGTTTCATTTGTGCCAAACATTAGATTCCAGATATAAGTGTCATCATATGGTATTTTTCTTTCTCTTTCTGACTTACTTCATTTAGTATGAAAGTCTCTAGTTCCCTTGAGGTTCACAACACAGCTATAGTTAATATCAGCTAATCTGTACCTAAAAAAGATTTAAACATAGAGTGTTTCTAATAGTGGGTTTAGCCATTTTCCTAAAAATTTCATGTAAAATAACATGAAATACATCCAGAAATATCTATTCATACTTACTCCTTTAGCTAGTTATGGCCTCATATAGGTAATCTCTCTCCTATATGAGGGAGAAAGGCTTTATGAAGTTATTAAAACATTCTTAAATATTGTTCTTTAAAAAAAAAAACTACTGAACATGTCCTCATGGTAACTGCAGAGTTAAATATTTTTGGTCTTTTGATTATTTTTAATGCTGAGAGAACCTCCATGTCAAAATGAAATGACCCAAGGCCCAGACTGCCCTTGGGAAACTTTCTAATAATAAAAAAGAAAGAAAAAAGAAAGAAAGGTCAGATTTTCTTTAAAGAGACATTTGAAAAGTGCCTTTGAACTTTGACATTATCAGCTAGTATGCTCCATCATTCTATTTGTGGCCTTTGTGTAGAATGTCCATTTAACTCAGAAGACCTTTCCTGCATTGTCTAGTAATTTTCCTCTTGTGGATGTGGGATCCTTTTGTCATTTACTGGAAGTTAAAGGAATAAAGACAAGTGGCTCTAGCATTTACTTCACCAGTGGCCATGGAGAAGACATTGAAACAGGTTATGAGTCTACAAATCACAGCCTGCTCTCAGCATGTTGTAAATCTTTCCTTTAACCTTTCATCACTTAACATCTTCACTACAGGTAATGTTCATTAGATGCCTTAATCTTCTGTACATCATTCAGAGTTATAATGGAATGACTCTTGAAGATAATGTCTGTGGCTTCATGTAACAGTGTTTCAGGGCACAATTTCAATTCTGATGAACTCTGATTTAAGGCTTGCTGATTTTTACAGACATTCCTTGAAGACTTTTTCTAAAAAACCAGCTTTGTTGCTGACTCATCATTTCTGCCTACTATCTTAAGTGGCTAACTCCTTTTGTCATGGCCATTCTCCTCTTGATCTCCATGTAACTAATACCAAACAATTTGAGAGTTGGAAATGATTTGATCCATTGCTGTCTCCATCAGGCATGTACCTCCTCTGGGACATCCTTGATGACCTTTTTTAGTGATAAAATTATCACTGTGTCACATGGGCTTTTTCTACTGATAGGGAGTTCTAATGATTGGAAAGGCATTTTATGTTGAATCATATTCCTCTACCTTCTACGTATTTGTCCTAAATTTGTCGACTGGAAGTAGTTATCCCTTCATTAATTTTGTTTCTTCATTTAACGGCCTTATGTTGAGTACTACACTGTGCTAGGTCCTCTGATTAGGTAATAGGGCTGTGGAGATTTTTTTTTATATATCAGCAGTCTCTGCCCTCAAGGATCTAGAGGCCAATGGACAGGGGTAAGAGTAGGTTAAGAATATAATATAACCATAACCAGATTTCACCAGGCTTCCAGACCATGGCTATAAATAGAGTCACAGTAACAGTGATCATTTATACTTAGCTGTTTGGTCATTTCTCCTTTACAGTTTAAGAACCAGAGCCCTTTGCAAAAACTGCTCTTGAAGTAGCTTTGGGAATCCACAAGATTAAAAAAAAGTTTACCTTTTTTTTTTGTTCAATCATCATTTCTTCCAAGTGCTCATCCCTAACTTCTCTCCCTCTAAACATGGTAGAGCAGTATCTGCTGGGCGTGAGCTTCCTGGCCCTCTCCAGAATTCCCATGAACAGGGAGTTCCCATTGTGACACAGTGGAATGGAATTCGATTAGTATCCATGAGGATGCAGGTTCAATCGCTGGCCTTGCTCAGTGAGTCAGGGATCTGAGGTTGCCACAAGCTGCAACATAGGTCACAGACCTGGCTCGGATCTGGTATTGCTGTGGCTGGCTGTGGCTTAGGCTGACAGCTGCAGATCTAATTCAGTCCCTACCCTGGGAACTTCCATATGCCATGGGTGCGGCCCTAAAGAGCAAAAAAAAGAGAGAGAGAGAGAGAGAATTCCCATGAGCACAACTGGACTCCTCCCTAGCCCTGTACCACAGCTCCCCTGTCCCTGTCTCAGATGCACTGGTGGCCTTTCCAAATCCAAGCAAGGCTGTGTAATTAAAGATGTGGAAAGAAGTTTCACTTTCCCTACTATGTGTTATACTATGTTGCCTGGCCCCTAATCAGCCCTGCACGTACTTCATTTTTTTTTTTTAGAACTCTTTTAGTTTCTAAAGCTTTTGTCTGCAGTCCTTCTTTGTCCATAGGACTCAGACTTAGTGTTTGGGCCAGGCTTAGGAATCAGACCTAAGACTGAGGACCACCATTAAGTTGTTCTTTTTGTTTCCACACCTTTCTTCCATATTGGCCACCAGGCTCAGACGTTCAAATCCTCCTTCTCACAGTCCCTTCCCCTTCATGCACATCAGCTTGTGTAAATAAATGGCCCCTCCTGTACAATGTTCCCCATCTTAGCCTTGTATGTCCTGCTCTCGAGTAAGTCAGTGGCTGCAAAGCAGTTCAGTACTTTCGTCTTTTTTTAGGGCCGCACCCACAGCATATGGAGGTTCCCAGGCTAGAGGTCGAATTGGAGCTACGGCTGCTGGCTTACACCACAGCCGCAGCAACATGGGATCCAATCCAAGTCTTCAACCTACACCACAGCTCATGGCAAAGCTGGATCCTTAACCCACTGAGTGAGGTTAGGGATCAAACCTCATAGATGCTAGTCAGATTCGTTTCCACCGAGCCACGACGGGAACTCCAATTCAGTACTTTCTATAAAAAGTTTGTGCAAAGTGGTATTTTAATATAAAGGATGAACACCCAACGCATCAGGGAAAAATGGAAGGTGATCCCCAGGGAAAGCTTTCAGATGTGGTAAAACTTCATTTAGGTCCTGTAGGATGATAGGAAGTTAGTGTGACACAACTATCTTCCAGTGAGAGGAAACTTTGTAAACAGAAGCATTAGAAGTGTGAGAGGAAAAGTGGCATGTATAAGGATCTTTAATTAGATCAGTGAGCTGTTGTCACAAGGGTCATCATAATTGCTATTGTTGGCCCTTAGTTCTTCCTGCAGGCATCTAGTTCCCCAGAATGTTGTCTGATTGGGGTTTGGATCCTATCAGTTCCTTCTCAGATGCTCAAACCCTTTTTCTTTTCTTTCTCTCTCTCTTTTTGGGGCCACACCTAAGGCATATGGAGGTTCCCAGGCTAGGGGTCATATCGGAGCTGTAGCTATTGGCCTATGCCACAGCCACAGCAGCATCAGATCCGAGCCATGTCTGTGACCTAACAGTTCATGACAACGCCGGATCCTTAACCCACCGAGTGAGGCCAGGTATTGAACCTGCATCCTCATGGATCCTGGTCAGATTCGTTTCTGCTGAGCCACCACGGGAACTCCTCAAACCCTCTCAGTTGGCCTGGAGACTAGCTATGTACCTGCTTTTTCACAAGGAAGTAACAGCAGTTACAAACATATTGAGGTTTGTGTCTTGAAAATCATCTGGGCAGTGGTATGTAAGAACCAGAGGAATAACAAGCTAAAGCCACCAGCTGATTAAATCTATTGCCCCACCTGCCTGGCAATGGTTCAGTCCTGGAAGACTTCACAGATCCACTGTCTTTACCCTTTTCCAGGTCAGCAACTGCTATTTTCAGATTTTATGGCCCCCAGACTCTTTCCAACCCTTTGTGTTCTCCCCTGGATGTGCCCCAGCTTGCACAAGTCCTTCTTAAAGTGGTGTTTCTTAGACTGGAACATGATTTTTCAGTTTGCTCCTGAAACAGAACAATTAGAAAGAGATACATGCCTTTTTTTTTTTTTCAGAATATCATACTGTTGATGCATTTATTATTTACAATCATCTTGTGTTGTCAATGATGACCTTTAAACAAATTAAGATCTTCTCTGATCCATTCAACTCCCACTCTGCTCATATCTCACTTTAGGAGCTTTCCTGTGAAGCCCAGTTTAATAATATTTAGTGAATTGGCCTGAATAAACTTGCTTTAATCTCCTATTCAGGCTTTAATAAGCCTCTTTTCTATGCTCACTGAGAACAGGTAATCTAAAAGGCCTATATACTTAGAAATGGAAAAAAAAATTATGGATATTTTAAGAGTTAGAAAATTTTATTTAGTTTAAAATATATTTAGCCAGATTTTATTGATATATCTCCAGGTATAAATATGCGTGTATTGGAAATTGCACTTTCTTAGCTCTGCTACTTAAGGCATAAAAAAAATGTCTATAATTTCTAGAAGATAACAACTGGCTAAAAGGGAATTTTCACACAATCATTTAAAAGAATGTAGTGGAAATAAATATTGTTTAAAACGCAAACCCTATTACCACTTTGGCCTTTTGATGAGTAAGGGGGCTGAGGAGAGAAAATTTATTTCAGTGGGAAACAATCTTTTTTTAAAAAAGCTTAATCTTTTACTATATTTTTCATTTGTAACAACTAAGAGGGGAGGAGGAAGATAAAGATAGAAATCTCAGAGCAGTTAAAGGGCAAGATCCTTTGTTTAATGAGCCTTTCAGCATACAGGTCAGCCTGGAGGGTGAAGAGATAAAATGAATTGTTTGAAAAGATGAGGGGGTGTTGTAGGCAGAGTAGTAGTCCCCCAAAATATCCAAGTCTAAATCCATGGAACTTGTGGATGTCATATGGCAAAATGGGCTTGGCAGATCTGATTAAGAATCTTGAAAAGGGGAGACTATCCTGGATTATCTGGATGGGTCCAGTGTAATCATAAAGATCCTTGTAAGTGGAGATGTGACAGTAGAAGCGGAGGTCAGCGTGTGCAGCTTGAGAAAGGCTTAACCTGCTATCGCTGGCTTTGAAGATGGAGGAATGGAGCCAGGAGCCAAGGAATGTGGGCAATCTCTAGAAGTTGGAAAGGCCAAAAAATGAATTCTACCCTAGAGAATTTTAAGAAAATACCTTTGTGCTGTTTGAAGTCCCTCAAGTTTGTGGTAATGTGTTACAAGAACAACAGGAAACAAATACAGGGGTTTGAATTTAAAAGGAGTCCAAGAAGAAGACAGTTCATGGGAAAAAAATGAAGGAATAAGGATAAGGAGAGAATCAGTGGAGCTGAGTAACATGGGCAGAGACTGAAACTTGTGGGGAAACGTGACCAGTGAGAAATTCCCAGGAATTGGGCAGCTGGAGGATTGTGTGAACTGTATGCTCTACTCAATTTAAAAATATTACATCTGCTTTGTCTTTTGCTTGATATTCAGTCTGCTGTCTTCAGCTGCCACTCACACCTCATAAAACTAAAAATGTATGTTTTTACAGACTACCACTGAGAATACAGAGGTGGAAAAAATGAGAGATCTTTAACACTCAAATAGAAATATTCAAGTTACTGAGTTCCTGTCGTGGCTCAGTGGTTAACGAACCTGACTAGTATCCATAAGGATGTGGGTTCGATCCCTGGCCCTGCTCAGTGGGTTAAGGATCCAGCATTGCCGTGAGCTGTGGTGTAGGTCGCAGAGGTGATTTGGATCCCGCATTGCTATGGCTGTGGTGTAGGCCGGCAGCTACAGCTCCGATTCAACCCCTAGCCTGGGAACCTCCATGTGCCACAGGTGTGGCCCTAAAAAGACAAAAAAAAAGACAAAAAAAAAAGAAGGAAATATTCAAGTTACAAATTTGTTCTAATTTAAATATTATTGCAGTAAAACTTATTCCCTCAGTGTAGTGGGTTGAACAGTATCTCCTCAAAATCTATGAGCATCTGAAACCTTAGATTGGGACCTTACTTGGAAATAGTTTTTGCAGATGCAGTTAGCTAAGGATCTGAAGATGAAACCATGCTGAATATACATGCTGAGTTTTCTGCATGGGCAATAAATCCAGTGACTGGTGTCCCCATAAGAAAGGAGAGGACATATAGCAACACGGAAGAGAAGTCAGTGTGAAGACGGAGGCAGAGATTAGAGTGATAAGCACAAAGCCCAGGAATACCAGGAGCCACCAGAAGCTGGAAAAGGCAATGAAAGATTCTCCCCAGAGCCTTTGGAGGGAGCATGGCCCTGCAATACCTTAATTTCAGTCTTCAGGCCTCCAGAATATGAGAGAATATGTTTCTCATGCAAGGCACCAAATTTATAGTGCTTTGTTATAGCGGCCCTAGAGACTAATACACTCAGTTATTAAATAAGGAAGATAAAACAGAGAATGTCTGTTAAATGTCTCTTCTAGCAACAAAGTTCCACAAAGCTATGATTCTGTGCATCCATTATTGTGCACAATAGTGATTTCTTATTTAATTAGCGCAAAAGTGTTAACTGTCATTGAAAGTCTATTATGTGTCACACCTATGTTGTCTTCTCACAAGTGCCCAGTGAGTCACATGGTACTGTTCTCACTTTACAAATGAGGATCCTGAGCCTTGGAGAGGTTAAGTAACTTGCACACATTTGCAGGTTTTAAGTGCTGAGCTTGTAGGTGTAGTCTGAGAGCAGCACTTCTGGCCATACTACCAGCCCTCCTGCAAGCTTAGGTCTTCAATAAGATTACCCTATGATTTAGCATTGACATGAAAAGTTTTACATAAAAAACAACATGGAAACAATAAGTGAAATACATATTTGATGTTAGTGATACAAATGTTTATTGTTAGAAAACTGACCCCAAGTCTATATGTTCTTGCAAACTACAACCAAGGAAGAAGCTCACAAGGATATAAAGCTGTGCTATATTTTGTTACTAAAATACATACTAAAGGATCATTTACCACATGCCAAGTCATGCAACTGAAGACAGTAGAAATTGATACTCACAGTAAGTGAAAGGAATTTCAAAACAATAACCATAAGTGTAACCAAATTCATGCATGATGCGGGACTGTTATTAAAGTATGGAATATCAGTTTGTCAAAATTTTCCAGTATATTGGAAGCTGCTTAACTTCCAGTGACAAGTGATTCAATTGAGGAAAAAGGAAAATGAATTTAATCAAATACTAAATGCTGAGAAAATTACAGTGTCTTTTGACAGGCCTCTCAGTGCCAAGGTACTAAAATGATCAACCTCAAGAACGTAGGTGACAAAATGTAGCATTTCAACATGATGCCATGCATAACAGCAGAGGAATAAAACTTGCTACCATATTTAATTTTAAATAAATAAAAAAAAAAACTAAATGTGGTAAACAGAATTGGGGCCCCCATGACCTTCACCTTGGTCATCATATTTGTGAACATGTTACATTTCATGGCCAAAGAGACTTTGCAAATGTAATTAAGGTTGTTGATCAATTGATGCTAAAATAGATTATTCTGGGATTAACTAGGTGGGCCCAATGTAATCACAAGCCCTTAAATACAGAGCTTTCTCCCAGATGAGGATTGAAAAGGAAGTCAGAGAGATGCAGCGGAAGAGGGAAGACAGATAAACTTCAAGCATGAGCAAGATTCAGCACATATTACTGGCTTAAAAATAGGGTGTCAAAAAAAAACAGGACCTCAGTGCTACAACTACAGAAATTTAATTCTTCCAACAACCCGAATGAGCTTGTTTCTTCCCCAGAATCCTCAGAAAAGAATGCAGTTCTGTCAACACCTCGATTTTGGTCTTTTGAGGTTCTAAGCAATAAATCCGTCTGACAAATGCCATGACAAACCTCTGATCTCCAGAACTTTGAGATAATAAAAAGTTTTTGTTCACTGAGTTATATGAAACAATTGGCCTAAGGGGACCTGCTGTATTGCACAGAGAGCAGTATTCTGTGATAATCTATGTGGGAAAAGAATCTGAAAGAGAATGAATGTGTGTACATATATAACTGAGTCACTTTGTTATACAGCAGAAATTATCACAGCCTTGTAAATCAACTGTACTTCAATAAAAGTTTTAAAAAAGGTGTCTTAAAGTGCTAATCTTGTAGTAGTTTATTATGCAGAAATAGGAAATGAATGCAATATTAGTGTATGAGTTTGAACCCGATCTCATATGAGAATGAGATTGAACTCAATGTTAAGTGTATGTTTGTGTGTGTGCGCGCATGCACATGAATACACACTCCTGCAGTTGGATGACAGCTGATGAATGAGCCGTGTACAGCCATGTGGAACAGATGACTAGGAGCCTGACATAACCTTCCAAGTTATGTTAGGTCTTGACAGTTTTCAGACATGTGTCTCCACAGTAAAAGAATTGCTGGTGGCATGAGTGGACAACAACTACCTCTTAAAATTTCTGTCAAAAAACCAACCAATGAACATTTGAGGGAGGATTGTGAGTCTGGTTGTTGCTCATTCTAAGTTCAGTAGAATGACAGCATCAGAACTTGCAGGAGGGGTTTGGCAACTCGGAAGAGAGTCCTGGACCTGATAGTGGAGCGCTCTTCTAAGAAAGGCTGCATTCTAATGACTCAAAGGATAATAGCTGTGAACACTTAAGACTCTGTATTGAAAAGTGATTCAGAAGAGTGACACTGAGTTTGAAGAAGCTTTAGAAATATCTTAGTCAATTTATTTTACTTATAATTTTTCCTTTTATGTATAATTAATTTGTATAGTTTGAATTTTCCTTCAAGAATGCTGTATGATAATTTATGTCTAATCTAAAAGATCTTTAAAATAAGGGAGTCCCCTTCATGGCTCAGTGGTTAACGAACCCATCTAGTATCCATGAGGATGCAGGTTCAGTCCCTGGCCTCGCTCAGTGGGTTAAGGATCCAGTGTCGCCTGGCAGCTGTAGCTCCAATTCAACCCTAGCCTGGGAATCTCCATACACTGCGAGTGCGACCCTAAAAAATCTTTAAAATAAGATTAAAATATTTTCAGCGATAAGCACACATTGACTCATTGCAGCATTTTTTCTCTTGATGGTATTGTAGATTTAATGAGATAGTATGACTTTTCCACACACTGCTTTTCTTATGGCTTTTCTATCCTTTAGCTCATCTACATCTACCCCTGCAGGTACATATATCTCAAGTTAGAGACGCACCTAGGAGACCTTTAGGGTTTCTTTCATTTTTAAAATTGTACAGCCCTGTGATTCTTCTCAACATTAGTTTTCTAGGTTTCACATTTTTTAGGTTAGAATACTGAAACATATTTCAATGCCTTACTGATTTTTTTCTTTTCCTTTGCAATTCTGTGTGGAATCCAGTTTTGCAAACAAATTACTCCTTCCAGCCTTCCTCACTCTCTGTAACTTCTTCCTTTAGGCTTCCAGCCCCCATGACCCAAATCTGGCCTTTTTTGAGGAAGGACTGGCTTCCATGAGATGTGGCTGTAATGAGACAAAACTATAGAATGAGCTCTATCATTGGTTCGAGGGTCTGTAAACAAGACTCCTAGAGATATTCTTTGTCCATCAGCAATGATATTTTCAGGAGTAAAGTTGGGATAGACTGTGTTATCCTGGAGAGGCTAAGTATGATGAGTAAGGATTTTGTTTATCACAATTTACTGGCATTATACTCTGAAGTCGTATTGTACATTTTATAATTCTGAGATGTATCTGGCCCAGGCGGGGTGACCTCCAGCACTATCCAGATTATAAATATGATTCGGGGCTCATGCTTTCAAAAAGTGATGTGACTCACCCTTTCTTTGTCATTACCACTCAAAGGTTGCTACTTTGATGAGGCTTTCGGGAATTAGAAATTCTGCCACTACCTTGGAGAATGTTGCTAAATATCTTTACCATAAGTCCTAACTGTGCCAGCTTCACTGTGTATCCCTCAGGTTGTGACTTCCAACCTAATTTGATTACAGCCTACAACAAAAATACATTTTATATCCAGCCCTAGTCAATGTAGATAAATATATACACAAATGCACACACACATATATCTAAAACAAGCTTCATGAAACTATACTTACCTTTATTATGTAGGTATATATCCTGAGTTATTCTATTCTTTATTTTTTTGGGGGGAGGGGGCTCTGTGTCCATAACATGTGGAAGTTCCCAGGCCAGGGATCAAATCCAAGCCACAGCAGTAACCCAAGCCACAGCAGTGACAATACCAAGTCCTTAACTGCTACCAGGTTAGGCCACCAGGGAACTCCTTATTTATTCTATTTTTAAGAAAAAAAAACAAAAACAAAACCTTCCTGCTGTTCTGAACCACAAAATTGATTTCGTGATTCACTATTTTGTGGTGACTCAAAACAAAACTTTAGACTTTTAAGCCCTTTCTGATCTACACATGCAAGTATGTGTGTTGCCTCATTGATAACCTCCTACTGGTTATTATTAAATATAGTAGTTGTGTGAAGCTGATTTTTCCCGAGCATTGGAGGACGTCTTCACTCAAATACACATTGTGTTTCAAGTTAAGCACCTTGGGGAGTGGTTTATTTGTGTAAGTTCTTTTTTTTATATATAATGATTTTAATTTTTTCCATTATAGCTAATTTCCAGTGTTCTGTCAATTTTCTACTGCATAGCAAAGTGACCCAGTCACACATACATGTATACATTCTTTTTTCTCACATTATCATGCTCCATCACAAGGGACCAGACATAATTCCCAGTGCTATACAGCAGGATCCCTTTGCTTATCCTTTCCAAAGGCAATAGTTTGCATCTCTTAACTCCAAATTCCCAGTCCCTCCCACTCCCTCCCTCTCCCTCTTGGCAACCACAAGTCTGTTCTCAGAGTCCATGATTTTCTTTTCTGTGGAAAGGTTCGTATGTGCCCTATATTAGATTCTGGATATAAGTGATATCACATGGTATTTGTCTTTCTCTTTCTGACTTACTTCACTTAGTATGAGAGTCTCTAGTTCCATCCATATTGCTAAAAATGGCATTATTTTGTTCTTTTTTATGGCTGAGTAGTATTCCATTGTGTATATATACCACATCTTCTAATCCAATCATCTGCTGATGGACATTTAGGTTGTTTCCATGTCTAGGCTATTGTGAATAGTGCTGCAATGAACATGCAGATGTGTGTGTCTTTTTCAAGGAAAATTTTGTCTGGATATATGCCCAGGAGTGGGATTCCTGGGTCATATGATAGTTCTATGCATAGTTTTCTAAGGTGCCTCCATACTGTTTTCCATAGTGGTTGTACCAATTTACATTCCCGCCAACAGTGCAGGAGGTTTCCCTTTTATCCATACCATCTTCAGCATTTGTTGTTTGTGGACTTATTAATGATGGCCATTCTTACTGGTGTGAGGTGGTACCTCATAGTAGTTTTGATTTGCATTTCTCTAAAAATCAGTGATGTTGAGCATTTTTTCATGTGCCTATTAGTCATCTGTATATCTTCTTTGGAGAAATGTCTATTCTTTTGCCAATTTTTCAATTGGATCGTTGGCTTTTTTGCTGTTGAGTTGTATAAGTTGTTTGTATATATTAGAGATTAAGCCCTTGTCACAAGTTGCATCATTTGACACTATTTTCTCCCATTCTGTAGGTTTTCCTTTTGTTTTTTCTATGGTTTCATTTGCTGTACAAAAGTTTGTCAGTTTGATTAGGCCCCATTTGTTTATTTTTGCTTTTATTTTTGTTGCTTTGGGAGACTGACCTGAGAAAACATTTGCAAGGTTGATATCAAATAATGTTTTGCCTATATTCTCTTCTAGGAGTGTGATGGTGTTTTGTCTGACATTTAAGTCTTTAAGCCATTTTGAGTTTATTTTTGTGCATGGTGTGAGGATGTGTTCCAATTTCACTGATTTACATGTGGCTGTCCAGTTTTCCCAGCACCACTTCCTGAAAAGTCTTTTTCCCATTCTACATTCTTGCCTCCTTTGTCGAAGATTGACCGTAGTTTTATTTCTGGGTTCTCTGTTCTGTTCCATGTCTGTTTTGGTCCCAGTACCGCACTGTTTATTACTGTGACTCTGTAATATTGCCCGAAGTCTGGGAGAGTTATGCCTCCTGCTTGGTTTTTGTTCCCCAGGATTGCTTTGGCAATTCTGGGTCTTTTTGTGTTTCCATATAAATTTTTGGATTGTTTGTTCCAGTTCTATGAAAAATGTCATGGGTAATTTGATAGGGATTGCACTGAATCTGTAGATTACTTTGGGTAGTATGGCCATTTTTACAACATTAATTTTTCCAACTCAGGAGCATGGAATATCTTTTCATTTCTTTGCATTGTCTTTAATTTCCTTGATTAATGTTTTATAGTTCTCAGCATATAAGTCTTTCACCTCCTTGGTCAGGTTTATTCCCAAGTATTTGATTTTTTGGGGGTGCAATTTTAAAAGGTATTGTACTTTTTTATTCCTTTTCTAGTATTTCATTGTTAGTATACAGAAATGCGACTGATTTCTGAATGTTAATCTTATATCCTGTTACTTTGCTGAATTTGTTGATCAGTTCAGGTAGTTTCTGGGTTGAATCCTTAGGGTTTTCTATATATAGTATCATGTCATCTGCATACAGTGACAATTTGACCTCTTCTCTTCCAGTTTGGATAACTTTTATTTCTTTTGTTTGTCTGATTGCTGTGGCTAGGACTTCCAATACTATGTTGAATAACAGTGGTGAGAGTGGGCATCTTTGTCTTGTTCAAGATTTTAGTGGGAAGGCCTTCAGCTTTTCTCCATTGAATATTATATTTACTGTGGGTTTGTCATAAGTTGTTTTTATTATATTAAGGTATGTTCCCTCTATGCCCACTTTGATAAGCGTTTTGATCATGAATGGATGTTGGACTTTTTAAATGCTTTTTCTGCATCTGTTGAGATGATCATGTGGTTTTTTTACTTTTCTTTTGTTAATGTGGTATATGACGTTGATTGATCTGCATACGCTGAACCATCCTTGTGAACCTGGGATGAATCCCACTTGGTCATGGTATATGATCTTTTTTATATGTTGTTGGATTCAGTTGGCTAAAATTTTGTTGAGAATTTTTGCATCTATATTCATCAGAGATATTGGCCTATAGTTTTCTTTTTTCCCGGTGTCTTTGTCTGGTTTTGGTATTAGGGTGATGGTGGCATCATAGAATGTCTTTGAGAGTGTTCGCTCTTCTTCAATCTTTTGGAAAAGTTTAAGGAGGATGGGTATGAGTTCCTATTTGTATGTTTGGTAGAATTTGCTTGTGAAGCCATTTGGTCCTGGACTTTGATTTATAGGGCATGTTTTTATTACATATTCAATTTCATTTCTAGTGATGGGTCTGGTCATTTGATCTATTTCTTCTTGATCCAGTTTTGGTGGGCTGTAAGTCTCTAGAAAGTTGTCCATTTCTTCTAGGTTGTCAAATTTGTTGGCATGCAATTGTTAATAGTATTCTCTTATGCTTTTTTGTATTTCTGCAATATCCATTGTGATACTTTTCTCCTTTTTCATTTCTTATGTTGTTTATTTGGTTTTTTTTCTCTCCTCTTCTTGGTGAGTCTGGCCAGAGGTTTGTCAATTTTGTTTACCTTTTCAAAAAACCAGCTCTCAGTTTTATTAATTTTTTTCTGTTATTTTTTGAATCTCTATTTTATTGATTTCCTCTCTGATCTTTATGATTTCCTTCCTTCTGCTGACTTTAGGCTTTGTTTGTTATTCTTTTCCTTTTACTTTTTTTTTTTTTTTTGGCTTTATCTAGAGCTGCACCTGCGGCATATGGAGGTTCCCAGGCTAGGGGTCTAACAGGAGCTGTAGCTGCTGGCCTTCGCCACAGCCACAGCAACGCGGGATCCAAGCCGCGTCTGCAACCTTCACCACAGCTCACGGCAACGCCGGATCCTTAACCCACTGAGCAAGGTCAGGGACTGAGCCCGCAACCTCATGGTTCTTAGTCGGATTCGTTAACCACTGAACCATAAAGGGATCTCCTGTTCTTCTTTTTCTAGTTCACTTAGGTGATGGGTTAAGTTGTTGATTTGAGATTTTTCTTCTTTTTTTGAAGAAAGCCTGCATTGCTATGAATTTCCCTCTGAGCACTGCTTTTGCAATATCCCATGTATTTTGAGTGGTTGTGTCTTCATTTGTCTTGAGGTATTTTTTAATTTCCATCTTGGTTTCTTCATTGATCCATTGGTTTTTTAGAAGCATGTTGTGTAGTCTCCCTGTAGTTAGTTTTTTCTCATTTCTTTTCCTGTGGTTGATTTCTACTTTCATGCCATTATGGTCAGAGAAGATACTTGCAATAATTTCTATACTCTTAAATTTGTTAAGGTTAGCTTTATGCCCCAGTATGTGATCAGTCCTTGAGAATGTTCCATGTGCACTTGAGAAGAATATATATTCTGAATTTTTTTGAATGTAATGTCCTAAAGATGTCAATTAAGTCTAATTTTTCTATTGTGTCATTTAGGATCTCTGTTGCCTTATTGATTTGTTGTCTAGAGGATCTGTCCACTGATGTGAGTGGGGTGTTAATAATAGGATCTGTCCTACTATTATTGTATTCCCAACAATTTCTCCGTTTATGTTTGTTAGTATTTGTTGTAGGTATATGGGTGCTCCTATATTAGGGATATATATATTGATGATTGAAATATCCTCTTCTTGAATGGATCCTTTTACCATTAAATAGTGTCCTTCTTTGTCTTTCT
The DNA here is from genome assembly GCA_004024745.2 of Catagonus wagneri. Taxonomy (NCBI): domain Eukaryota; kingdom Metazoa; phylum Chordata; class Mammalia; order Artiodactyla; family Tayassuidae; genus Catagonus; species Catagonus wagneri. Next base: position 30,732,617 of record PVHT020000141.1, on the reverse strand, counting down.
TTGTGGCCTTCATTTTAAAGTTTATTTTGTCTGATATGAGTATTGCAACTCCTGCTTTCCTCTCTTGTCCATTGGCATGAAATATCTTTTCCCATCCTCTTACTTTCGATCTATATGTGTCATTTGTCCTAAGGTGAGTCTCTTGTATACAGCAAGTTGTAGGTTTTTGCTTTTTTATCTAATCTGCCACTCTGTGTCTTTTGATTGGAGCATTCAGTCCATTGACATTTAAGGTAATTATTGATAGATATGTATTTATTGCCATTTTAAACCTTGTTTTCCAGTTGATTCTATGATTCTTCTTTCTTCCTTTCTTTTTTTGGTTGGATGATTTCCCTTTATTTTATGCTTGAGTACTTTTCTTTTTAGTTTTTGTGAATGTAATATTTGGTTTTGATTTGTGGTTGCCCTGTTTTTTAAGTATATTAACCCTTCCTGTATCTGTTTGCTTTAGCCTGATGGTCATATAGGCTCAAACACAGTATTAAAAAGAAAAAAAAGGAATTCCCATTTTGGCACAGTGGAAATGAGTCTGACTAGGAATGATGAGGTTGCAGGTTTGATTCCTGGCCTTGCTTAGTGGGTTAAGCATCTGGCATTACTGTGAGCTGTGGTGTAGGCTGCAAACATGCCTCAGATCTAGTGTTGCTGTGGCTGTGGCTGTGACATAGGCCAGCAGCTATAGCTCCAATTAGACCCCTAGACTGGGAACCTCCATATGCTGTGGGTACAGCCCGAAAAACACAAAAGCCAAAAAAGACAAATAAATAAAAAGGAAAAAAATGAATGTATATTTTCTTACTTTCCTTCCTCACATTCTATGATTTTGTAGTCCTTTTTTAACATCTTCATGTGTATCCTTTTGCTGTTCCTTGTGTTTATCATTACTTTTATAGTATTTTTTTTCCTCTCTTAGTTATATACACTGGTGTATTTAAGTGATTGCTTTTCAGTTGTGGTTTCCTCCATCCTATTTCTTCTTTTTTTTTTATAGAAGCCCTTTCAGCATTTCTTTTAGAATGGCTTTAGACTTGTTGTACTCTTTTAGCTTTTGTTTGTTGCAGAAATTATTTATTTCCCCTTCTATTTTAAATGATATTCTTGCTGGATAGAGTATTCTAGGCTGCAGTTTTTTTCCTTTCAGAACTTTAAGTGTGCCTTGCCACTCCCTTTTGGCCTGTAGTGTTTCTGTAGAGAAATCAGCTGATAGCCTTATGGGGGTTCCCTTATAATTAACACTTGATCTTTCTCTTACTGCCTTTAGAATCCTCTCTTTGTCTTTAACTTTTGCCATTTTTATTATAATATGTCTTGGTGTGGGCCTATTTAGGTTCAGCTTGTTTGGGGCCCGCATTGCTTCCTGTATCTTGATGTCAGTTTCCTTTAGATTTGGAAAGTTTTCAGACATAATTTCTTCAAACATATATTTTCAATCCCCTTTTCTTTTCCTTCTTCTTCTGGAATTCCTATTATGCGTAGATTGGCCTGCTTCATATTATCCCATAGATCTCTTATATTGCTTTTGCGTTTTTTCATTTAGTTTTTTATCTGCTGTCCTGATTGGGTGATTTCCATTATTCTATCTCCCAAGTCACTAATTCATTCCTCTGCATTATTCATTCTTCTTTTTAGTAACTTTAGCTCCGTTTGCATCTCTGTGAATGTATTTTCTAAGTTCCTCCTTATATTTTCTAGTTCCTTTCCAAAGGAATCTGTATTACTTTTTATCTCCACTCTTAATTCGTTGATATTCAGCCTTAATTCCTTCAGTATTTTCGCTGTCTCCCTTTTGAACTCAGTATCTATTAGACTGTGGAGGTCTGTTGCATTGTTTGCTACTTCAGGTGAATTCTCCTGTTCCTTTAACTGGGTATGGTTTCTGAGCTTCTTCATCTTGCTTATGTTTTTCTTTTTCTCTGAGTTTAGGGAAGCCAAACTGTAGTCTTGGGGAACTGCTTCTATGCAAGAGCACCTGTTTGTGTTTTGTTGGGGGTTACTATTTATTTTTGGTGTGGGAGTTCAAATTATTTGCTCTCTCTTTCTTTGGTGTGAGCAGGCTATTATCCCCAGGGTGCTGAGTGTGTTTCCAGGGAGAAGGAGGCAATGGGTAGGGCTAGTGGTCAGTGCCTGGTTGCTGTGCTCTTAACAGCAGCAAGGACCTACAGGAAGGTGCCTCTGGCTACTCCTAGTTGCAGGGCCCTGGGAAGTGGTAATGCCTTATGCAGATTAACAAGGTGCCCAGAGCATTTGGCAGTGGCAGCAGTAGGGTGTGAGTTCCCACGGGAGTGAGAGCAGCAACAGGTAGCGTTTGATTGCAATGCCCTCCTCTGAGGTGACTGGAGCCGCAAGTGGTGCCTGTTCAGGGACCCCTAGTGGTACTGGGCCATGCCCACATCTGGAGTAATTGATAACTGTGTTGGTTTGCCCCCGCTACCTGCAGACCACACAAGAAGCACCCCGTTTCACCTAGCCCACACAGGAGGTGCAACACAGGCTGCTCCTAGTTACAGGATCTTGGGAAGTGACAGAGATCAAGCATGTGGGCACTGCCTCGAGCATTCAGCAATGGCAGCAACTGGGCAGGTGTGTTCCCAAGGGTTGGAGAGCAACAACAGATGGTGTTCGGTCACAGTGCCCTTGTCTGTGGTGCTCTTGAGGTAATGGGGGCCACTGGTGGTGCCTGTTTACAGACCCCTAGTGGTGGCGGGCCACGCCCACCCCTGGAGTGAGTGATAATTGTGGTGATTTGCTCCCGCCACCTGTAGACCATACAAGAAGGACCTAATCCTGCTTAGCCCCCACAGGAGGTGCTGCACCAGCTGCTCTTAGTTGCAGGTTCCTGGGAAGGAACAGTGATCAGGCATATGGGTACTGCCTAGAGCATTTGGCAATGGCAGCAGCTGGGCAGGTGTGCTCTCAGGAGAGCTAGAGCAACAACAGGTGGTGTTCCATCGCAATGTCCTCCTCTGTGGTGCCCTCTGAGGTGGTTGGGGCTGCAAGTGGTTCTTGTTCAGGGATCCCCAGTGGTGGTGAGCCACACCCACCTCTGGAGTCAGTGATAACTACAGTGGTTTGCCCTCGCCACCTGCAGACAATGCAGGAAGCACTGCATCCCACTTAGCCCCTGCAGAACGTGCTGCACCAACTGCTCCTAGTTGCAGGGACTTGGGAATGGGCAGTGATCAAGCATCTGGGTGCCACCAAAGCTGCCTGCATATCACGCAAGAGGCACCACGTCACACTTAGCCCCCCGCTGCCCTCAGCCCACACAAGAAGTGCCCGGCCACCCAAGCCCACACAAGAAGTACCCAGTCTCCCATAGCCCAAGCAAGTGACTTCTCGCCACCTGTAGCCTGGGCCAGAGCTGCCCCACCCTTTGAGAGCCCATGCACATATGCATGGGAAGATTCCTATGGCAGTCCGCCCTCCTTCTCTCACCTTCTCCAACAATGGCACCTTGCTTCTCTTGTGGGCCCAGACCTTCTCCCAGGTTCCCTCTGCTGTGGCATTCCACTCCCCCGCCCCTCAGTGGCACACCACTCTTTAGCCCCTCAGTCTGTCCCCCCAACCCTAGTCCTCTCCCTGGGACTGACCTCCAGAGCCTTAGTCTCAGTGCCCAGCCCTCATCTGAGCATCTCAGGCTGTGGTATCCAGGTCAGTGGTTTAGATGATCTCTGCGGCTGTCACTCTACTTTGCCCTCCTCAGTCCAGCTTCTGTGCTTTTCTCAGCGATTTTGAGATCCCTCCGTCTCAGCTGATCTCGCCGTTGGTTAGGTGGCTTCCCAGGATGTGGGTTCTTTTTCTCTTTCACAGCTCCCTCTCAGGAATGCTAGTCCCATCCTGATTCCTTCTCTCTCTCTCTCTCTCTCTCTCTCTCTCTCTGTTTTTTTTCTTTTGTTCTACCCAGTTATGTCAAGAGTTTCTTGCCCTTTTTTGGAATTTTAAGTTCTGCCATCATTCAGTAAATGTTCCGTGCAAGTCATTTTACATGTAGGTGTGTTTTTTTGATGTGTTTGTGGGAGAAGATGAGCGAGATGTCTTACTCCTCTGCCATCTTGATCCTGCTCTCCCTATTTGTATGTTACAGAATCTGATTTTGTAATCCTAGGGGCATACGGAGTAATGATGTCCCCACATTCTTTTTATTAGAGAGCCGACGCATTCAGTGCTACCAGGCCTTTCAGGCACATTTTCAAGTCCTGTACTAGAATCATTTTTACGTATCTTAGTGAGTCAGTCAATTCCTGTTCTCCAAGAAGCTTAACATGTCAATCTTAATGTGTCAAGATTAAATGAGCAGGAGGTCTCTTTGTGGCTCAGTGAGTTAAGGACCCGCTGTTGTCTCTGTGAGGATACAGGTTTGATCCCTGGCCTCGCTCAGTGCGTTAAGGGATCTGACATTGCCACAAGCTGCGTCACAGATGTGGCTCAGATATGGTGCTGCAGTGGCTCAGATATGGTGTTGCACTTGCTTCTCTAATTTGACCCCTAGCCCGGGAAATTTCATATGCTGCAGGTGCAGCACTAAAGAAAAATAAATTAAATGAGCAAGACTTTTTCAAAGAAAACAGCTGTGAAGGATAAAGATTACTTTATCTGCTTTAGCTATTTTGGAGTAAGTCTCCTTTTGTTCCTAGTTTGCTGAGATTTTTTGTTGTGAGAGAGTATTGGATTTTGTCAAATGCTTTTTTTCTGTTGAAATGACTATGATTTATTGTGCTTTGTTCTATTAATACGGTGTATTGCATTGATTTTTTTTTTGCTTTTTAGGGCCACACCTGTGGCATATGGAGGTTCCCAGGTTAGGGGTCTAATCGGAGCTGTAGCTGCTGGCCACAGCCACAGCCACAGCAACGCAAGTTCCGAGATGTGTCTGAGACCTACACCACAGCTCACGGCAGTGCCAGATCCTTAACCCACTGAGTGAGGCCAGGGATCAAACCCTGATGGTTCCTAGTCAGATTTTTTTCTGCTGTGCCACGAAGGGAACTCCAACATTGATTGATTTTTGAATGTTAAACCAATCTTGCACTTCCTGGGATAAACTCCACTTGATCATGGTGTATAGTCTTTTTTTATATGTTGCTGGATTAGATTCGCTAGTATTTTGTTGAAAATATTTACATGTGTACGCAGTCATAAGAGAGACTGGTCTATAATTTTCTTTTCTTCTGATATCTTCTCTGATTTGGGTACCAGAGTAACAGTCCTCATAGAATGAGTTGGGAAGTGTTCACTCCTTTGTTTTGAAAATGAAGAATTGGTGTTTAAAGAAAAATTCTTCTTTAAATATCAGTAGAACTCACTAGTGAAGATATCTAGTCCTGAGCTTTTCTTTGTGGAAATATTTTAAATTATTAATCCAGCCTCTTTAACTCATTATAATTTTATTTAGATCTTCTGTTTCTTCTTGAGTCCATTTCAGTAGTTTATGTCTTTCCAGAAATTTGTCCATTTCATCTAGGTTATCTAATTCATTATACAGTTACTGATTGTATACCCTTACCATCTTATTTCTGCAAAGTTGATAAGAGCACTCCTGCTTTCATTCCTGATCTTAATAAGTTAAGTCTTCTCTCTCTTTTTTTTCTTGGTAAGCTTATCCAAAGGTTTATCAATTTTATTATCTTTTCAAAGAACAAGCTTTTGTTTTTGTTGGTTTTTCTGTATTGCTTTTATCTTCTCAGTCTGTTTACTCTTCCTCTAATCTTTTTTATGTCCTTCTGTCTGCTTGCTTTAGTGTGCTCTTAAGTTTAGCATGTTTTTCTTTTTCTAGTGTCTCAGGTGGAAGGTGAGTTATTAATTTGAGGTCTTTTTTATTTTTTTAATATAGGCATTTATAGCTGTAAATTATCTCCTATGCACTGATTTGCTGCATCCAGTGTATTTTGTTTAATTCATCTCAAAATCTTTTATTTCCCTGTGATTTCTTCTTTGACTTATTGGTTCTGTACAGTTATGTTGTTCTATTTCTAAATATTTATGAACTTTCCAAACTTCTTTCTTTTACTCATTTCTAATTTCATTTCATTGTAGTTGGAGAACACTTTTTATGATATCAATCTCAAAATTTATTGAGACTTGTTTTATGGCCTAATATGTGGTCTATCCTAAGAATACTTCATGTATGCTTAAGAAGAATGTCTATTCTGCTGCTCTTGGATAAAGTGCTCTATAGCTCTCTGTTATATCTAGCTGGTTCATAGTGTTGTTCAAGTCTTTTGCTTCCTTATTATTCTTCTACCTAATTGTTATGTTATTGAAAGTGTGGTGTTAGAGTCTCCAACCATGATTGTTGAATTATCTATTCTCCCTTCAGTTTTCTCAGGTTTGCTTTACACATGTGGGGCTCAGTTGTTAGGTGCCATATGTTTATAACTCTCATACTTTTTGATAGTTTATTAATTATACCATTTTAAAATATCCTTCATTGTCTTTATTAACTTTTTTTTCTTGAAGTCTATTTTGTCTAGTATTAATATAGCCACTGAAATTCTCTTTTGGTTACTGTTCGCCTAGTATATATTTTTTCATCTTTTTACTTTTAACCTGTTTGTATCTTTGAACCTAAAATATGTCTCTTGTAGAGTATATAGTTGAATTGTGTTATTTTATCTGTTCTCCCAATCTCTGCCTTTTGTTTGGAGTATTTAATTACGTTTAAAGTAATAACTTATAAAGTAGGATTTATGTCTACCTTTTTGTTATTTTTTTCTACATGTTTTATGTCTTTTTCACCCTCTTTTCCTCCATCTCTGCCTTCTTTTGTGGTAAACAGATATTTGAATTATTTTGTTGTTTCTTTTACTATGCTGTTTAAGTTATCTTGTTGTTTCTTTTACTATTCTTTACTTAATGTGCTATTTAAATTATCTTGTTTCTTTTACTTTTCTTTATTTTCTTAGTGATTGCTCTAGGATTACAATTAACATCTTAATTTGTAGCAATCTAATTTGGATTAATAACAACCTAATTTATATAATACACAAAACTTTGCTCCTATATACTTCTTTTCCTCCCCCCTCATTTGTGTTATAGTTGTCTTACAGATTCTTTTTTATATTATAGCCCCATAAAGTCTTACAATTGTTTCATTATTCAGTTGTCTTTTAAATGAGATAGAGAAAAAAGAGTTATAAGCAAAAAAATATATTTATGCTGTCTTTTGTTCTTAAAATAGGATTACTTTTATCAGTGCTTTTCATGTCTTTATGTGGATTCAGATTATTTTCGTGTCCTTTTATTTCATTCTGAAGGCCTACCTTTAGTATTTCTTATAGGGCAGGTATACTAGCAATGAATATTCTCAGTTTTTGTTTATCTAAGAATGTCTTAATCTCTCCTTTATTTTTGAAGTATAATTTTGCTTGATAGGTAGTTCTTGGTTGACAGTCTTTTTCTTTCAGCACTTCGAGTATGTCATTCAACTGCCTTCTGGCTTCCATGGTTTTTGATCATGGAGATATTGATCTTAGTGAGGATCATCTGAATGTGATGAGTCACGTCTCTTTTGTAGTTTGCAAGATCACCTCGTTTTCATTGACTTTCAACAGTTTGTTAATGATATATCTAGGTGTGGATACCTTTAAGTTTACCCTACTTGGATTTTCTTGAGCTCCTTGAATGTATAATGTTTACTTTAATTAAATGTGTGAAGTTTTCTTGCATATTTCTTCAAATATTCTTTCTGCTCCTTTTCTTCTCTCTTTCTGAGACTCTCATTATGCTTATGTTTATATGCTTAACAGTGTCTCGTATGTTTCTGAGACTCTATTTTCCTTCATTCTTTTTTCTTTCTGTTCTTCAGACCAGATAATTTCTATCTTTAATTAACCTATCTTCAAGTTCAGTGATTCTTTCTTGTGGCTTCTCAAACTTGCTGTTGAGCCCTCTTAGTGAATTTTTCACTTCAATTATTTTACTTTTCAATTCTTGAATTTCTCTTTGATTCTTTTTTTAAATAACTTCCTTCTCTTTATTCTTTATTTGGTGAGACGTTGTTCTCATATTTTTCTTTAGGTTTTTTTTCTTTTTTTTTTTTTGGCATGGTACCCTTTAGTGCTTTGAACATATTTATAATGGCTCATTTAAAATATTTATCTAATAAGTCCAACGTCTGGACTTACTTGGGAACCATTTCTGTTGATTGCTTTTCCTATATATTTTCCTATTTCTCCCTCACTACCCCCCTTTTTGCTTGAAAACTGAATAATTTAAATAATATAATGTGGAAACTCTAGCAATAAGATCTGCATCTCACTCACCCCATCCACAGTTTGTTGTTGTTTCTATTTGTTTCTGCTATTGCTGTTTCTGCTGTTTGTTGTTTAGTGACTTTCATAAACTCTTTTTGTACGTGGCAAGTGAATTCTCTGCTTAGTTAGCTTAATTGTCAGCTAATAATTGGACAGAGATTTCTTTAAAGAAAACTTTGAACCAATAAGTCTTCCAACCTTGCTGAAGTGATCATGTAGAAGATACCTTCAGTTTTCTAATAGGAAGTTAACTTAGCTTTTACAGAGCTTCAAGATCAACCAGAGGTGAGAGATTAGGCCTTTTCAGGTCTTTCTTGGGCATACACACAATTCCAGTTTTCCAGAAATATGTCTGAGCTTTTCAAACCTCCCTAGGAATATATTGTTCCCATACTTCTCCTCTTAAGTTTCGTGGTCAGTTTCTTATTAGCTATAACTTTCTTTGCCTAAGGCAGTTGTGATTTTTGCTGCTTCTTTTTTCCCATAAATACCTGGGAGTAAAGGCTATTCTTAGTTAGCAAGCTCCAAGTCAAGTCAAATAAAGATAAGTTCTCTGAGTAGAGGTTTCCGTGGAGTTGCCAAACAGGTCAAATAAAGACTGTTCTCTGGAAATAGAACTTTTGGAGAGCTCAAAACCGATTTCTCCTCTGCCAGGGCTGCTCTGCTGCTGGTTTTTGTAGCTAGTGTGATTGTGGGTCTTTTTGTTTTCACCACTTCCCCAGAGCTAGGAAGAAGAAGAGAATAATGTAAGTTAAAATGCCATACAACATACTTTCCTTACAGAGATTCAGTTGTTTTTCTTGAATAAACACTCCTTGAACATTTGCAAGCTTCTTTTTAATTTCCAGGGTTTTCAAAAAGTTAATTTTGACAGTTTTTATTGGTACTATCATACTTTTATGGAGGAACAAATTTTTATACTCTGCCAGTTTGGAAAGTCTCACCTCTTACCTTCTTTTCAAATTCTCTATTCCCTAGAGTAGGGGGAGTGTTAGACAAACTTACACAGTGATATAAGATAATGTTTCTATAGTATGTCATGAATATTTTCTCTTTCTTCTACTTTCTTCATGGATCTTCTTTCTTTGACCGTATCTCTGCTAGGAAGCATGTGATGGGTATTTTTATATAAACAAAAACATGATATTTATTCTGATTATCAGGGAATGAAAAAAACCACTTATAACATTAAAGGTTAAAACAGCACCATCATCCCCATGACCAATCATTCTGGAACATAAAAATTTGTGTCATTGTGTAACTTCCTTTAAACAAGAACCTTAGGATATTCTTTTTGAGTATTGCTTGGCAAATTCAGGGCTGCTGAACCTTATTATGCCAATATTTAATGAAGAAAGAAAGAGTTAATTGTTAAATTGTTAATTGAAGAAAGAGTCAGATGGCCCAACTTCCTTTCTGTTGCTTAAGAAGGAGGTGGTTCAAAGGTCTTAGTTAGTTTAATGGAAGATAGATTGGTACCAGGACTGAGCTCTGAGTCTCCCTTTTGGTACCAAAGCCTCTTATTTATGAGGAAGCACGACTATTACAGAGTTACCTAGATATTCCCCACCTCCTTTCCCTAAAAATATAGAGAGTGTTATTAGGATGGAGTGTTTACACTGAAACACTATGCCTGACCTGAGCACACCTCTCAGGGAACCTTGTCACTTTGATACTTCCAGGCTTATACGGTCCTCACCCCCCGCAAAACCCTGTTTTATAAATATCTTCCATGGCACTGGTAATATATGTGTCAACACTCCATTTTCATGATGCTAATTATAAGAATTAAACATCAATGAAGGAGAGGGAATATTTGTAGTAAAGTTTTGTGTCTTCCAAAATCTCAAGAAACTTAAGGAAACATATTTCCCAAAAATCTAACTTTCACCTCGTAAATATATTTAATTTGTTTCTTTTCTCTTTCCTGCTGAAAAGGGAAGATTCACATGTACGACAAACCCTCTCATTACCCGTATTTATTTCAGACCTGTGGGCTTGTCACTCTAGTAAAACTGTCACAGGGGAGAGTAAAAGCTATAAAAATGGTCCATGAACAGCAAGGCACATGAGTAAGTACTGAGATCAAACATAATAAAGTAGCCTATGTAGGTCAGTTATCCCTTAGATTGATGCTACACAGTAAACAGAATTATGGCAACTCAGAAGTCTTAATGATTGGTTTTTATGCTTGACTCTTTTATTCTTGTAGGTCTGTGGTTTTACACATGTTAGTTAATATTTTAACACCTGAGTCCAGTTCTCCTTTCTTGCTGTGTAGACATATACCCAGGTCTTGTGAGAAGGTATGCCCTCAGTCCATAGCAGATGGGTGGAAGTGCCCACAGAAACCTCAAAGAGAGATGTGGTAGGGCTGCTGGACACACATCAAAGGGTAGGATTTGTCCTATATTTTTTTAATTTTTTAAATGATTTTTATTTTTTCCATTATAGTTGATTTACAGTGTTCTGAACTATGTCCTTTATAATCAGCAGTTTTACCAGCCAGCACATTTTTTCTTTAGTGACTCTCCAAATCTGACAATGATGCTACAGTCCCAGAAGATAAGCAGTTCAACAGAGCATGTCTAACTAGTGTTTTTAATAAAAGAAAAATCTTCTGGATACAAGGAACTTATACTTATTGAGAGCTTTCTATGTGCTATGCATTCTTCAACATTATATTATTGTATCTTCAAAACAGCCCTATAAAGTGGGCTATATTTCCCTATTTTCTATTATAGAAACTAAGAATCAGTTATTAAAGTTGTATCTATAGTCTCACAGCAAGGAAATGCTGGGTCAATATATTAGAGAAAAAATAAAAAGCAAACAAACCAAAAGACCCAGATTTGCTTGCCTATGAAAATCGAGAAGTCGTCACTATATGACAAGTTGTAGACATCAATCACTCACAGTAATGCCATCTGACACCCATCTGAGAGGCATGAGATGCTTCCCCAAAGTGACACCAACTCCTTGGAGTGATACATCTCATCACTCTAATTGTACAACTTGAGGAAATGAAAGCTAGAAAATGTGTTCTTTGATTGCCATGTTTTAATTTCTGATAACATAATGCCTGACTTGAGAGAAACATGAATGTGAGGAAGTGTCTTTCTCAGGCAAGACCTTGAAGACAAGTCCATTAACAGGTCTAGGTCATGATAAAATTCAGGAAGGTCTGCAACTGAGTATCTTCTTCTCAGTATAGGAACTGACAGGCTGGTACTACTTGCTAATTACACTCTCTCCCACTACCTTTTATGTCTAAAAGACTTATTTGGTAACCTTCAAAGATATACTGAAGCCAGTAGGAAATTATTAATGTCCTAGGCCTGGGTGTTTGAGATTTTCCTGCTGGGATCCTAGCTTTGAGTCCCACTGCTTTGACTTAGTTCCTTAATCTCCTAATTAAAAGATGACTTCAAATAAATTTGCACAGCTCAAAGCTTCAGGAAGGACTGAGGGATAGACAGGCTTACTTGAGAAGAAAAAGTAAGAGGGAAATTTCTCTTTGTGAACCAGAGTTCAGACTGATCTCTAGTCAGTGAAGCAAGATGGAAAATATTACCAGGCACAACCTGTAGATCAAAGATCAGGTTTTGTTTATAAAGCATCAAAAAGAAATATCTATCCTAAAGAGTCCTTGGTGTTCCTGACTCTTCACCCCTCTGTATTTTACACCCACTGGGTAGTACTCACGCTCTCAGAGAGTAACTGATAGTCATTTCCTGAGAATGAGAAAATAGATTGTGTCTGTGTGAAAACTTTTGTTCCTAACCCAATGATCAATCTATTTTTCGTTAATGGTCACAGTTTTCATTAATGACTGTTAGCACATCAAGGAGAGCGTGTTTGTTCAATCATAAAAATGTTAAGTTTGAGGTGCCTGTGGGTAACCAGGAAGAAGTGTTCAGAAAGTGCAGGACACAACAGGCTGCTGATATGAGTGCAGGAATCATTATAAATGTGGTTGTGTATGTGCATGCAACCACACAATGTATAAGTTGGCTTCTTCCACCGTAACCTTATTCCTTCGCCACTTCTACAATTTAGCCTAAGTTTTAGCTCTATGATTCATCCTATCTTAGAGACAACCTCACATTTCTAAAGCTTTATTCCTTCTGTGCGTTTGTCTGAATTGTTTTTAACCTTCTTTCTCTACCAGGTGAACTTTTACTTATTCTACAAAGATCCACTTACACGAGTTTCCTTTGTGATGTAGTTCCCAAATACCATTCCCAGCCCAAACAGAACTGACCCTTCTTTTCTCTGTTCCTATCCTGTCTTGTACATTCTTCCTTTGGGGCATCACAATCCATCATCATGGTGAGCTCCCTGAAGGTGGGGCCCCTTTCTTTACCTTCTGCCCACGCCTCTTTCTGTACAGGTAGGGGCAGGGCTGAGCCAATCACCTGTATATACATAGGTTCTCATGTGTCAGCGTCTTTCAGCAGAAAGAGAAGACCCTTAGTGGTCATTTCTTGCAAGATTCACCCCACTATTTTCCAGCCCTTAGTAGGTGCTCAACCAGCAGTCATTCTTGAAGGCTGGAATGAATTCCAGTGTTGAGAACAAGAACATAAATGCAGACACAGTCTAACAATTATCATTATTTTATTCAGATATTTATTTTGTCTTCTAGTTTAGAGACTTGTTTTGAGAATTAATTTTTTAAAATAGTCTTAAATTTATTTTCATACAGCTTTCTGTGTTCCAACCTTTACTAAGGAGGTTATTCAGACAATTGAAGATGGTGAAATTCCTCCCTGTCCTGGGGTATTTTATTTTGTCTGGTTTTGTTTCCCTTGTATTGATTTCTCTGCCATGCTACTCTGTAACTTGTTGATTCTGAGGTTTATATCTACCTTGCTGGCTCTCATTTCTGGGACAGCCACATTTCAGGAATTATGTGTTTTCTGTACTAGGACAATTCTCTTTTATTCCTCCACAGTCAATATATTTAAGTTCATGAAGTTCTCTTGGAAGTTAGTGGGAGTGTCACACTTGGGAGCAAGGTACCACTGAGGAACAGAAGTCAAACTTCAGTTCTTCACGGGAAACTCACTTAAAAACCCACATTTTCCTACGCACCTGGTCCTAGTAAAATATAAGTTACAGTATTTCTTTACAGTTTGCTTGTTATTTTAAACTAACCTTGACCTTAGGGAGTTTTACTTTTTAAAGAGTTAAATTAACTAGATAATTTTTACTTTTTAAGGAAGTGTCACTGAAATTTAAGTGACAATTATATTTATTTTACTTTTCTCAGACTCTGACTTCAAGGATTTTTGTTGTTGTTGTGTGTGTGTGTGTGTGCGTGTGTGTGTGTGTGTGTGTGTGTTTTCCATAAGTCAGATATTTTTAACATCTCCACTGCTGCGGTCAAAATAGTGCTATGATTTAAATGTGAGAAGCTATTAAACATGGACGGATATTAAAACAAACAAATGAACTTTGGAAATATTTTGATGGATTCTCAACCAAACTTTGATTTTCAACTACAAATAAATGTTAAGAATTCTTAACCATTTTTTCCCTTCTCTTTGGTGCACGGGTATGCAGTAAGTGTCTTGGCAACATACGTGCATATCCATCAACACATGCACCAGACACCCACTTACATGTGAGGATTAATAAATGTATTTTTCTTCTTGGCAAAAAAAGGAGTTGGCACACAAGAACCCATTCGTATACGATGGCCAGCTCAGTCCTATCCCCAACCTATACAGAGATGGGTGTGGGCAGAAGCTAAAGGGGCTGTTTACAGGGAAATTTGTGACAATGTAGGCACAATCAATAAGCCTTAGGACTTAGGGGTCAAAATACGACACAGAGTTTCGGGGACAGTATTTTTCACTTACTCCATGAAGCTCTGGCACCCTGGGAACTGATGTCCAGCCTCCCTCAAGTGGCTTCCAAGGGGACTTGAGTAAAAGACTGTCTCCGTAGAGACTGGGGATGGGGAAAGACTTGGAAGTGTTGGTGGTCTTGCAGTTATGCACATGGCAGTTAAGTTCCACTGAGCTGATGTGATCTTATTTGCACCCTCAAGCTGTGGAGTAATCAAGTTATTGATGTGTTTCCAAACTGCAGTGACTCTCCTTAGACTGATTATGGCACAAATGAAAACTTTAGTGTTGAATTTGTTGGCCTTTTATATCTCTGGTCAGATTTTGGGGTGGGGGGGCTCTAGCAAGCTGGTTAATTCAATTTGGAATTGGTTAATTCAGTTTTGTCAATCCTTACAGTGTCTCTATGAGAATTAGAAAAAGGCATTCCTTCAGAAACATATTTTTATTTTATTTTACTTTATTTTGCTTTATTATAGCCACACTCACAGCATATGGAAGTTCTTGGGCTAGAGCTTGAATCTGAGACACAGCTGTGGCAAAGCCAGATCCTTTAAGCCACAATGCCAGCTCAGACACATCTAGGATGGGGAGAGTGAGAATAAGGAGGGTATGCCACATGGGGAGTAGCTGAAGGAATTGGAGATAAGTTGGAAAATAATGATTTTAGGTGGCAGACTGTTGGGAACGTGTTAGTCATTGTCAAACATTTCAAGGGCTGTCAGGTCACGTAGTTCAATGGCTACAAACCATGGGACTGGGAATGAAGGATGATGATTATTGGAAAATAAATTGAGCTGCCCCAAAATGAAATGGAATATTTTGGTAGGTAATGAGTTCCCTGTCACTAAAAGCATTCAGTTTGATACTGATGTCCATTTATCATTATGTGTTAAAGAAGAGATTGAAGCATGGCCATTGTCAACCCTTACAGTGTTTCTGTGAGAATTAGAAAAAGGTACCCTTTTTGATGCATGCAGTTCCAAGCCAACATGTGCAATTAGGCTAGATTTCAGCCCTCATTCATTCCTTCACAGGGCAGAACCTGTAAAACATACATAGGTGCGTCCCTGATCTTACCATATTCTGTTCCAACAGCAATCCATTGAAAAGAAGGAAACTATACAGAATAAAAAGATCCTCATGAATCAGGAGGAGTTGACCTAGAGGACCCTTGTGAAAGAATTGATCCTTTAAGCTAGGTGTGTACCTCAAGAAGCAGAAATAATTTTTTTTTTTTTGGTTTTGGGGTTTTTTTTTTTTTTTTTGGTCTTCTTAGGGCTGCACCAAAGCTGGAGCTGTGGGCCACAGCCACAGCAACAGCCACGCCAGATCCTTAACCCACTGAGTGGGGCCAGGGATCGATCCCACATCCTCATAGATACCAGTCGGGTTCGTTACCACTAGTATTGATGAGGTGGTACAATAGCAACTCCAAGAAGCAGAAATAATTTGGGCCTTTTCCTTTTTTGATTAAATTGAAATCACACATTGCTGAAATATCACTTGCAGAATTGACTATAAAAGTTGTTTAAAAAGGTGATACTTTTAAAAAGTGTTTACTTTGGGCTAGATAAAATGCTAAGCACATGCATAAATTACTACCCTAGCTTTTCCGTGCTACCCAGACAGGGATCCATACGGTGTTGTTGTCCCGTCGTAACTTAAAGGGAAACTTTCACAGTGTCCGGAACCCTTGATGTCGTGCAAATGAAAGAAGAGGATGTCCTCAAATTCCTTGCAGCAGAAACCCACCTAGGTGGCACCAACCTTGACTTCCAAATGGAACAGTACATCTACAAAAGGAAAAGTGGTGGTATCTACATCATAAATCTGAAGAGAACCTGGGAGAACTTCTGTTGGCGACTTGTGCCATTGTTGCCATTGAGAACCCAGCTGATGTCAGTGTCATATCCTCCAGGAATACTGGCCAACGAGCTGTGCTGAAGTTTGCTGCTGCCACTGGAGCCACTGCTATTGCTGGCCGCTTCACTCCTGGAACCTTCACTAACCAGATCCAGTCAGCCTTCCAGGAGCCAAGACTTTTGGTGGTTACTGATCCTCAGGCTGACCACCAGCCTCTCACAGAGGCCTATTATGTTAACCTGCCTACCATTGCTTTGTGTAACACAGACTCGCCTCTGCATTATGTGGACATTGCCATCCTGTGCAACAACAAGGGAGCTCACTCAGTGGGTCTGATGTGGTGGATGCTCGCCCAGGAAGTTCTGCACATGCGCGGCACCATCTCCCATGAACACCCATGGGAAGTCTTGCCTGCTCTCTACTTCTACAGAGATCCTAAAGAGATTGAAAAGGAAGAGCAGGCAGCAGCTGAGAAGGAGACCAAGGAGGAATTTCGGGGTGAATGTACTGCTCCAGCTCCCACTGCTCAGGCCACTTAATGGGCAGGAACAACCACTGAGTGGTCTTAGGTTCTTCTACAAACTTAAAATAGAAATAGGTGGATGGAAAATATACAGTTTCTAAAAATTTTTTTCTTCTTTTGTCTTTTTGCCTGAAAGGGCCACACCCACGGCATATGGAGTTTCCCAGGCTAGGGGTCTAATCAGAGCTGTAGCCGCCGGCCTACACCACAGCCACAACAACATGGGATCCGAGCCGTGTCTGCAACCTACACCACAGCTCATGGCAACGCTGGATCCTTAACCCACTGAACGAGGCCAGGGATCGAACCTGCAGCCTCATGGGTCCCAGTCGGATTTGTTAACCACTGAGCCACGATGGGAACTCCCAGTTTCTAAAATTGAAAAAAAAAAAAATTACTACCCTATTATGCACAATAACTAAGTGGTAGTATTATACCCATTTTACAGATGAAGTATAAGCAACTCTGAGATGGCTTTGTTTAGAAGTGGCAGGAGAGCATGTGGGTCAGGAATATCTGACTCTGAAACTTTGGATCATAAAACAAAATGAACCTTTTTAAAAAAAAAGGAAAAGAAAGATTTTGAAAGCTCTAAGTCAGGGTCATGATTCTGCATTATAGTAAAACATTAGGATTTGGAAGGCTGACCTGGTACAAAGGCAGGAATGTGATATAAATACCTAGAGTGACATATCAACCTTCCTGACTGTCTCTAACCGTCCTGTCACCCTGGACCTTAATCTATGTACCTGTGCAAGATTAAACTGAAGAAATGGAGAGGTGGTTTTCAGAAAATCAGTTTGCGGAGTTCCCATGGTGGCTGAGCAGTTAACAAACCCGACTAGGATCCATAAAGATGAGAGTTCCATCCCTGGCCTTGCTCAGTGGGTTAAGGATCCCGCGTTGCAGTGAACTGTGGCGTAGGTCGCAAATGCAGCTTGGATCACGCGTTGCTGTGGTTGTGGAGAGAGGCCAGCTGCTACAGCTCCAGTTCCACCCCCTAGCCTGGGGAACTAGCCTGCGGGGTGGAGACCTAAAAAGAAAAAAAAAAGGAAAAAGAACATATGTTTGTATTATTGCAGCTTTAAATTGGTTCAAATCTCACCTCCTCTCTGAAGCCTTAGCTTCATCTGAAGTTTTAGCCTTGCCTGAAGTGGTTTCTCCCTCCCTGATCTTCTGCATTCATGATTGGCAACTAATCAACACAACCATGTAACAGATTTTTCATTTGAAATTTGAACTGGGTATTGAGATTGTGCATTGTTCCAATGACAGCGTGTTTATTTCTCATCTCCCCAACTAGGTGGCAAGCTTTCTGGGGGCAGAGAACCTGGCTTTTACTTTCTAGAAACCACCTCAACAGTGTGTGTGCCCAGAGCTGACCGTCTTACACCATGTACAGTTTTAGAGTGATTTCAATACATAAGCAGCATGAACTAAACCACATTCTAAGTAGGTGTAGATTCAGGAGTCTTTTAGGAGCCCCTGCTCAGTAAGTGTTTTCATCATCTTCTTTAGGGATTCTGTAAGTAGCGACGTAAAGCTCTGGATTGTCAAATCCGGTGTGTTTTCCTCACTCTTCTTTCACTGCAGCCTGAGACTGAAGTGTTTATGACCTGCAGCCTCTCCCTTCTTGAAGCTTTCTGTGATATTGAGTGGCCTTCCTACTTTTTGGTGAAGACCGACCCTTCTTGCTCTGTTCCTACCCATTGACTCCTTCTCGGAGGGGCAATCGGGTAAACAGAATCATCTGGGACTTTTGAGTCAGACTCAGCTCAAAATCGTGTTTCCACTTGGTAAAGTTGTTTAGCATCTCTGAGCCTCAGTTTTCTGATCCGTAAAATGTAGAGAATTGTACCCATCTCGTAGGCTTTATATGAGGACAAAACAGATTGGTTAGGTAAGCATCCAGCTTCCCTTGACCACCGTGGGTGAGGATAAATTTGCTTTCCCTTTTTTTGCTTTCTCCTCTTTATCCCCTCCCCCGTTATTACTCTCTTCTCTTCCTTCCGTCCCCTATAGATTTGCCTGTATATTCTATCCTTGACCAGTCTCATCCATTTTATCCTCCCTGAAGATAATCCCAACTCTGTATCAGTATTTTTAGTCCTGAAGACTTGGTATGGGTTCTGGTCCTGGATTTTCAAGAAAAAATAACATGTTCCAGGCTCACAGAATATCTGTTGTCTTCTCTCATTTCCCCAATTCTCTAAACAGCTCCCTTCTGCTGATAGTGCCACAGGCATGCAAGGAGGAACACAATGTACGCCCATGCTGCCTTTCCACCAAGCCCTGTGGAATCTTCTGCAGCACCTCCTGAGTGGCCAGCATCACCACCTTCCACTGCAAGACTGCGCTGGTCTGCCAGGACCTCTCCCCACCTTCGTACTCTCTTAGCCTGTTCTTTTTGTTCATTCTCCCTGGACTAATCTTCCTAAGATCACACACAGCCCAAGTCCTGGTACTTCCCAGCTTAGTACGTTTTCCACAGCTCCGCATTACCTGTGTAACTGAGCCCTCAACTCCTTAGTCCAAGCCTCCACCTTTAAGCCCTGATATCCTGGTCAGTCTTATTTGCCCACAGCATGTGTTCCATGCTCCCATTAGAGGCGATTGCTCAGCATTCCAAGAGCACACCCTTGTACTCTTCTGCCTTCATGTCCTTTGTTTCCGCTGCTTCCTCTTCACCTTTCCATTCTCTCCTTGCTGAACTCTTGCCCATCCTGAGACCCAGCTTAATGGTTTTTGACACTTGTTGATAAAGCTGTTTCCTTCCTTAGCCCTCTCCCTACCCTGAACGTTTCTTTCTCAGGTTCCTTCCCAGGCTCCTCCCCAGGGCCCCACTGCAGCACTTCTTCCCAGCACACACTAGGTCAGCACTTTCCACACTGTTTTATCCCTGTAGACGTAAACGATGATTTTGTACACAGACAACACAGGATAAATGTACAGATCAATTAATCACTGCAAGAAATGGTCAGCTTTCAATCACATGCATTTATAAACTGAGAAATGACTTCATTTAAGTTGGATTCTCATATCAGGTGCCTTATCATGTTTCTTCCCATATTTTGCTTTCATTGCAGCACAATGTAAAACTTCACTTCTCACCGGTATAATATAGCAAAGAGAAAATAAACCATGGGCTTTTTTGTCGTTTGTTTGTGTGAGAAAATAGTCTTTATCTTCTCTTTGAAGTCCTCCGTCTTTTTCCTTTGATTTAGGTACCATCTAAGAAATACAAGACTCTGCTTTTTATTAAAATTTCCTTTTTTTTCAGCCAGAGATCCATAGAGAGTATGTTTATGTACCAGTACTGTTTAATTTGCAATAAGGGATGAATAACATCACGGATGTATGTTGAGTTTATCAGGCACAGACCAGCAATCATTACAGATGAGATATATTAATGATGATAAATAGTCTATATTTCCCTCTCCTTCGCGCATCCATAGGCTCTCCATGCCAGTTTCTGGCATTCCCAGTATGCCACAAATTCCACACGGGCATATTATTACTTAAGAACAATGATTATGTACAGAGTTTAGTGTTTTTCTTACATATGACACAGCTTAGATTTAAAAGTCAGTAGAGTTATTATTCTTGCTTGTTGTACATCCATTAATACCTCCAGGAACCCATGGTTCCATAGAGTGTAGTTTGTAAAACTTTGCCCTAGTATACTTGCCTTCGTTTACATAATCTCAGCTATTACCAGCCAAGCCACAGATTTAATATCCTCCATGAAAATCTTCCTTGGTATTGCTAATTTGAACAGTACTCAGTTTTGCATTTCCACAGCTCTTGACATTACTCACTATGGAGCTGGGGAAGGAAGACAGAAAGGGAAGGATGGAGTGGGGACCTTTACTTATTCTTAGGGCATTTCTGTAAATCTGTTGTTTGTAGTGAAAGTGATACAAGAGAAAGTCTGCACGGTTATTTAGCCTAAAATTCCTTGATAAAATCAAATATGGATATACTTTAAATTTTTAAAATTTTAATCAAAGTATGTTTTTTG
The DNA here is from genome assembly GCA_004024745.2 of Catagonus wagneri. Lineage (NCBI taxonomy): Eukaryota > Metazoa > Chordata > Mammalia > Artiodactyla > Tayassuidae > Catagonus > Catagonus wagneri. Next base: position 30,712,097 of record PVHT020000141.1, on the reverse strand, counting down.
TTATTTCATTTCTTAAAGCTTTTTTTTTTTTTGGTCTTTCTCTCTCTTTTTAGGGCCGCACCCATGGCATATGGAGAATCCCAGGCTAGGGGTCCAGTCGGAACTGTAGCTGCCGGTCTACTCTGGGGCCACAGCAATGCCAAATCTGAGCTGCGTCTGCAACCTACATCACAGCTCACGGCAACACCAGATCCTTAACCCACTGAGCGAGGCCAGGGATCAAACCTGCATCCTCATGGATGCTGGTCAGATTCATTAACCACTGAGCCATGAAGGGAACTCCCATTTCTTAAAGTTTTATTGAAGTTGATTTACAATGTTGTGATAATTTCTACTGTACAACAAAGTGATTCAGTTATATATATATATATATATATATATATATATATATATACACATCCATTTTTTTTTTTTTTGTCTTTTTGCCTTTTTTTTTTATGTAGAGCCGCACCCTCAGCATATGGAGGTTCCCAGGCTAGGGGTCTAACAGGAGCTGTAGCTGCTGGCCTTTGCCACAGCCACAGCAACGCAGGATCCGAGC